>OU343049.1:13515111-13832611 GCA_910593695.2 Ocypus olens | reverse complement strand
TATTCAGCTTTGTTCAGAATTACTGTTGAATTCATGCATCCGCCCGTTCGATTGTCATGGAGTTCCTACGTTTTACACGCCGGTAAAAATTGAATATATTTTCAGTATTTAACGCATTAAATGGTTCCAATTATCCTATAAATTATTGATAACGGAAAATTTACATTTTGATGTCATCTGTTAAATAAGTGCCAATGGCGATAACTAAAATTTTCCCAAAAATAGTTAAATAATGAGCAAAATCCGTAAACAGTGCAAGCTTTCAAATATCATAACTACAAATTAACATTAACGCAACTCTAATATGTCAAGTTTAATGTTTATTTATCATGTGTACCTACCGACATTTCACTGTTGCAATTTACATTGAAACGAAAACTAACTTCACATCACCCAACGATGACAAATGTTGAATTTTTGATTATTTTATGGTTAAAATCAACGTAGACTGTAATTAATTTTAGTACCAAAATGAAATAAAATATATGTACCACCGGCATAGTTATAGATAATAGCCCGCGGGAATTTAACAGACCTCCGTCGTCAGCCTTTAAACATTCCCTCGGGCTATAATATATTAATTATGCACTTAATACATGATAGTTATTGATGTACCAACGGCATTAAGAAGATGGTCATGTGCATACCATAGCGACAAGTTTACATACCCGTGGTTCGATAGAATGTAAAGCACCCTTACTAGTTTTTATATTAAATCCCGGAAAGTTTACATGGATCAACGTGAATTTATTATTGTATAAACAAGATTTAGCGTTGTGACGTAATTAGCGGGCATTTACAAAGTTTCAAAAGTTTGTTACATTATTAACAGGGTAAAACAGTCTTTGCTGGCTAAAAGAGGAATTGATTGTCATCCTCCCGGAGCCAGTAAAAACAGTTATCCTGCGTATATAGTAACGTATTATAACATATTATAACACCCACTTTATAATTGATAAATTAGGAACAGTTTGCAAAAACAGTTACCCTGCGTACATGGTAACATATTTTACCAATACCCAACTGTTTATACGAATCGTAGGCGACCTATTACGAATACTTAGAGCATACATAATTGTACAATATAACACATAAGTTGTAATTTTATTGTAACTTATGTGTTACGCGATATTATATACTTATTAGCCAATTATAATTAAAATCAGCTGAGTCCTCCTTCATTCGTTTGTTCGTCTTTAAATATCAAAAGTGACAGCGACATTTAAATGTCAGATTACAATATATTGGTTATAACACTAACCGATAAAATAAACTCCTCGCCATGCCTTATCGGTACTTCAGCTTCCTTCGCAATAGTATCTTATCAGATTAACACTTCAGAATGTATAAAACTAAGGGTGTCTGTAAAGTTGTTCAATCAGTGTGTTGGGCAATATATTATTCAACGGAAAATTGTTCGCAAAGTAATTCGTTGTTTAGTTACTAGTCATCCCATATTGTCATTACCGGACAATTTCATACAAATCCCTACATTGCCATTACCGGGAAATTATGCGTATTAAATAACGCAATATTTCATTATGATTTTTTTACTGGCAATGGCTAGTATACTATTGTATAATGTTCAATTACTTTTAGTAAATTAAATGTTAATCGCTGCCTCTTGCTGATATGAATAGACTATAGCAATGAACTCTTTGGAGTCTGATTTATTTTTTGTTTGCTTGTGTTATATCTGAGGTCAGATTTTGTGTAAATCTGGATACTAATATCAAGAAATGATCATTTTATATATGTAGGATATGCCCTACGGTACATACGTGATCCATTAGATATCCAAGGTGGGACATATAAAACCCAGTAGTCGAAAACAATTTTATTTACATGGAAAGGGTATTGAAAAACATGTAAAATATAATATATGGGTGGGACACATATGTCCCGATAGACTCCAAAGGGTTAAGTAATTCAAACGTCAACCTTCAATTCAATTTCAATATGTCTTTAGTTTAAGTATAATATTAAGTATATATTAAGAATAAATGTAAGGTCGTAGGTAAAGTATAGTACCTAACGGGAGTTGTAACTAGGGGTGTGGAGTCGTGCCAAAAATGTAGCGACTCCGACTCCGGCTCCGACTCCATTTTTTTGTTTCGACTCCGACTCCGGCTCCGATTCCTCATTTTTTTTAACTCTAACTCCGGCTACGACTCCGGCTCCGTCTCCGAAACCGGCTCCGGCTCCGACTCCGACTCCGACGTTAACAACGTCGTATTAGAATAACAATCAACATTCATTTTGCGTATCAAATAAAAAACAAGGGGAAGCACCGTTCTCTGTCGAATATTTGCATCGTCGAATTTCTGAATATTTTTATTTTCGCTAATGCAAGTTGTGTGATCAGTTCGACAATTGAATGCGTAATAGAATCATCTAACTTGTAAGCAGGGGGTGTGGAGTTGTGACAAAAATGTAGCGACTCCGACCAGAGCCCTGCAGAAGCGGGTTTTCGAAAGCCCGACCCGGCCCGGCCCAGCCCGAGAGTGAAAATTTAAAATCCGGCCCGGCCCGGCCGGATGAAACGAAAATGTGCTGCGGGCCCGGCCCGCCCCGTCCCCGAAAAATGTTGAATTAAATAAATAAAATTACTGGACCCATGTATTCCTTAAAATTCTTAAAATACATTGAATTCGTGTTAATAACATTTTTTTTAATTCACTTAGTTGTTGCTTTCCAAAATATAATAAAATTAAATTTATCCAAGCCCGGCCCGGCCCGGCCCGACCCGGGTTAAATTATCCATCGAAAAGCCCGGCCCGGCCCGGCCCGGAGTTTGAAAAGTACGGCCCGGCCCATGCAGGCCTCTGACTCCGACTCCGGCTCCGACTCCTTATTTTTTTTGTTTCGACTCCGACTCCGACACCGGCTCCGATTCCTGAATTTTTTTGTTCCGACTCCGATTCCGATCCCTCAAATTTGCAGCCTCCAGACTCCGGCTCTTACTCCGACCCCAAATATTCACCGACTCCACCTCTCCCGACTCCGACTCCACACCCCTGGTTGTACGATACGCGGCACGTACGCAATTTCTTTCGCAACAACTCTAGTTATGTAATAAACTATTTCACTTTTATATGTTACTTATTTATAAAATATTCTGTGTTTCAAAAAAAATGAACCACCCTGAAGGAGTTGATGTATGTTGATATACAATTGATTAAATTATAAAGGCCAAGTGTCAGTCCTAAAAGAAATGATCTCTAATTATCTCTTTTATTTCATCTGAGAGTTCATTTTAGTTTATCTTATTTATCGCATTAGTTTGCAGCCTTTTATTGTTTGACCTAATTGTTAGTGCCTTAAAAAATTCCGCGAGTGCGAAGATGTGGAAATTTTCATCAAATTACACCATTTGAAAGAGGACGAATTATCGGAATGCATGAGGCTGGTTTAGGATTCCGTGAAATTAGCAGACGTGTTGCTCGCTGGAGAGGCAGTGGACGTCCTAGAGTGACACAAGAACATGAAGATCGACTCTTAAGGAGAAGTGCAATTCGGGATTCTGCAGAACCAACACGATCAATTGCAATAAATAGGTTAAGAGCAATTGGTCATAGAGCCTTTATAGGCGAATATGCTTTTTTGGTTTGCGGTCTTATCGTCCTTATTTTCGCCTCCCTTTAACAATTCAGCATAAGGCCAACAGGCTGCAGTGTAGCCAGAACCGACAAGATTGAGATCTTCTATGCGGTAGAAATTGTCTTCAGCGACGAATCCAGATTTTGTTTATGGCACTCTGGCGGACGTTTAAGGGTTAACGACCTAGAGGTCAAAGACAAAATTTACAATTTGTTTAACATCGTCACACGGCATTAACTCCTGGTGTAATTGTTTGGGGGCAATAAGCTACGGAGGAAGGGCCCCTTTAATATTAATTCCAGGCACATTAAGCGAGCGCCATTACATTGATACAATCTTGGAACCCATTCTACTTACATTCATCCAAGACCATCCAAAGGCAATTTTCCAGCAAGATAATGCGCGACCTCATACTGCTAACGTAACTACAGACTTCCTAGAACTAAACAACATTAATCGTTTGCCTTGGCCATCGAAATCACCCGACTTGAAACCCATAGAACATGTCTGGGATATGATGGACAGATCATTGAGTCGTTTACAGCATCCTCCAAACACTTTAGATGAACTGCGTCACCAGCTTCAGATAGCCTGGGACGAGCTGCCTCAAGATGCATTAGACCGTCTGATTTCTACGAGGGTTGTCCGTAAAATAAGGTTCCCTTTAATTTTTCACACTGAAAAACATGTTTATTGGCATTGAATAATGTATTGTTGGAAATCTTAGACTTTCCCCTATTCTTTTATATGCATTTTTGTATACGGTGTACCATCTTCTTTATACCTGAATCGTTGAACTTCTCCGCCGCGCCGCGAAGGTAGCTTAAAAGCTCTTCTTTCAGCTCCTCTCCGGATCTGAAATGCGCCCAGTTGTTTCTTCAGTTCAGGGAAGAGACAGTAGTCACTTGGGGCCATGTCTGAGTTGTATGTAAATGGTCTGTCAAAATTTTGTGAATGCAGGACTTGCTGATATCAGGGATCATCTCGCAGAGGTCCCGAACAATCACCCTTCAGCAATGCTTCTTCCACTTTCCCAATCGTTTCGTCCGAAACCGATGGCCGTCCAGAACGTTGTTTGTCATGGTCCGTCTTTGAATTCACTGCACCATTTGCGCACGTGTTACAGACTCATACACTTTTCACCGTAGACTTCGAACAGTTGGGAATTAATGTCCACCGGCGCAGAGTTTATTTGCACACAAAAAACGAATAACAGAGCGTAATTCGCACGTGGCGGAAGAAGCGAAGGCGAGTTCCATCTCTAACGGCTGCCAAGGCAAAACCGAGCATCGCAGGCAGCTCGCTGGAGTGGGGACTGAAAGAGAGGAAGTCAAGCTACACGCCAGTGTTGCCAAATCCCGCGTAACAGCGTTCCTCGCGTCTGCAGCTTCTTGGGAACCTTTTTTTTAAGGACAACCCTCGTAGCATGCCCAGAAGGGTTGCTGAGTGCATAAGAGTACGGAGAGATGTAACGCATTATTATTTTTTTTCTTAATAAATATTATTATTTTTCTATGAAAATTTAATCAATTGTACATCAACATACACTAACTATTTCTAAGAAATTTCAGAGTTCTGAGTCAACTCCTTCAGGGGGGTTCATTCTTTTTTTTGGAACCCAGTACAGATAATATTTCAAATTTTATAATTCATTTCAATCAATCTTTTTTAGTCAGTCAAAAGTTATCTTAAATTTCTCATAACTCTTGAAAGTGTCACTATGAGATAGAATATTGTATTATCAATGCTACTAAATTCATAGTTGATTTGAAAAAATATTATAAGTTATAAGCTTGCAAAGATTTGTTGTGATAGTTTGTACAGCGTGACAATAAATGACGTTTACAAATGAGTAACATACCGGGTGAATATTTTAAAACCGAACATAGGCATTTAATATGGGAAACATGTTTTTTGCAGATTCTTGCTCCCCATTTTAACTAACAGGATTTATAATGACAACAATGGAAATAATATTTTTTTCCTCATCTAATGATATCCGAACTAGTTCATTTTCAGTTGTAATTCTCTATTATTTTACCAAAATATTCGCAATAAATACAAATCGTATTGAGCCATGACTCGCAAGACAATAAACCGATTCAAACGTCATTCGTGTGACAAACTCATTATGCCGTTGGCGACCATGATTTTGAGATTTCCAATATTCTTCACTGAAATCAATTGTAATTTTCTAAAGAATTGAAAAAAAAACTCTGGTTCAATTTCTGGTAAATGTAAAATTCAGTAAACTTCAGTAGCATCGGTCGCATCGTGTTTATGAAAAAAATACAAAAATAACATAAATGCATTTTAATAAATGAAATAAATGGAAGAAGTTACATTACAACATTTATTATTGCTGGAACACAGTATCCAATTTGATCAATTTAAATTAAAAAAAAAGATCATAATGATACACCTGTTAACAATTATAATTAAAAATCAATAATTAAAGCAAGTATTCAAATAAACCTCCAATCTGAATTAAACAATACCCCATCCTATTGAAAACGAATTTCTGGCGTTTGCCAACTCTCTATTTGTTATCAACCCGCACTCTTCAAATATTGCATTTCTCAGAGAATTAATGTTTTAATGACGGGTTTTGTAAATTGGGCTTTTCAGCTGACCCCACAAGAAGAAATCGCACGGTGCCAAATCAGGAGATCTAGCAGGCCAGTTGATTTCACCTCTTCGTCCAATCCACCGATTTGGAAATGCATTACGACGTTTATTCCGAAATGTGCTAGACATCCGTCATGTTGGAGCCAGATATTCTGGTTTGGACTTGCCACTTCTTCGATTGCAGGGCCAACCTGAGTAATTAACAATTCTAAATAATTTTCTGAATTTAAATTTCCAATAATTTCTAAAGAACCTATAACATGATAATTAAAAATGCCTGTCCAAATATTAATTTTTTGAGGATTTAGGGTTCTAAGATTTAAATTCAGATGGGGATTCTCATGTGCCCAGTATCTATCGTTTTGAACGTTTGGTTCATTATTTAATGTGAAGGTACATTAATCCTTAAAGCAAATCGACGAGAGAAAATTGCGATTAGCGTTAGCACGGTCTTGAATAATTACACAAAAGGTTTGTCTACATTCTTCATCAAACGGCAATAGTTCTTGATGGCACTGAAACTTGTACGGATGGTGACCGTACTTTCTTAAAATTTTGCAGACCGTTCCTTGCGATTTACCACATTCTAAAGCAATCTTGTACTTATTGTTAGTCGAGGATTCCCGGATACCAGCCCAATAACAACTTCTTCGTGAATGTTTTCCCATCTGTTGCCATTTATTCTGCGATGTTCTAATAAACAACCATAATGAGATAATTTTGAAACTACAATTTAAAGTGAATATTTACCTGAATTTAAACAACCAGAATTTTCTAATTGAAAGACTATCTGTTGTATTGTCGACACTAATGGTATGGAGCTCTCGTTAAACTGCACGGAGAGCAAATCTCGCACCCTACTGTACACCCCGCTATAAACGTTTTTTACTATGAATACTTTTTCCTCGATAGAATACATTTTGCAAAGAAAAATTAATGACAGTTATCATAAACTGATAACTTGTTTTCAGGCAAGCCATGGCACACCATGAATCTGTTTATTATCTTACGAATCATGGCTAAACACGATTTTCAGAATTGGATCTATTGCGAATATTTTGATAAAATACTAGAGAATTACAACTGAAAATTAACTAGTTAGGATATCATTAGAAGAGGAAAAAAATCTTCTTTCGATTGGTGTTAATATAAATCCTCTTAGTTAAAATGGGGAGCAGGAATCTGCAGAAAACATGTTTCCCATGTTAAATGCCTATGTTCGGTTTTGGAATATTCACCCGGTATAAATTTACATGAATAATAATTACGGAGAATGTTGACAATTAAAAATGAATATCTTAGAGACTAAGTAATCTTTGGAATCCTATTACCTCAAAAAAGTATAGAATGTTTGCCTGATTTTTGTGTTCTCTATATTATTAGTAGGATTATAAAGTGTTGATATTTGGATGGCTGTGTACCCTTACCATTAATTTTTTTTTATTTTCAATTTTGAACAATTCTCTCTAATATTGAAAATTATAAAGTGAAATCGTTATTAATAAATTCAATAAAACAAAATGTAGCCTGAATATATGAATATTCAACCTGTTCGCAAAATTAAGTCCTACTAAGACTATAAACAAATAACTTATTAAAACAACTACTTCCCTGGCTAGTGCCACGCCGGATATTGAATGATACAAAAGAAATTAGCATGTTATTACTAGTACTACTAGCGAAATAACATTGGTTTAAGATCGTTTATTTGTACCCACAGGATTAACTTGAAAATTAAACTAAATTGAATTTGAAAACTTTAAACTATAAAACTGAACCCTAAAATATGTAAAAATTAAGTAAAAAGCCATCTGCAGACGTGTTTCGAAATTTATCTCTCATCAATGCAGCTTCGCATTTAAATGTTAAATAATAAAATACACTTACGTGAAGGTGATCTTGAACGTGAGGAAATCGTACACGACTGAGGAGATTATGGAAGGTTTGAACGAGTTTTATACCTGAGTTGGAAGTGATTAGTGAAAGTACAGATGTGAAGAAATAAATGATATTGTTTTCAGTTCGAACCGAATACACGATTAAGTTATTTGTTTATAGTCTTAGTAGGACTTAATTTTGCTTGCAGAGTCACGAACAGGTTGAATATTCATATATTCAGGCTACATTTCGTTTTATTAAATTTATTTAATGCTTTCTGCAACAAGTAAGGTTGTTTCTAATTTATTCATTATTAATAAGATACATTAAATATATTTAATAAACACAAAATATCGCCAGAATATATGAACCTGCTCGAAAATTAAAAAAACAACCATGTCTTACAAAAACAGAAAACAAAAAAAACGTATAGAAGCACTATACAAAAATAGCACAGTATTCCCTTGTTAAATAGTTTTCTGACTTCATCACTTTGATATTAATATTCCCAGTTTCAAGTTCTTTGTAAATTATTACGTTACGGAAATAAATTAAACTTATGTGTAAAATACGCAGTATGCATCATTACTTTAATGCAATTGAATATTGTGCTTGTAGATTCTCCGTGATGACCAAGTTATTGTACTGTAAGGTCTGCAAATCGATATCCTAGCTGCGTCCGATAAATCAAATGAGCTTATATCAATCGACATGATAGATGATACGAGGGTACAAAGAGGGATAATCCGGTGTTAGCTAAACATAAACATAAGCAAATACGGTTACCCAACTACATATGTTATTGTACCTTGAGCGATGACAACGAAAACTTAAAAAAAAGGGAGCCGCATGATTTCAAATAAACGTCACAAGCTTAACAGGAGTTTTTATGAAATTTATTGCACATTCGTTTAATTTTCGAGGGTAATACCTCAAGAGGTAAGAATAAACTTTATTTTGCGCACGAGTTATTGAAGTGATAGTAATTTTGAAAATGAATTGAGAAGGAAAAATTTTGCCTAATCGTAATTTGTTCGAGAAATTTGCGATGAAATTAAGAGTTGCCATGGTAAAGGTAAATAAAGTATATCCACTTGCAAATTTGCATCTATCTTTATCAGTTTGCAAAACTGCTTATTAACCTATTTTAAATGCCCATTTTTAAACATGAGTTGAATTAACTTAGTAAATTATACTCGAACTTTTTTTATGCCGGATAGATTTGCTCATTTTGTAAAATTAGACGTGGTTTCTTTTTGGCAATTTCGTTCTCTGGAATTACGATTTTATCAGAGGCTTATCAGGTCAAATTTACAGACTTTCGTTAAATGTGAAAGAAATATCGTGTTTTATTTTTTAAATTAATTCTCTATTCGTTGGGGTGAAAATCTATACTCAAGGAAGTTCTGGAGATATTCTGTCAAAGGAATGCCTGAACATCCAACGGAGACATCATAATTAGTACCAACAATCTCCGAAAACGGTTGGAAACAATGAAGCAGCTGGAAGCTTTGTGAACACCGATATCCAAGGTTGATATCTTAATTACGCTCAACGTTTTAACGCGGAAGTAACACACACAAACACACTTCTTTCTTAATTGTTTTATTTTTGTATTGTCTTCATTTTAATCTTATAATCGCCGCTCCCTAAACGCGGAAGTAAAAAACACACTTCTCGAATAATTTATTCTTGTATGATCTTAATTTGAACTTACAATCTTCGATCCAATGCGTATGACCCATAATTATAAATATAACAATAATAATGAATATGAGAATAATACATTTAAATGCGCAATCCCTTATGCCAAAATTAAACATATTGCGGGATTGTGTGCTTATGAACAACTTCCCCATGTAGACATGGTTCAAAGAGACTATTATAAACGATATAGTGTACCTGAACGTATAGAGCCTGATAAGACGTGACAGACACGTTGGGGTGGGGGTGTTGCGATTTATATTTCGGATAGTTTCAAATATGATCACTTAAAATATGGAGACTGCGACGGGCTGCTAGAACAGGTGTTCTAGTATAGTAGTATATAATAATGTTAGAATGGAAATTCGATACGAGTGGAAACGAGCATTAGAATTTCCATTCTTACCTAGTGGTAGACTATACTTTCTCTACGACCAGGCAAAATAAACAAATACAATAATGAACTCAAAGAAAATTGACTGGGCTCGGTTTGAATATTAGATTTATTGACAGGGTTCATAGTTATCTAAGGCATCGGTTCTCAACGTGAGCCATATCCAGCCCCCCAAACACCCATAACTTTGTACCAAATCGTCGTAGGAACTACGTTCTTTGAATTCTGCATAGGGAATTGATCAAAATTTAATGCTTTTATAGCGGATCGACTCGACAAAATTTTTTCAACTCCGTATACATCGTCAAAGTTGGACATGGTTTCCTGGAAAAATATTTTTTTTTCACAGGGGTGCTAGAGGGGGCGGAAAGGATTACGCTTAAGTTCGCATGTATGACTTCAAAGAAAATACTTCAGAGTTTTTCGCCTTCAAAGATTGATCAAAATCGATTGAAAATATGCCGAGTTATGGCGGTTTGAAAATGGTCGAAATTTCACGAATTTCAAGTATTTCATTTTTTTTCCTTTAGTATATATAAACACTTGCCAGAAACTTATTTATAAACAATTTATTCAGAATTGGGATTCTGAAAAACCTCCAAACACTAGACATTTCTAGATTTCAGCAGAAATCTTCACAAAGATAGTGCGGTGTTTAGAAAACTTTGAAACCTCAAGGGCTTGAAAACATTTAAAAATAATTGCTAATGAGTTGGAATTTTTAAAATTGACTAAAAATACATTGAATTAAAATCCTGCAAAAAGTCTGAAAAACTCTTACCCAGATTTCGAAATAACCTCACGTAAGAAAAAAACTCGACATCTTGACGGCTTGAAAAAAAAATGTAAAAACAATTAAATAAAACACACTTTTACTTAGTTAATATCACACTGTTTATTTATAGTGACTGCAGTTTCGATCAAACAATGATCATTATCAAACTAAAAGTAGTCTTTTAGTTTGATAATGATTTATAGTGACTGCAGTTTCGATCAAACAATGATCATTATTAAACTAAAAGTAGTCTTTTAGTTTGATAATGATTTATAGTGACTGCAGTTTCGATCAAACAATGATCATTATTAAACTAAAAGTAGTCTTTTAGTTTGATAAAAAAGTAGTCTTTTAGTTTGATAATGATCATTGTTTGATCGAAACTGCAGTCACTATAAATCATTATCAAACTAAAAGACTACTTTTAGTTTGATAATGATCATAAAAGTAGTCTTTTAGTTTGATAATGATTTATAGAGACTGCAGTTTCGATCAAACAATGATCATTATCAAACTAAAAGTAGTCTTTTAGTTTGATAATGATTTATAGTGACTGCAGTTTCGATCAAACAATGATCATTATTAAACTAAAAGTAGTCTTTTAGTTTGATAAAAAAGTAGTCTTTTAGTTTGATAATGATCATTGTTTGATCGAAACTGCAGTCACTATAAATCATTATCAAACTAAAAGACTACTTTTAGTTTGATAATGATCATAAAAGTAGTCTTTTAGTTTGATAATGATTTATAGAGACTGCAGTTTCGATCAAACAATGATCATTATCAAACTAAAAGACTACTTTTAGTTTGATAATGATCATTGTTTGATCGAAACTGCAGTCACTATAAATAAACAGTGTGATATTAACTAAGTAAAAGTGTTTTATTTAATTAAAAATGTATCACGAAGTAAGTGCCGCCAACCTCAATTAGTAAAAACAATTGCCATCGACTTTTAACTCATTGCCATCGAATTTACTCAAAACAAATTAGGAATTATGATTCTCTCAGAATCTACAAACGCCTTACATTTTGAGATAATCTTTTGGGAACAGAATAAAAAATTTAAAACATTTTATGTCTCCACACTTCTCAAAGTTACTAAAAAAACCATTATTATTAATTAAAATTTTGCAAAAATCTATAAATTCCAAATCCTAAAATTTTGAAATAATCTCGAATAAAGAGTAAGATTGTAACTACTTCGGAAATTTTGATGGCTTGAAAAAAATATAAAAACAATTGCCATCGACTTGGAACTCTTCTAATTTCTTCAAAACGCAGTCATAATTATTTTCCGCAAAATTCTGCAAACATCCCAACGGAAAATTTCGAAATATTTCAAAAGCAAAGATTCATATTATTGAAATCAATTTTAAATATTGTATTTATGCTAAACTATTCGATATTTACTTAAATGTTTGATGGTACTGTCCAGTACCATCTAAATTCTACACACTGGGTATTTAGTTTTTCGAAAATTATGTAATTAAAAAAAAAAGAATTGAATTGGCCATGGATGTAATCAACTTCTTTATGGGGGCCATGAGTGAAAAAATGGTGATGTAGCCATCATGTTACTTTCTCCGGTTTGATAGTATACTGGTTATTTATATTTATACTTTTATGGTTTATTTTCAATTTAAATGATATTTTAAATGTACATCGGGCGTATGGAAGAATCGAATGAAAGTGACATTTGAAACGTCAAAATTATGAAAGGTGAAAATGACAATACATCAAATTCTAATAATCTTTACCGACAGTTTACTCAAAAACTAAAGAGATATAAAAAAAAACTTTATAAGTTGTTCATTGGATATTCTCTACAATAAATAAATTTAATGTAACTATTATCGTTTCCTAATTATAAACCAAAAATGACAAAAAATTAATAATTTTTTTTTTAACAAACGTTTTATGAAAAAATTCAAACGAAAGATGTTTAGATGTTTATTTCTTTATTGTCTTCAAGATTTGTTTAAATATTTTTGTTTTTTTTTATATTTAAACAATTATTGAAAAAAGGTAAACAACAACTTCAGGTGTACGAAATTTTACCAAAAGCTATTTAGTTCTTCGGATTGTCAAATAAGACTTGAGATTTAGTGCGAACAGACACACACCCAAAGACAAATCTTTTTCTACCAGAAATCATTGAAACCTACTCTAGGGACCTCAGAACGGTTATCGCCTCACAGACTATTTTTTTTTTCATTAGTGTTAATTATTTCAAACAAAACATATTGAACAAAATATTAATTAAATAAATTCAATAAAACGAAATATAGCTTGAATATATGAAATTAGTTTCATTTTATTGAATGCATTTTTCAATTCAGTTTAATATCTCTCAATAGCCATCAGTTCGATAGCCCTTTTACAGATGGTACAGAATGTAATAGTCAATATAGTGTTATGCCATACAATAATATATACAAAGAATTATATTAATTAAGATATTGTATAAATTCGTTAAACAATTAACAATTGCTTACTTAAAGTATTCCTCGGACAGATCGATTTTTATTTATCAAAATACAGAATTTAGGGATATGGTGTTTACAGATTTAAAAAAAATTGTAATCCCGAATGTGTTTTGAATAAATTTGGGAAATTTAAGTAGATGACTACTGTTTTTATATTTTTTTCAAGAATGGGAAATTTTTATTTTATCCGTCAACTTCACGTTCCTTTCGAATGAGATTATTTCGAAATTTTGGGATGGAGTAGAAAAACAAAAAACGGTTGAGGTAAACAACCACCGGTGTTCGAAACTTTACCAAAATCTTTTCAGTTCTTCGAAATATCAAATAGGGCTCATGCTTAAAGCTCCATGTTCATTCATTTAGTAATTGTTGAGATACAGCGCGTACTGGCAGACACACACATGCATCTTAATAGTAAAGCATATTGAAAAATGGTGATGTAGCCATCATGTTACTTTCTCCGACTTGATGGTATCATTTATATTTACGCTTTCGTGATTTATTTTCAATTTAAATCATATTTTAAATGTACATCAACCGTTTTGTAGACTCGGATGAAAATGACGCTTAAAACGTTAAAATTATGAAAGATGGAAAAATTATACTGCACATTTAAAAACTGAGTTTACTGAAAAACTAAAGAGATTTCGAAAAAAAACTTATTCTCTATTAGTTGTTTATTTTGGCATTCTCTACAATTATTATTAACATACATTTGCTGTAACTATTATCATTTCATAGTTGTAAATCAAAAATGAAAAAAAAAAATTTTTTTCTCGAATAACAATTATTTTATGAAAAATATTTTCAAACCAAAAATGTTCATTTCTTTGTTGTCTTCAATATTTATTCAAATGCTTTTGTGATATTTTTCATATTTACAAAAATATTGGGAAAATACAAAAAACAGTTAAACAGGTAAACACCCATTGTACGAAATTTTACCAAAAGCTTTTCAGTTCTTCGGATTATGTTAAAAGTTTCATATCAATTGCTCTATTAGTTTATGAGATGCACAGGCACACACACACACAGACACACAGCCATACGGGTAGACACAAAAAAAATCCAGAAATTGTTGAAATTGCATCTTGACCTCAAAACGGATATTTCCGCAAAAAATAAATTTGAAAAAAATTTCACGATCACAATTCTTTCTCGTACTTCGTAACGGAGAAAGTAATAAATATTTTCACTTTCTCCGTTACGAAGTACGAGAAAGCATTGTGATCGTGAACATTTTTTCAAATTTTTTTTTTACGGAAGTGTCCGTTTTGGGGTCCCTAGATGCCATTTCAATAATTTCTGGAAAAAAAAAATTGTGTCTGTGTGTGTGACTGTGTGTATGTGTGTGCCAGTGTGTGTGGCTGTGTGTCTGGCTGTGCGCGCTGTATCTCAAAAATTAATAGAGCAATTAATATGAAACTGTAAGCATCCATCTCATTTGATAATCTGAAAAACTGAATAGCTTTTGGTAAAATTTCGTACACCGGAAATGGGCGTTTACCTTAACTGTTTTTTGTTTTTTGTCAATATTTCCTTAAATATGAAAAATATCACAAAAACATTTAAACAAACTTTGAAGACAACAAAGAAATGAACATCTTTTGCTTGAAAACATTTTTCATAAAATCATTTTTATTCGAGAAATTTTTTTTTTTTAATTTTTGGTTTATAATTATAAAACGATAATAGTTACAGCAAATTTATGTTAATGATAATTGTAGAGAATGCTAAAATGAACAACTTATAAAGGATAAGTTTTTTTTCGAAATCCCTTTATTTTTTGAGTAAATTGAGTTTTTAAATTTGAAGTATAATTTTTCCATCTTTCATAATTTTGACGTTAAACGTCAGTTTCATGCGAGTCTACAAAACGCTGGATGTACATTTAAAATATAACTTAAATGTAGAATAAACCATGAAAGCGTAAATATAAATACCATCAAGTCGGAGAAAGTAACATGATGGCCACATCACCATTTTTTTTATTTTTTAATGGAACACTAACTATATTTTTACATTTTTATGCGTACAAACATCCAGTTTGCTTCTATCAATTTGTGTGATACCGCGGAGCGTAGTCTTATTCCATAAATGAATCTCAGAGACGAGAGGAGACAGTACATTTATTGAGACACTTTTACAAATGAGCTCATCAGGAAATTGACCAGAGTTTCTTCTCAGGCACAATTTTTGTACTTTTTTAATTCCATTCATATCGAAATTGTGAAGACAGTTACCGTATACAATGTCCCCACAATTAAGGTGAGATAAAACAAGTCCGTCACACGATTTGATTATTTTCCTATCGGTATTTAATGTCTGACTATATAATATCTTCAGAGAGGCGTAAGATTTTTTAATGCTGGTTACATGGTTTTTGAATCTTAGGTTTTCATCAATTAGTGATCCAAGGTTTTGATTGATTGCATGGTTGTGCGACCTATTTTTATCTTAAGTACTCTTTTTGCTTCCTCTTGTGATTTTTGTTTTGCAAATTTGATAGTGATGGCGTTTGATTTATTTTCTTATATAATTAAGTTGTATCTGTTGGAGTTTTTAATTAGGTTATCTATTAGGTAATCTCTGGAATGAGCCAATTTCTGTAGGATTAAAGGAACAATAAATTTGAGTGTAGTCGGTGTATGTGTGAAATTTACAGGTTGGTAGATCGTTATACAGGGTGTCCCATTTTCCAAATCTCAGGCTGATTCATGCATTACCCTCGGCATTAGCGTCACACGATGTGCACCACGCGAAGGTTGCCGATGGGATTCTGCACTTCATTGGCCCTGAAAGGGCCGATGGTTTCAGGGGCTAGAGGTTCGATCTCGTTCTTAGATCAAATGCTCGATCAAGTGTCAATGCACTTCTGTACCCGCTTGAACATTTCGAAGGGTTTGGATGGAAATTACTCGAAATGCAACCATAATCCTCTGCTTCATGTTCTGCACTGTTGTCGGAGCTTTAGCAAAAATTTTCTCATTAAGTAGTCCCCAGAGGAAAAAGTCAAGGAGAGTAAGATCCGGGGATCTTTGATGCTAATGCCGAGGGTAATGAATCACAACTTGGATTCATCTGAGATTTCAAACAACTTGACGGACAAAATTCGAGAAAAAGCATTTTTAAAAGAAACGTTTCCTACAAAAAGTTTGTATTTTTTCCCGTAGAATACGATCCTGCAATAAAAAATAGGGAATTCCATTTGAAAAATCAAAGTTGCCATTCGTTTGACCTTGAAAATTAACGCCAAGGTCATTTTCAAGGTCACCAGCGTATGTCCCCCTCCGAACCCTACAACTTTTATCTGAAACATTTTTTGCCATGTTACTCAGGTTTCGAGATATTTGGGGTGGCAATTTAAAACGGGACACCCTGTATAGGAAGAATATACCGGGTGGACCATTTAATATGTTTTCAGGAAATATCTTCGAAACAAGAAACTTTAAAAAAAAATGACCCAAACAAAAAATGATTGTTTTGAAGGGGGCCATAATAACATAATTTTGTTTTTTTCATAGATGGCGCTGTTGTCGCTAAATCGAGGTCAACTTAGTTTTTTTAAATGGAAACCCGTACTTTTTATTACAGAATCAGAGTCCTTGTTAAAAAATGAGAAGAATTCACTCAGCTAACTTTTTAGTCAGAGTGATAGATGGCGCTGTAATAGCGAAAAGAAGTTGTTGCATTTGGACGCTTGCGTATTCGAACTTCGCGCGCATGTGTGTGTGTGCGCGCGTGTGTGCGCGTGTGCGCACCCGCGAACATGCCCGTCTAAAATCACCAATAATGTTCATTACATTATTTTGTTATTATTTTTGTAAAGGATATGAATGTGACGTAAACTTAACTAGTATTTTATTCAAGAGTGTAATTGTATGATCGACCGACTTGGAAATGCAAAATAAATAATTTTGATCCATTTCCAAGTTGATATTTCAAAATTTATAATAATTTCAAATTAAACAAATAACTTCAATTTTGCTTTTTATATTCTGGGCTCAGCGTGAGCGCTGCTGACAGCTTTGACAGCCCCATGTCGCTCTGCAGGTTGATGTTGTCGATGTCCGGCTGGAGCGTAATTTGTAGGTAGCTGAAAAGAAATGGCAGGTTAGAAGAAGTCGATTGGGTCGAAGTGTGTGTAGACGCACACTTGTGTTTAACTTACTTGAAATCATCTCTAGAGCAGGTGCTCAAAATGATGGCCGTTCATCTCGAGACATTTTGCGATCCTTGCTTGAAACGATCTCTGAACTTCTCGTAGGGTGTTTCTGTTGATGTTTGCACAAGCATTGCGAATACGCTCCTTCATGTTATCAGGCGTCGATGGTATGTCGGCATAGCATTTGTCCTTCAGCAATCCCCACAGAAAAAAGTCCGGCGCTGTCAAGTCCGGCGAACGTGCCGGCCAAGGCACCGGACCTCCACGACCAATCCACTTGTTCGGAAATTGGCGGTTCAAAATATCTCGGACGACACGGGCAAAATGTGCAGGGCAGCCATCGTGCTGATACCATAGTCTCAATCGGGTCAGCAGAGGGACGTCTTCGAGTAAAGCAGGAAGATGAGCCGTCAGAATTTCACCGTATTTTTCAGCATTCAGATTTCCGTCGATGAAGTACGGGCCAATGACGTGATCTCCCAGAACTCGGCACCAAACGTTGACGCTCCATGGTCGTTGATGGTCCACTTGTCGGATCCAATGTGGATTCTCCTCCGCCCTTATGCCGGTTGATTTGGCCACGATTCGTGAAACTTGCTTCATTCGAGAATAGAATCATGGAAACGAAGTTCCGGTTGTTGCGTATTTGCTGCTGAGCCCAATTGCAGAACTGCACTCGATGTTGGAAGTCGTCGCCATGAAGTTCTTGATGCAACGATACGTGGTAAGGATGAAATTTATGCCGATGAAGAACTCGCAGAAAAGTCATGTGACTCGGATGATCTCGATCAGGATACCTCTCCGCGTACAAGCCACACGCATCAAGTGCATTGCGTCTAGCTTCACCATACACGAAAATCATGTCGACCTTTTCCGCGATAGTATACCGCACCATTGTAACGTTTTCGCCGTCAATGCAGAAGACCGACTGATTACCAAACTAAATTTTCTTTTGTTCAGTCAAAGAAAGCATCAAAATCCAGCTATTTCCAGCTATTTTTCAATTTAAAATTGTAATTCATGGAAATACGGCCGACGTCATGTTTTGACACACACACACAGACACACACACACACACACACACACACCACACACACACATGCGCGCGAAGTTCGAATACGCAAGCGTCCAAATGCAACAACTTCTTTTCGTGATTACAGCGCCATCTATCACTCTGACGAAAAAGTTAGCTGAGTGAATTCTTCTCATTTTTTAACAAGGACTCTGATTCTGTAATAAAAAGTAGGGGTTTCCATTTAAAAAAACTAAGTTGACCTCGATTTAGCAACAACAGCGCCATCTATGAAAAAAACAAAATTATGTTATTATGGCTCCCTTCAATACAATCATTTTTTGTTTGGGTCATTTTTTTCTAAAGTTTCTTGTTTCGAAGATATTTCCTGAAAACACATTAAATGGTCCACCCGGTATATGCGATGTGTAAGAGGGGGGGGGGGGGGGGGGGGGGAATTAAAATGGCTTATTAAGGTACACCTATTAAAATTTCATTTTTTTGTGATACCGTCCCGTTGCTGCTAATACTTTGTTTTGTAGGAAACGATTTAATAAGTAAAACCTAAGCAGTGAAGCAAGTCTATTAATAATTAATGGTTTATGCCATTAAATACTTTAGATCAGTCAATAGCTACCAGTACCCCCGATAAAATGCAATCAATCAATTTACTAATAACTGTTATGCAATTATACCCTGGTCTGAATCCTGACTGTTCAAATATTGCTTGTTTTTGCGCTAAAAACCAGAATAACTCAGAAACGGTTCAATTTAGCCCAATACAAGTTAATGTCTATGTAATTGGTATGAAAAAGTACGCATAAAAATGTAAAAATATAAATAAATCTCGAAACGCGTCTGCAGATGGCTATTTACTTAATTTTTACATACTTTTGGGTTCAGTTTTATAATTTAAAGTTTTCAAATTCAATTTAGTTTCATTTTTCAAGTTAGTCCTGTGGGTAGAAATAAGGGATCTTAAACCAATGTTATTTCACTAGTAGTACTAGTAATAACATGCAAATTTCTTTTGTATCATTCAATATCCGGCGTGGCATCAGCCAGGGAAGTAGTTGTTTCAATAAGTTATTTGTTTATAGTCCTAGTAAGACTTAATTTTGCTTGCAGAGTTACGAACAGGTTGAATATTTATCTATTCAGGCTATATTTCGTTTTTTTGAATTTATGTAAAAATATAGTTAGTGTTCCATTAAAAAATAAAAAAAATGGTGATGTGGCCATCATGTTACTTTCTCCGACTTGATGGTATTTATATTTACGCTTTCATGGTTTATTCTACATTTAAGTTATATTTTAAATGTACATCCAGCGTTTTGTAGACTCGCATGAAACTGACGTTTAACGTCAAAATTATGAAAGATGGAAAAATTATACTTCAAATTTAAAAACTCAATTTACTCAAAAAATAAAGGGATTGCGAAAAAAAACTTATCCTTTATAAGTTGTTCATTTTAGCATTCTCTACAATTATCATTAACATAAATTTGCTGTAACTATTATCGTTTTATAATTATAAACCAAAAATTAAAAACAAAAATTTTCTCGAATAAAAATGATTTTATGAAAAATGTTTTCAAGCAAAAGATGTTCATTTCTTTGTTGTCTTCAAAGTTTGTTTAAATGTTTTTGTGATATTTTTCATATTTAAGGAAATATTGACAAAAAACAAAAAACAGTTAAGGTAAACGCCCATTTCCGGTGTACGAAATTTTACCAAAAGCTATTCAGTTTTTCAGATTATCAAATGAGATGGATGCTTACAGTTTCATATTAATTGCTCTATTAATTTTTGAGATACAGCGCGCACAGCCAGACACACAGCCACACACACTGGCACACACATACACACAGTCACACACACAGACACAATTTTTTTTTTCCAGAAATTATTGAAATGGCATCTAGGGACCTCAAAACGGATATTTCCGTAAAAAAAATTTTTGAAAAAAAAATCACAATCACAATACTTTCTCGTACTTCGTAACGAAGAAAGTAAAAAACATAATTTTGTATTGTAGGGCATTTGTGTACATAAAAATATTTTCCGACTATAGAGTTGATAATTATCTACAACTTTTATATAAAGTTGAAAAAAAGACACCCGGTATAATACGATAATTCATATATACAGATTTTCTATTGTTACACTTTTTGCCATCTGGAGATATAATGCAACCGCACGTGCTCATGCTTATATTATTAATATTTAACACAGTGTGTGAAACCGCTCACCTTGCTGACTAGGATTAATGGCGCTTCAGGGCAAACCAGTAACAAACCCAGTTGTACACACTAACTAATATTGTATGAGAAAGTCCTTCGGAGGACATGTGTCTGCGTAATCACATGGGTCTAGAAACTTTTGAGTATTCCCAGGACCATTTTGTACTTATATGATTCACATGTTATAATTATATTTTACAACTTTTAATGCAAACATATATTTAATCTTTAATTTCAACATTTCTCTGACTTCACAGGTAATATAACACTAGAGTTGTTATGAATGCTATAAGGTGATTTTGTAGACCAGAACGCTTTGTACAAAACGAAATACAAGAGATAATTCTTGTTAAGCTGATTAGTAAGTTGATCGATGTGAAACATTTGTGTGTAACAAACCGAGGGATTATTATGGATAATTCAACTCATGTATAAAAAGGTGCATTTAAAACGGCGGAAAATCAAATTTGCAAGTGGATCAAAATTTATATACCTTCACCATGATAACGATATTTATATTAACAATTTTAGTAAACAGCTAACTTCAGCTGAACAGTGGCCGTTCGTGTCAGTTCTGAATACCTCTGCGGTGAAATATAATTGAAATCCGTTTCGGACACACTACCGCGTGAAAAATAGTTCACGATTGTCATTCCGATCCATGTGCCAGTGAGGTAAATATTGTCCTTTCAACAATTACATATTTAGTTTCGTACATCAGAAATGACAGCATGTGACGGAACTGCATTTCGTACTTCGACCGCGAGATGTCGCAATCGAGCGGTTAGCGCTGATACGATGCGTGAATTGTAGAATTGCATTGCATTTAATATCCATCTTTTTCTATCATGTTCTAATAGTGTGAAATAAACATTTATATATAAGTGTGTTTGGCGTCTTCCCTTCTGTGTGGGTCGTTGTACTTCTAATTCATATAAATTGTTAATCATATAGTTCTTATTCGTTAAATTATCCCAACAAATACTACTCGCGGTTATAATTTCGGCAAGATACATTTTATTTTAAGCACTCGTCATTTCATCGAAAATTTCTTGAATGAATTGAGATTAGCCAAAATTTTTTCATCTCAATTCATACTCGAAATTTGGCTCCTGCAAAAAAATAAAATGTATCCGGTCAAATTCCAACCTCTTGCGGTATTACCCCCGATAATCTCAAATTTTCAAAACTAATGAAGTATTCTGTATCTGTCTCGACGGCGCGGCGGTGATAGTCCTAATAATGAATTCACTACTTCATCTCTTAGAAAAGTATCTAAGTTTACCAACTGGGAGTAAAATTAGGAGGTCTT
Source organism: Ocypus olens (assembly GCA_910593695.2). NCBI lineage: Eukaryota > Metazoa > Arthropoda > Insecta > Coleoptera > Staphylinidae > Ocypus > Ocypus olens. The sequence continues at coordinate 13,810,410 of OU343049.1, read as the reverse complement.
AACGGTTGATCGCATTTTATTCCTCTGTAACTACGACCACTAATCTCGTTTTTGTAATGGAATTTTCTGAAAGGGGTAGTTTGTTTAAATTACTAATAAATTCCGTGATCACGTTTGGAGAAAATGCAAGCAAATTTGTCACTCCAGAAATGTGGTATTTCAACTAGTCAATAATAAATAAACCCATAAAACATTAATCAATCAAAGGGCGATTTAAATATTTGACAATTTTGTGACATTTAACAGATGCCGCCACACGACAATCATGTCACTCGCGAGCAGATGTTATCCGGGTCATCCATCCATCCACTGGAAATATGATCTGTGCTGGCTTGTACGTAATCCGCTTTATTACGTCACACCCGTCCGCCAGAGCACCCAAACTCGCCCCGTATATTAATATCAGGCACATTTCAAATCTGTCCCCGAATGAAGGAAATGCACCGATGAAATGAGAGAACGTGATAACGCTCGCCACAAATGTGAAAAAAAGGAATTTGTAGGACTCGCATTTAATGAATGTAATATTTTATGACTCGCTGAAGCTGTACTTTCATTTATGTGGGTATGGTTTATATTATAGCAGATTCTGATCAAATATGTAAGGGAAATATGCTGCGTTTGATAACATTTTTAGTACTGAAATATGCAACTGCATAAGTAAAGTTTAACAAATTCTCCATTCTATGAAAAATTTGCATTGTCAAATAATGAGCATCCCTAATTTGTTAACGGTAAATGAAATAAATAATTGTATCCAGATTTTTTAAAAGGCATACTATAATTACATGTTTTTATAATTAACTACAGGGTGGCAATTAAGTTGTTTGAGGTATGGTTAATTTCTATGGTTTTTTTTTTCTTAAACTTAACACTATTATAAACAGCAAACGTTAATAGCCAAAGTAAACCCAAAGAGTTTCAAAGATTCCTCCATGTGCGCGAATGGAGGCGCGCAGAGTTTTCTTAAAATTATCCACTATAAATCGCAACACTTTCTCAGGAACAGCAGTCCAGGCGGCCCTTAGGAATTCTTTAGGTCTTTACCATTAGCATCACATTTTGCACAAGCCGCTGCCTGTAGAATAGCCCATATAGCGTAATCCATTTGATTCAAGTCTGGCAAAAATTAAGGCCAATCTTAAGGCGAAATGAAGTCTGGAAAATTCTCGCGAATCCAAGCAATAGAGGCATTCGCTGTATGGAGCCTTGGAGAGACTTGATGAAAAGTGCACCGATGGTCTCTAAAATGTTGACGTGCCCATGGTTCTAACACGGTATTTAACACGTTCCTTCGATATATTTCTGCGGGCATCCTAATGCTCTGGTAGATAAACACAAAAGACATTTTTCCTTCTGTAGTAATTCCTGCCCAGACCATTATTGACGAAGGATGAGCTGAGGGGTCTGGCCACCCTGAAATTTTCAAAAAATCGATTTTTTTTCCGTTCCTATAATGAAGGCCAAACCTTTAGCTGCAATTAAAGCCGTAACGAGTGGTAAAATTCCAAAAAATGACGAAGTTACAGCTATTCTTAGGTACAACTTCGCGGCGCACCTCGATGATGCGCGGTTTGACAAGCAGCTTTGACCTGCATGGCTATTTATCAACACTTGTCCTATTGTTGGCTTTTCCTCGTTTCCCTGTCTACAGACACGGAATTTTGAACTTTCTGTCTATTGAAAACAAGATGATTTTTGAGTTGAATATCTAATTAAAACGTAATTCAGATCAAATGGCAGGTACGTGACCAATAGGATAATCAGGATTTAAATAAGCCGATGAGTTCAAATTAAGGGGCGTGACCGCGACAGGTTTGAGACGTCATCAGCATTTGAACCGACAAACTGCGTTGCGAAACCGGAGAGATACGAGCTCAACAAAACACGAAATTAGCTCGCCAAGCCCGTAGATCGCTTCAAAACCAGGCCCAAGATGCTCAAACAGCTACAGAAGGACAATTATATGGGCCAGGAATCGCTGATTGAAACTAACCTGGACAAACAACGCACCATCGTCTGCAAAACTGCGTTCTTACTTTCTTTTGCGTTTATCTCGAAACTACATTTTTTGCTCTTGCAGGTTGTAAATCTCGGAAACTTATGGTTCAGTTGCCTTGAAATTTTGGCACAATACTTTCAGATATATTATCTAAAATGCAGTGTAGGATTTTTTTGCCGAGTTGATTTTTTTTTTCTCAAAAAATTTTCAAAAAAATTCGATTTTTCCCTATAAATTTTTTTGTAGTGATCAGAACAAAAAAATCCTACGCTACATTTTAGTCATCCTCTTTTTCTTTTTTTAATGACCCGTTCTCGAGATTTCTTGCCTGCAAGGTACGCACATGTGCGACAGAAGACCTTCGCGGAAACACAATTTTAAAATATTTTTTGCCAAATTATAACATCAAGTTATGAAGTAGCATGTGAGCAAAAATCAATAAATTCTGTTGAAAATTATCGAGCTTGTACATTTTTTTAGAATAAAGCTATTTTCTATGCCGACAAGGTGGCCAGACCCTTTAAAAACATGTCTACTCTTATCACTGGCATCTTCTATAGTACCAGAAATTATTCGAGAATTATGTTTATTAAACTATTCATCTATAGTAAAAACTTTCTAATTTCTGAGTTGTAAATAAGACCGAAGTGTACCAATTCCCAAAATCGTGCCGCAGGAATATCCTGCACTTTGTTATCCTATTAACCGCTGTATTTGCAGGCAGTAAATGGACTTTCTGACTTTTACAACACTTAATTTTAAGATTATTTTTAAAATAGTCCAGATGCTCTTTCCGCTTATTATTATTATTATTATTATTATTATTATTATTATATTGCGTTCCATAGCAATCTCTCGCATCGATCCTCTTAGATTTCGTCAAATTCTGTCCCTGATGTTACCAATCTTTTGACGTGTAACAGCACTTCGCGATCGTCCCCTTTTTGCATGGTCACTTAAGTTTCTCAACATTTCGTAATGAGAAATTACTGTTTGCACTGTTTTTTTTTTAAAGCGAATTCACGATCAATTCGTAAACACCCTTATAATAGCGGCACGTTGCATTTGGCGATCCATATCTTTCTAAATCTTCTACGAAATGTCAACAGATTAGGCCTACTTACATTTGAGGTAACAAAATATTAGAATTCAAAGGCAAAGGCTTCAGTACAGAGTGTTCGGAGTGGTTTTAGAAATTAGCGACCGAAATTATTTGTTAGCCTGTAGATGAAACCAGTCAAAATTCGACGGAGCATGTGAGAATATTATTCCGTCGGGGCGCATAAAATGATCGACAAATATCTGCTAAATACAATGATTCGATATCTACGCTCTTTCAACAACAACGACCGAAATCAAGTCATCAATTGGTCTATACGCTAGCTCCTGTTTCTGCTGCTTTGGAGTGGGGGACACGAAAGATTGCTGGGCAGGACGGCATGTATTAACACGTTTGCTGCCACAGCAATTGGGATTGCATTTACGCAAGTCTGAAGTCGGACGCACTAGCGAACGTGTTAATTGAACTTTGTTATTCTTTATTTTAACTCATAATTTAAAAATTAATAAATTATGGATGACAACATCTGCAAATCAAGAGCTTGAATTAAAAAAAAAAACTCATTCAAATCATTGGAGTGGGTGTCGCAATAAAAGCTGCGTTTTAAAATATGTAGATATTAAATTTGTATTTATCGTTTCGTTGATTAATTTAATATGTATTTGTTGCTTTTCTATTATTACGCAATACACCGTAATGAGCATTCGTGTGAGGATTTGTTTTGATGTTATTTATTTGTTTTATGCTTTATAATATTGATTTCAATATATTTGTTAATAACGGTCGAACGAGACCTATTGAAATGTAAAAAAAATATTGCGTTATCTATCGGACAAAAGCATACAGAAACACCTCTCACGGTTCAGGGAACATATATAAATACAAAATCTCGTCAAGATGCAGTAGTTCTTGAGTTTATCGCGTACATCAGTGGCGGCTCCTCAGAAGAGGCTCTGTATGTTTCGAAAAAAGAATATCAGTATTTGTATAAATTACTTTTACCGATATTACCGATGTTTTCCCATTCAGAGGTACGACTTTAAAAAATTTTTTATACTTATAATTCACGAGGAGAATATAAAATGCATTAGTGTAATGCATTTTATATTTTCCTCTTTTAAAATCAACAACACAGATCGACAAGGCTGGATTCCGCACCTAAACACGCGCAGATACGCTAATGTGGCCTTGAATTTCCGCCTCTTCGTTAAAATTAAAACGTTCAGTTTAAAACGACGAAGCTGATTCCAGGAGCCTCAAACTCCAACTATTCAAATATTAAATTCATTGCCAGACATATATATTTTTTTAATTTTATGTACGCAATTTTTAATGCGGGCATTCACTACACGAACCCGGACCCGACCCGCAACCAGGACCCGACCCGCGACCCATCCGCGCTCGTCCACTCATTAGCGGACCCGACAACGGTCCCTGAAAAGAGCTCATTCATACACTGAACATCGCGAGCCCTAGATAGAAATTATATCTCGCGTGATCTCCAAAAAGGCGAAAGTTGCTATGGCAGTGAGTGCAGTATTATTATTCGCAGAAGGAAAAAAGAAAAAAACGTTTTTGGGTAAAAGAACGGTTGCAAAAGAGGGAACAATTTACGCATTTGCATTTATTGAATTGTATTCAATCTTGCGAGCCACTTGATGTGATAAATTACCTGAGAATGGACTATGAGACGTATCAAGAATTATTAATTCTAATAAAACCTCTGATTGAAAGGAAACATACGGTATTAAGTGCTGAAGAACGTTTAGTGGCAACGTTGAGGTTTCTGGCAACAGGAAGGAATTATGAGGACTTAAAGTTTTCCTGTGTCATTTCTCCTCAGTTACTTGGAAGAATCATTCCAGAAACATGTCATGCTATATACAACGCCCTCCGGAAGAAATCTTTATCTGTAAGTACAATTATTTTCCATGTATAGGAATTAAAAAACAAACTTAATATAAAATAATAAAAATATTTTATTGTTTAATATTTATAATAATAATATATCGATTTTTCACTTTTTAAAACATATAAATTCTTCCATCATTTCCCTATTTGCGGGCGCCTGATTTGAAGTTTGTAAAGTTGTAAATGTTAAAGGTGTTTGTAGTACTTCAGGTTGACGTGTATATGATGTGGCTTCATTATGAATTGGCTGAATGGAAGTGGAATTTGGATAATTATTTACGCTGCTTTGTTGAATTGGTTGTGCGTGGTATGGTGATCCAAAATTTTGAGGGAAGCATTCAAAAATTGGTGGTTTTTCTCTGTCCACGTTGAGTTCTGCGTTCGCATAGTTCGAGAACTCGATGCCGAGCTTTGAGGTGACATCACTGGAGAGTCCAAATGTTGCATGCAAGATTCGGTTTCCTACAAATAAAAATTATCTCCAGTTATGTATACTCATTGTGATACGCGAATTATTTTTAATTTTAGTTTCCATCAAATGAAGAGGAATGGCTCAAAGTAGCAGAAAGGTTTAAGAACATGTGGCAATTTGAAAATTGCTTGGGAGTAGTAGATGGAAAACATGTAGCTGTCAAACAGCCACCAGGAAGTGGTTCATACTATTACAACTACAAAGATTTTTTTAGTGTTGTGTTGTTTGCAATCGTAAATGCTAATTATGAATTTATTTATCTAAGTTGTGGAACTAATGGAAGAATATCAGATGGAGGTGTCATCAGGAATACAGATTTTTATAATTTATTGCTAACAGATTCCTTAAAATTGCCACAACCAGTCAATATGTCAGGAATTCAAAACAAATTACCATTTGTGTTCATAGGAGGCGAAGCCTTTAGTCTCATGACAAATTTCATGAAACCATATAGGCATAACAACAAAATGACTTACATCGTTATGGCCTGCTGTGTTTTACACAACTTTTTACGCCGTAATAATACTACGTATATTGAAACAAATAACATTGACACTGAAGACATTACATCAGGAACTGTATTGCTGGGTGATAGGCACACCAATGGGGAACTAACATCGTTGGATGTGTCCAGACAAGAATTTCCTACTACTGATGCAAAGGCAGTACGAAACGGATACAAAGAATATTATAATAATGCAGGTGCAGTTGAGTTTCAACACAGATTTATCCATTAATTTAGGACCCGTAAAGTTGAAATTTAAGTATACAAGTAGGTAATGAATAAAATATTTTAATTAAAATAAATATTGTCACTTGAGAAGATTATAATGAAATAAAAATAAATACTTACTGAAGTCAATTGAGAATCTAAGTCATTTTCTTCTAACGAAGACACTGCGGTGCGAGACTCTTCTTGGTCCATGAGAAAATACAACAAGCCGAAGTACCACAAATTAGTTTCTGGTATATCTTCTACTCTTGTTCTACTTCTTTTTGACATATTAGTTCGCCTTCGTTGGCGCCGAAAAGATGACCGTAGTGATTGAATTTTTTGAATAACAAATGCTTTGCCCGCATTTGCAAATACTGGTTTGCATATTTCGGTCAGTTTATCATAAGCAGCATTTTTTTTTTGCTTGTTCCGATAGTCTACACTTTTTACATCCCATAGACACGGGCAATCCTGATATAGTTGGATAAATTCCTCCCAAAATTCTTTATTATCTTCAAACGTCATGTTATTAACACTAGTAGTAAGTATGTTGTTTCAATTAACTTGCGCTTCGCGAGACCACGTTGCACTGTTGTGTTGTGTGGAGGGTCCGTCGGAAGGGTCGCGCACAGCCCACTCATTACAAAAACAGCACGGATCGGTCTGGGTCGGGTCGCAGATTCGATGTTCACACCATCGGACCCGGACGAGTCGTGCGACTCGTCGGCGGCTGCCATACATTAGCGGTCAGCGGACAGGTCCATATGGACCAATCCGTCGGACCGATCAGCCAATGAATGGGGGGCTTAAGGGTGTGGTTATATTTTTGCAAGAGGCGTGAAATAGGAAAGTATATTCACGATTTAGGCACTCAGTAGGCTGTAATAGAGAAAAAACAGTGGGTACGGGGCAGACGGGATACGGGAAGGTCTCTTCCGAAAACCGGAAGTAAAAACTTATTTTTATACACTTGTATTTATTTTTGGGATGTACAAATAAATACTATTATTATTATTATTATTATTAAAATTCCAACATTGTACGCGCAAGTGTTGCCAAAGTAAAGAAAGATGGGAGAATTATGTGGCAGGAAATTCGAATCTGGGGAAATTTTATCTCAAACTGGCCGGCAACTGAGGGATTTTAATGGGATTTTAAATCCAGAGGAATTTTAAGCCAAAACGTTGAGTTGAGCTTTAAGTTTAAGTTAGAGGCGATGCATTCAAATCTGGGGATTACAAGTAGCAACAGCGAAGGTTGGAAGTTCTACAGTTTTGACAAAAAGGCATTCTATTTCCGAAAATTTTATCTGGTTTTACCCCAGAATGGACATCCATGGACCCGCATGACCACTCCTTCATTCGGAAAAAGTGATCGCATGGATGGGATTCGCACCCACGACCACGAGGCCCGTGAGCTGGAGCTCTACTCACTAGGCCACCGCGGCCCCCAGATTTCTTTTTGTGTGCTTAAAATATTCTCTGGGATGTCTACCTTATTGTAGTGTTCATCCCAAGTCCTCAAAAAATTTCGTTATCGAGTTACAAGGCTTACGTTTAATTTAACTACAAAAAATAGAACCCAAAATTTTTAACGCATTTTTCTTGAAACGATATTTTTCAACTGAACTTTAAAACGGGATAAACGATTTTCACCGGATTTTGATTCCAGCATTCTAAACTGAATTCTCTATCGACATAGCCTGTTTGTGATGTCTTCAAAGGTCTATTTTTAGTCCACGCTTTGGTCTCGAGTTTTTGGCCGAAAAAATGACACCATTTGTCAGAACAACTTATTATTTTTCAAATATTTTAACGTATGTCGGTTGAAAGTATATTTCAGAACGACTGGGAACGACCAGGGGGTGGCCACCAAAAATCAATGTTCCGGTTGCAAGGGGTTGATCCACCTGGTGCAGCGTCCAATGTGGACTAAAAATTAAGGTTTTTGAAGATAAATATACAAGGTGTCTAAAAAAGACACCCCCAAAATGATATGGTGTATTCCTGAGACAAAAAAAGAGCAAATTAACTAAATTTATCTATATGAAAAATGACATACTTTCCAAGATACAGCTAGTCAAAGTTTAAGATTTTTAAAATATTTTGATCTATATCTCGAAAATGACAGATGATAATGATTTGTTTATTTTTTTCTGACAACTACATTAGGTGTACTACATTGTTTAGAAATTTCAAGAAATTTCTTCATGTACAAAGGTGCTCCAGAGGACATGCTGTTTACATTATTACATAGAACTTTTTTGTTCTTCACATTTTTTACGATTTAATATTTTTTTCAATGCAACTCATTACTTTTAAAGAATTTATAACTCTTAAAGTTTTTTTGTTTACGCCTTATTTTTAACAAAAAAAAAAATAAAAAAGAACTTATTGTTCATTGTTTAATTGCGCTCGTCCTGCAAGAAAAGTCTTAAAAACCATAATCCAAAAACTGCTTTTATTTTAACATATCAAATTATTTAATAAATTACAAAAATTGTTCAAAATGACCCCCATAAAAAAAAGATAATTTCCTGTGGATCGAAATATTGGCGAGTGTTTCCTTCGCAGAAACCGTAAACTTTATGCATGTCAGCATATTCTTCATGAGTGTAAACGTTCATTTTAACACGTTGAGTGCTGGTGTAAAATAAGCAGTTGTCGGCCGCGGTTGACGATGCGCTCGAGCTTCGATGCCACACACGTATCACAGTACACATTGTATGCGCGTGCGCGCATCGCGTCGATGCGCGTCAGCCACCGGCAATACTTCGGTCACCACCACTCAACGTGTTAACTAGTTTTACTTAAATTGAAGGTTTTAATTGTACTGACACACGTTTTCAACGAATTTACACCCGCCTAGTTAGATTATTTCATTTTTTAACACGAAATTTTCCAAAAACAATAAGTTCTTTTTTATTTTTTTTGTTAAAAATAAGGCGTAAACAAAAAAACTTTAAGAGTTATAAATTCCTTAAAAGTGACGGGTTGCATTGAAAAAAATATTGAATCGTAAAAAAAGTGAAGAACAGAAAAGTTCTATGTAATAATGTAAACAGCATATCCTCTGGAGCACCTTTGTACTTGAAGAAATTTCTTGAAATTTTTAAACAATGTAGTACACCTAATGTAGTTGTCCGAAAAAAATAAACAAATCATTCTCATCTGTCATTTTCGAGATATAGATTAAAACATTTTAAAAATCTTAAACTTTCACTTGCTGTATCTTGGGAAGTATGTCATTTTTCATATAGATACATTTAGTTAATTTGCTTGTTTTTTGTCTCAGGAATATACCATATCATTTTGGTGGTGTCTTTTTTAGACACCTTGTACAATAAATAAAATGGTGTAAAAAGATTTGGCATCATTTTTTATTTTATTTGAAAAAAAAATCTCTAAAATCGCCTATTTTTCAGGACTACCCCCTTAGCTTCAACCAATAAAGGAAGGACAGTCCACTTCCGAAAAAAAGGACACGCAGCCAGAACACTTGTGGCCATTAAGTTGACACCTAGCCAGTACCCACAGGAACCGGTACTCCTTGGTCGCCTCTTACGATCTGCCGAGTGGGCAGCGGGTGTATTTCAACCCCCACCCGCAAGAGGTCACTGCTCAATGGAGAAGCTATAAATATGTAGAAATAAATAAAAGAGGCTCTAAAAAACGCAATCCAGTGAAACCTCACAAATATTGGAAGAGTACTATTCAAACTAAATTTAAATAATGTCTAAAGGTATTGTGAAAGGAGACACAACTTAATGAATTACGAGAAATGCTGGACCATTATAGGCTATGTTATAGCATAATATCTGGGGAATATTAAGAAGCCTTAGATCAAGATTAATGAAATACAGGACCACCATAATGAAGGAGTTATGTTAATGATGAGATATAATTGGGTTAGGGCTTATACTTATCTATAAAAGCATCACTTGTACAAAGGAGGAAGTAATTCAAGCAAATAACAAGGTGAAAGGCTGCAAAATTCTAGCAAAGGAATATAAGATAGTGTTTTCCCAGACAAAGAAATATATTATAACATTTGATTTTTATCTTAATTGCACACCTATGGTGTTAAATGTGGAAAAAATAAATGAGAATTTAATTGTATTATTATGTAAAGTAACACCATCATCGTAGATTTTGGTTCTTCTACTCAGGTCGTTGAATAAAATCAGATTAATAATTTTAAATGTATAATTGCCATAAATTTAAAATATGACAACATATCGACAAACAAAAATGATGTGGTCATTATGTACCTTTTATCTGATTTTATAATTACAAAAGGGATTATTCTAATACTTTTCGTTTAAATCATTTTTTTTTTTCTCAAAAATTATCATTTTGGAAAAATTACTTATTAATTGCAAGTTCTACAATTTTTATTATTTTTAATTTGAAACTGTTATAATTTCATTATTATAGACAAACAATGTTATTTCAATTTCCTTCGAAACTATCCAGCAGACGATCCCATAAAAGCATATGGGTATTTGCCGATTACCAAGTGTGGGAGCGACATATAAGTATATGTAACGATATCCGCGTAGGAGATTGTCTTGAAAATAAAGTAGTATATCAGAAAACAAAGGCGGCTTACTACTTTGTCCACAAATACTTCATGGAAAAACCGTTAACCACTATTTTGGTATTCACCGTTTGAATGGCTTTATAAAAGTTTGATCACCCCGATCATTATATAATATTTCGTGCTTGCATTCTGGAGCTTTATAATTTATCCTTGTAAACGATTTTATTTGAAGGGAAAATTCGCAATATCCGATGTAAGAAAATTCAATTAGTCATTTTAACAAAGGCCATCTACAAAAGCTGTCCGTGAAATGGTAATCGTTTAAGGATCATCAAGAGCTCGCACATGTAATTAATTATTCATTATGTAACCCCTGAAATATGTAGACACGAAGCTTATGTAATTCAAATGAAAGTCGTAACAAAACGTTTTTTCATGCATAAATTAACAGCCTTAACTCCTGATAATGTCTAGAAGAATTGTCTTTCAAGCGAAAATTTATTTAATTGCCCTTTGCTGTAAAGGTTAATTACTTGTACAAAAATAGGTGATCGTTACTATTTCGTGTCCAGTACTAAATATTAATGATGTAATTTTGCTCTCTTATTTTTTAAGTGAAGTTTATGCTTTGTACAGAATTGGTCTAAACACCGTGTGACATACACGGTGATTCAGCATCAGTGCGGCAAACTCACGAGAGGGGGAGGGGGCTCAAAGACGATTTGGAATCGTATAGCGTCGCAGGATTGGAAAAGCATGCTTCTTGTAGAAGAGGGCTGCTTTGTATGGGAACTAGTTGCACAATGTTTTTGCTGAAGTTATAAGATGCCCGAATATACAAAGCAGAAGTGTACCAGACAGTGACGGTTCGCGGGGTTTTTTCTAGTACGGCCGAGGAACAAGGGGTGGTAATACAGATAGGTGCGGTCTTGCAGCCAGCCGTCTCTGCAACTGACCCTACCTATCTGTATTACCACCTCTTGTTCCTCGGCCGTACCAGAAAAAACCCCGCGAACCGTCGCTGGTACGAGACCCCAATAAATCTGTTCAAGACTTTGGAGCTGTGGCCAGTAAGATTCGAAACTCGACCGATTCTAAGCAGCGCCAATGTCAAGTCTGTGAAAGAGGTGGTTTATATTTGGAACACCCTCTGTAGCATATGTGCATTTTTTTAATGTAACTTTCCTGATTAAAATCCTTTATATTTCTCTTAGGTGTTTTTTCAGCCTTTTTTTTATTTATTCTTAACCTAATTCATAAAGAAGGTATTTCCTACCTCACAATGCTATGTCATTCTGTGTGTCTTTGTGCCTCCTACCCCTCCCACAAGTTGTTCGCACTGGTGTTGAATCACCCTGTATAATTCCAATCCGGGACACAAGACAAAAGTATTGAATTCCTTTATTTCAAAATTCTTCGTTCCCAGAGAGAGCGGCTAGATCGGCTATGATACCAAAAGAGGATATTATTTAATTTATCATTAGTTGTTATTAAAATGTTTTAGAGTTGGTATTATAAACAAAAATATAATCTTCAATTAATTACTTCATAAGTAAATTTAATCATCAGTTAAAAAAGGGTTCGGTATTATAAAACTAAATCGCATGTTAATTAACTTACTGGAGATTTATTTAATGTGATTTAATTTAAAATTTGGCAGTATTTATGTGGCTTTTTCTTCACGCCTAGCTTCATGTTTGTTTTTGACAGTTGACAGTATAGGTATAATTGTGTCGGTATCTTTGAAATGGAAACTAAAAATCGTAAACGGGGTCGAAATTACATGGAGGTGGAGAAATATAATTTGCCCAATATAGTCGAGGTGTATTTGCCGATAATTGAAAATAAATAAAAAAAAAACTGATGACCAATGGGAAATTAAAAAAGGGAACGTGGGAAATCATTGCAAATAAATATAATGCAATCCAACAAACAGGCATCCGAACCAGTGCACACATTAAATTGCTGGATGAAAACATAAAACAGAAGGCAAAAAAGGGCAAAGCGAATGAAAAAGTAAGTAGTAGTACAAAGTTAAAATACTTTTATAATAAACCAACATCCACAATGCATGAATAATGTTCAGTTCGAAATACACAAAACTGCTGGTTTCACTGCTGTTGCAAAGATGTACGGTGTCAGCGATTTTTTTTTTAGAAATGAATGCTTATCTGCATTATCTGGAATTCCAAACCAGTACAATTGCTCAGCATTGCTATGTATAAATTATTGCTGTTTTTCCAATTTCCTTATCATTCATTCATATTCGTTTTAAATATTCCCTTAATGCTAGATATAACTATAAGTAAGCAAGGCCGATCCAAGACCAGTGGCCGCCTGCGTGCAAATGATGAGTTGGCCGCCCCCTCACGTACAGTAAAACATTTCTTGGGGCAGGGGGCTTTTATTTTTCAATTCGAAAAATTTTAAAATCCTCTGTTATAATAATATGAACTATTTATTTCTCAACAGGCATATATCCAATTACAGGGAAATGTAACATTATTTAAGACATAAATTAACAAAAATTAAATTAAGATAAGTAACATTTTTTTAAGTTTTAAAGCAGAAAAATATCATATCGGAGCGTATACACACATTTCAAATTTAAAACATGTTTGGTCTGAATTGAAAGAAGAGATAACTAAAGAATCTGCAAGTAATCCGAGACTGCCAAATGTATTTTTGCATTGTACAATTCTGAATACATTGCCAGAAAAATATTTTTCGTTTAAATCCAGTTGGATGCTGAGGGCAAAAAGCGATAGAACGGTTGATAGCTTAATCAATCAACTATGTCCGTATAAAAGGACCCTACGTACCAAGAGCTGGATCCACCAAGCAGGAAACTCTCACCTGCAACCATCCAAGAAGTCATCACAGCAACGAAGTTCAGTCGATGCGAAGAAAAAGAAAAATCAACTGATATGCAACTACTGCAGGAAGCCCAATCACATGGTTAAAATGTACAGGAAATAAATTGCTGATGGCCGGCCTCCAAAGCTTAGTAAACCGGAGTCCGACACAAATATGATACTCGTCACTGTTAGCTCAACTGAAACATATACTGAGTCATCGAGATGAGCATTTGAGTCTTTATCAACTAAACACACAATGTCCACAGCAAATAGTGGGAAAATCGAAGCCATCGGAATACTTGAAGAAAAAGATAGAAATCCAAGGAACATGATACAAAATTACCTTGGCTGATGTTTGGTATACCCCGAATCAAGAGGAATCTATTCTCCATACTTGCAGTCCAGGATAGGTAATCGGACAGCCAATTCATCTCATCATCTGAAGTCTGCAACTTCCTAGTCAACAATTGGAGGAAGCTCGTCATGGAGGACTGTTCTAGTTGGCCGTAAGAAGTTTGAACCCTATCAACTGAGGTAAGTGAGTAAGGGAAACCTGTTGCAGTTTTGCCATGAACGATTCATCAGCTGAAGTCTGCAACTTCCTAGCAAACAATTGCAGGGAGCTCGTCATGGAGGACTGTACAAGTTGGTCGTGAGAAATTTGAACCCTATCAAATGAGGTCATTGCAGCGAGTAAGAGTTATGCGATGAACGATTCAGATATCGGAGCAATCGCCATGTGAAATCGCTACTGAGCATGGAGCTTGACATGAACGTAGAAATGCATAGTGAACTGTGTGAAGGTAGTATTTATGATCAAGCTCATCGCCTACCATTCGGCACAAGATCCACAACAACGGAACTGGAAGAGCGAATCCCCACGGATGTGTGCGGTCCATTTCAATAATCAAGGTCTGGATATCGATATTTTCTGCTTTTCAAGGATGATTGTCCAAAATTCAGAACATGTTTTTTCTGCGGAAAAAATCCGAAGTTCCAGTCCGAAATCCAGTTCCTAGCTGAAGCAATAACAGTCGGGAGTTGCCGAGTTTGGCAACAAACAGATCAGGACCAGTCTACACAAGAAAGGTATTGTTCATCATCTTATAATGCCTTACACTTCGAAAAGAACCGGGTCCAGTGAGAAGAAAACTGCTAGAGCAATGATGCATGCGCATGGAAACATTCCTCAGGCACTTTGGGCTGAGATGACAGGTCCCAGGGACATCACCTTTCGAGCTGTGGTATGGTAGGAGACCAGGTTTGAAACATTGGTTCAAATTGCTGAATTCATGTATATTCATATCGAGGATGATAATTGATCTGAAGGCCATTAAACGAACCCTCATCGGCTATGATAGCGACGACGGAAACAGGATCTATAGTGAAAAGGACAACAAGCTCTACAGATCCAAGGACGTCATCTTCGATAAAAAATTGGTGGAAAAGGGGGTTATTATACCACCAGGAAACAACGAAGTTGAAGAGACGAAGCCTCTCGAAGATTGGACAATTTTAAAAATGTCAGAAGCCAATAAAGAAGAGCTTGCTGGTGAGACTATGCGAAAATTACGCAACCGAGTGAAAATCACAAAAATTCCAGGATTATGTGATGCTCACCAGTGACGGCTCGCGGCGTTCTTTTTGGTACAGCCGAGGTAGCAACCCATCTGTATTAGCACCATAAAAATATTCTTAGACTTAATACTGAAATTTGGAAAAGAAGGAACTCTCTTGGCTAATTAAATTATTTAAAATTTCTAATGGTTTTAATTGGAAAAATTGAGAAATGATTAGAAAATAGTTCTCTAGAAGATAATTCTTTTAGGAGTTCCACTACATCTAAATCATTTGTCAATTTCCCGTTTTCGATTACCTGTAATTTAATATCTAAATCCATACAACATTTTTTTAGATATTCGGACTCTGCAGAATGAAATACTAGCAACAATTTAAACAAGGAGCAGACATTTTCTAACAGTTCAGAACATTCGGATATAAAATGAATAGCGTCCAATATTTCAAAATAAAAGTCAATTCGAAAATTTTCCCTAGGATCTATCACTTTTATAGCATGACTCGTAATTGGACATCCGAGGTTTTTTTCTGATACGAACTTCAGATGCTTTGCGACACTTCTTCTGCTTCTTTGGCAAAATCATTACCCGGTTAGAAATCCGATACCCTTTAGACAGGGGTCCAGGCGACCGGCCGCTATTTCGGGGACTAAATTTTATAGATTTCGGACGTCGCGGGCCGTCTATTGGTGGTCTGCGGGCTTCGCCGTTCGCCGGTTTCGCTGCCCCCCCTAACCGCCACCCGCGCGCCATGCACGCTCTAGCCCTCCGGTAGGATCGGCCCTGGAAGTAAGTAGTTGGTGATGGCGATTAAAATGAAAGAAAAACAAACGGAGAATACACTTTTAATATACCTAACATATGTAGTACAAAATGTTTGTGTTATATTTTTAATTACTGGCTCATGTTGAGGGACTTTTTTCAGGACGAAATACAATCCCCAAAACGTTAAATTAGATTTACAGCCGTCACCAGTAGAAGAAGTAGACGAAACAGCAATAATGGATGTGCTTCAACGAAAATCTCTACCTAAAACAAAATTTAAAAAAAAAAACAATAGCGGAAGATATAGACAAGACGAAAAAGAAAATTTGAAATTTGATATTTTAAAGGTAAAAAAGAGAAGTTGGAGAGAGATATTTTGATATTAAGAAAAGAAGAGAAAGAAATAAAAATTAAAAAAAGGAAATTAGAACTAATGATTCTGTCAAATTAGCATGCTAAAGAAATGAATTAATTCAATTCTGTGACATGTAATAATAAAAATTATCTGAATATTTCATTTATTACTGCAGTTCTCACCATGTTATGTTGTTGTAAATCGGTAAACAATTATTCTTCAGCTACGTCTAGATTATCCATACCTTCATTCATATCTATGCAGATGTTATGTAGAACACAGACCGCAATTATAACTGGTATTGATTTATCTATAGCAATTCTTAAGATAAACCAATACAAATAAGGAAACAGTCGCTTAAGTACAGCAAACGTCCTTTCAACTGCATTCCTGTGTTCCTGTCTCAAAACATACCTTGTGCAAGGATAGCCACTGTCTCTTAATTGATTCACGTAACCGTGTATTGTCAAATATTCTGGAATCCTGTGTACATCCTAGCTACAACATCATTAATATGCACTTTTTCATCGCAAACTGATTGTACATTTATTGAAAAAAAAAAACCTTTCCGGTTTCTAAATATTTCAACGTTGTCTCCTGGTGACTGAATTATAACATGTATACCATCAATAGCACTGCATACATTTGGGAAGCCAGATGTTGAACTTTGCATTTTTATATAAGTATCTTTTAATAATGTAATGTAGTGCGTAACACGGTGAATTATTCGGCAAACCGTATTTTTTGTCACCAATTACAATTTGAAAGGATGCTGTAGCATAAAATCGCAATGTTACTAATAATTGGTTCAGCGCAGATATCGATTGATTTCGCAACGTACGTGGTCTAATGTTTCCTTAGATTTGTTCCAATACATTAAGGGACAATCGAAATCGTATTCCGTCAGTCACTTCGAATGGATTGGATCTATCCCGGAAGATGCTTGGTAATTTGTGCCCACGATTTTCAAATTATTCGTTAGTTGAATCAGTCGATATATCGCTCACAAATGATATAGATAGTACCGATGAAACAGACGAAACCGACATTGTTCACTGTTTTATATTATGGTAAACTTAGTGTAAACTGTAAACAGAGCATCTAACCCAAAATTGTAGTTTAGAAACGTCAGTTAAAATTTAATAGCATGATTTTCGTCTATTAACTTAATGGTACATTTATTGCCCAATTAACTTTATAATACTGAAATCTTCAGTTAAATCAGTTCAAATTATTGCGTATAAATTAAACATTAGGATTGCCACTGTCAATTACAGTCTTATGTTGGTAAACTTAGACATGGGGACAATACTTTTTCGCTGGAATTTGTTTGACATGTGCTTTCTTTATAAACTTTTAAATGGCTATATTAGTTGTCCCTCTTTGTTAAGAATAATAGGTTTTTGGCATCAATTGGGACGATCCACAACCTGATTTAAAAAACTTTTCAGAGAGAAACCCAGTTAATTATGGTAATAATAAACCTCTATCTAGGCTGTTACTTACTTCCAATTCACCGAATTTCGATCTTTTCTTGAACAATTACAGATTGTTCCGTAAATCATTAATTGTTATCAAATTCATATACTTATGTTTTTTTTCCATAATTTTTATTTCATTTCGTATTTCAAACTTGTATTTATCTCCTAAATTTAGTAGTATTAAGTATGACTTTATCTCCGCTGTCAATGACGATGGAGATATAAAAACTTTAGAGCTATTATTGAACCAACATATTATCAATTGCTGCTTTTCTCTTAAACATTCATTGTGATTGAATTATTAATATATAATATAATATTATCATTATTTTTAATTATTTATTTATTTATTTATTTATGTATTTATTTATTAACGCAACTGCATTTACATGTATATAATACAAATAGAACAATGACAAATTACAAACAAGTACATAGTAACATGTGCATAAATTCAAATGTAAATATTGTACAATTAATTAAGTTCTACACTGCGCCTTAAATCTTTCAAAGGAAATTCCAAAAAAAACCACTAACAGTGCGACATTATTAAAATCTCTACAAATGCGTGACTATGCATACCGTAATTAGTTCTGTGGTGTTTTATATACAAAAAAATTGATGTTCTTAATTTCCTACATGGTATGTTGATCGAGAAGATTCATCAAGTCAATTGAGTTGACCATGCCATTTAGAAGTTTAAATATATATAAGAGATCAAATTCTCTTCAGCGAACAACCAGTGATGTAAGACCCACATAAGCGCCAGAGTGTTCAGGAGTCAAAATAATTCCTGTGCGACTTAATTTAAATGACAACAGTTTTAAAAATTTGTATTGCACATACTCCAACTTATCGACTTGAGTTTTATACAAAGGAGACTAAATGAGAGCGCAGTACTCCAGATGAGATCTTACTAATGCATTGTATAAAACTACAATCGTACGTATATCAACAAAATCTACCGTGCATCGCCTAATAAAAGCTAGGATTTTATTAGCTTTATTGATTACATGATCAATGTGAAAGTTAAACATCAATTTTGAGTCTAGTAGCACACCTAAGTCTCGAATGGAAGCCACTTTACATAATGGAGTGCCATTTAAAACATAAGTAAAGTCAGTTGGAGTTTTACTTCTAGAAAATGTGATAGACTGACATTTATTTATATTTAGATCCATGCCATTTGCTAAGCACCAATTATGGACTAAATTTAAGTCATTTTGAACCTCAATACAATCAGTTGCACTACGAATTTTGAAAAAGAATTTTAAATCATCCGCAAATAACAAGTGCGGACAGAAAAGTATGTACGAAAAATCATTAATAAATACTGAAAACAACAGAGGACCTAAATGCGAGCCTTGCGGCACACCGGATGTAGCATTGAATGCGTTTGAAATGTAATTATTAATCTTAACCCGTTGAGTTCTGCCACTCAGATATGAGTTAAACCATTTAAGTAGGGGATTACCTATACCATATTCACGCAATGTATGTAGGAGAATGGTATGGTTAACACAATCGAAGGCTTTGCTAAAGTCCGTATAGATGGAATGAACTTCAGCTCCACCTTCAAAGGCATGGATTATGTAGTCTGTAAAAAATTATAAATTTGTTTCTGTTGATCGACCCGCATAAAAGCCATGTTGTTTTTCGATAATTATAGTACTGAAAGCTTTAAATAACTGATCATAAAACAATTTCTTAAAAAGTTTTGGTATAGCTGAAAGAATGGAGATCGGCATGTAGTTGCGAAAGTTGGATTTAGAACCCAATTTGTGTATAGGTGATACATATGTTACCTTCCACGAATCTGGGAAAATGCCCCAAATTAATGATAACGAGAACACTTTATACAGCGGATTATAAAGTGTATTACTGCAATTTCTAAGAAATAGGGGAGGTATATTATCCGGACCTGGACCACATGTAGTTTTTAACTGCGACAGCCCTTCAAAAACGCTTTCGGGACTGATAGTTATATTATTCATATTGACCGACATATCCGACGTAAATGCAAAGTTCATGTCAGATGCAGGTTTGTATACCGAAGAGAAGTAGTCGAATAAATTTGAAAATCCCTCACCCATTGTAACAGTTTTTTCATCATAACTCATAGACATGGGGATCCCATGTGATTTGTTTTTACTATTTACAAAAGACCAAAACGACTTTATATTATGTGGTATTGACTGTTTAATGTTATTTATGTATCTGGAATAACATAAAAGGGTTTCCGATTTACATTTTCTTCTAATCATAGTAAATGCTGTATAATCTGAAGGATTTGATGTTTTTTTTCCATTTTTTATGCGCTTCTTTTTTAGATTTGATCATTTTATTTAGCTCTTTAGAAAACCAAACTGGATAACTAACATAATTTACACGTTTTCTAGGTACATAAAGTTCTATCGCGAAATAAAGTATGTCGTATAATATTTGACCGGCCGTGTCAACGTCGGAACAGTTGTTTAATACTGACCAATCAACACCAGCTAAGAAATGATTAATTAGACCATAATTTGCACGTTTAAAATCGGACTTATAATAAACATTATTTTCTAGTGTGTGAATGTCATTGAAGACAATACTGGCGTAGAGAGCCGGATGGTATCTATCAGGCGGAATAATGGGATGACCAGATTTAATCGGTAACATGTCGGAATTAGATAAACATAGGTCCAAAGTAGAGCCATCTTCATTTTGATTTACATTGAATTGATTAAGACCAGTGGATCCGACACCGTCGCAGAATAGCACCTCAGCATAGGATGATAAGTTAGTTGCAGTTAAACCATAACCGGCATCATCTTCAACCTATTTAACATAAGGAAGGTTGAAGTCTCCAATAACAATTATTTTGCTGTCAGAATGCTCCGATGTAATCTCGTTAATTACAGTACAATGGTCCTCGTAAGCTGTTGGGGTTGCATTGGGCGGTATGTAACAACAGCATATGATGATTTTCACGGAACCCACGATGACCTCAACAATGATCACTTCCAAGGTTTCGTTGGTTAGTGTGGCGAATTATGGTATGTTCTTCTTAACTGCTGTTAGTACACCTCCACCTCTGGTTTTTGTGCCGGTCCTGGCCGAGGGATCCGTGCGGTAAACAACATACCGATCATCAATAAATTCATTATCATTAATTGAAGAATGCAGCCAGGTTTCTGTCAAATCCAAGATGGAAAAGTCTTCAGATAAGCAGGATTTATAAAAATCAATTAGTTTTGTGCGTAAACCTCTCACATTCTGATAATATAACGTTATGTTATCAGATGGCCTCTTTAAACAGGTTTTAACATGCTTGTGGCAGGATGGTCACGCCACTTTTTGTTTGGACCTCGCGGAAAAAACTCCTTAACTGCAATCCCAACAGGCCATTGATGTGGATCCAGAAGTCTCTGGATTAATGATTCCCTTACATCAATTTTAAAAGAACATGTGTCTTCGTTACTAACAAGAGGGAAGCATTTCGCATTATCAATGTTGAGTGTGTCATTCATATATTTCAGAATATAAGTGTCTTTAGTGCCAGACTTTACTCTTCCTATATAGAGCCAGTGTCTTCTTTCCGCCGAACATAGGAAAGACGAGTTGTTAACGGTTAAATTCCCGATAATGATGGGTTTTCGTGCCGTTTTAGTCTTAACTACTTGAGTAAAATTAGCTCTGAACTACTTGCTGCATCGGAAGACTTAGCGTTAGCAGCAGTTTCAGACTTGTCAGAAAGTAACTGGCTGGCTGAGGTATCATTTCTCAGACACGGCGATTTAGAATCAGTAAAATCTATTAATGGTGTAGGGCTCGGAGGGTCTTTATCTTTGTCACTGGTATTTACTGTAGAAGGAGGAGCGATGTTTATTTTAAGATGTGATTTTGGCTTGGATCTATAGGAAATTAGACTTTTAGAATTTGAAGCGGACCCAACAGCAGCCTATGCTACGTTTTTTATAAGTTGGGTACACTAATAAAAAAACTAAATAAGCTGTGGTCATAGGTTATGGTCTGTCAGAATTCCGAACGTCAAAATGGACGTAGCAAATGGTCGGGGTGCAGTTTATAACAGTGAAAGCAGTGAAACCGTAAACAATGCAACGTCAAGAAAGACCGTAAGGAATAAAGAGACAGCGGTGGCTGTTTTTGTGCTGCAAGAAAACACAAACTTAATTAAAACGCTGCAATTTGTGAGTTGACATCAATATTACAAAATTGTATTCATTACATTCTCTCGCTAAATATAACTCGTGTTACGATTAATCATGTCGATAATATTAAATTTTAGTGTTGAAGCCGAAGCAACACAGACGCACTATTTGAATCTGCATCACGGTTTCAATTTCAAAATATTTTAATAATGATCATACCAATTGTTATAATAAATTAGAGTTGACAAACGAAATGAAATAAAAAAATCGTATGCAACACGGAGATCAAGTTGCGTTTAAATCTTCGGAGATTTATAACGCCTCGGCTTTCGTCTCGGCTTTACAGTATCTCCTCAGATTTAAACTGCCGCTTGATCTCCTAGTTACATAATATTTATTGGTTTTACTTTATAGCTATTAAGTTTCAATTTGGTTTCTTTTATTTTGTATGCATGTACGCTAAATTTAATTTAATTTAATTTCATTTCATTTCATGTAAATACAGTTGCTAATTTTGTATGTATTATATTGATTCATCCATTTTGTCAAGTTTTTTTTTTATTATTGTGTTATAGAGAGGGTTCGTTAAATAAATAAATAAATTAAGTGGTATTTATACACATCAATTAGAGAAATACATCGATAATTCAATAAGAAAATATGTGTATTATCTGCTTCAACTTACTTAGAAAAAACAGTAGAGGATACTGGAGAGAGATAAATACTCGTACAGATTAGCAAAGGACAAGCAGAAATACCCTAAAGAAGAAGAGGTATAAATCCCAGAAGAAAGCATTTTAAGACACATTTTATTTTCATACATAAATTACCCGACACGCAATAAAACCTGCAGGTACTTATTGCCCGCATTTGCATCCTCCTTTAATTTAAATTTTTAAATCGGCCGATTTGGATGTAAACGGGCCCATGGTAATATGTAAAAAAAAACGTGACTCCACATTTCGAACGATATAAATGAAAACAAAGAAGGCCGAACGTGCTCCGAATCTAGACAAGATTGAGGAGTAAAGGCGAAAAAAAGAGTGGACTCTGCACTTATTAACGGGCACGTGCGAGGTGTTCCTCGGCAACGATTATAGCCCCACTCCACGTTCCCGTATTTTACAATATATACACCTGGAAGATACAAACTCGGCTTTAGGCGTACATAAATAAAGAAAATAATCTCCGGTGAGAAACATTATCGAACGAGAAAAAAAAATGTCTCATACTTATGTACTTTTATATACGGGGCGTTTATTTAGTGTCGAGAACTTCTGGGAATGCTTCCTTAGGTCAATTTAAGAAAAAAATGTTTAAATAAACATATGATGTGGGTTATTTTCTAAAGATAAAAAAAAACTGCTTACCATGGCCAAAAGCAACGACTTGTCAGAAACGTAATTTTACGTTTCACTTTTTTTAATTGATTAATTAAAGTATGCAGCGGTCATTAAATACCTTGAGTTAAGGGAATTAAAGGATAAGCAAATCTACGAGGATAAATGTTAATTACCGGTTAACTTTTAATTTTGAATTTTGAATTTATACTTTTGCATCCTTTTCTGTTAGATTACTGACTTGTTTTTAAAATGTTTGTGATTTTTTTTTTTATTTTTAAATTTTTTTAATTGTAACAATGTGTTTTTGTATTTTTAATTTTTTATAATGTATTTTTGTATTTTTTATTGTGTATTTATATTTACTTGACTTGTCTAATGTTGTAAATCTACAATGTGATGGACCAATAAACAATTCTATTCTATTCTATTCTAATACACTTCGTGATCAATGCCCTTCATATGCGACTGTTAGAAACGACTGTATACTCCAAAAAAGGAGTTAAGAAGAATTAAATTGATCGTATAAAACAATAAACCCTTATAAATTAACCCTTATATGTTTTTCTTTGCGAAACGCTGATGTTGGAAAAATGAATCAACATGTGAATGAAACAATCCTACGAGGGTATTTCGCTACCAAAGCCATCATAATTTCGCTTACTGCCCCATTTATTTCCATACATTTCACTTATTTCCATTTAGTGAAAAGGTAGGAATATTTGCCCTAAACTACTAGTGCGTGCGAACAAATAATGGAGGTGCTTCAATAATCGCGCACGTTTTTGTTTCTTATAAAGCTTGTATATGATTATTAGTTAGAACATGCAAACGAGAGCTATTGTGTAGGGGAAATGGAAAAGGCTGAAAGTGCCAAAAAATAAAAAATCGATTTTTTGCATGGAATGTGTTGTAAACGACATCGCCAATAACCTAGAGAAGGTCCAAAGTGCCATAAAAATTCCTTCTAGTTTCTACAGCAAGGAGCAGCACCGTGAAAGCGCCCGCTGACCGTCAGTGGGAAAGGCTGAAAGTGCCATCCGCCATTGCCTTTCCATTGCAGTAGTTGCTTTTGGCGTGTGCGAATAACAAGTGTTTCGTAGTTCCTGCGTTTTCGCGTACTGCGAATAGTTTGTGCGCTTTTGCTGTTATAGTGTGTGTTTTGAGAAAAGTTTACATTTGCTGTGATTTCAAAATGAGTAAAAATCAAACCCCTCCGCCGAAGAAAGCCCACGTTCGAAAGAAAAGAGAGGAGGAAATCACGAGAAAAAGGACAGCCTTGTACGACTAGTAAAGGAAAAAACGTACCAGCTAAACCTTCACCCCTGATGTCGCCACTTGCTCATGCAAGTACTTTTGTAAAAACTTGACTCATGACCAAAAACAGTTCATAGATTTTTACAAAGTTAATGATCAAAACCAAGATACCTACTTACTAAACCATATGCAACTTGTACCTGTCGGCCGTAGGCGTCATGGAAATTACGATGACCCAGAGGAAAGTAGGCGTTCTTGCAGTTACAGAAGGTTCGGGTAAAAATGTTCAAGTATGTAATAAAACTTTTCGTCAGATTTTCGGAGTAACTCCCAGGAAACTGCAAATTCTTCAAACAAAAAAGAAATAGGGTTGCTTGGTTTACAAAGATACTAGAGGTCAGAATCCACATTCACATGAACATAAAGTTAAGTTCACAGAAAATCATCGAAATCTAGTTCGGCACCACATTAATTCGTTTCCCAGGTATGAAAGCTACTATTCCCGTAACAGAACAACAAATGAGTTTCTATCACCGGACCTAAACAAAAACCGTATGTTTTTATCTTTCATAGCCCAAAATCCAACAACTAAAGTAACTTACAAATACTATGCTCAAGTTTTTTAACAAGACTTTCCCAAACTAAAATTCAAATGTTTAGCAACAGACACTTGCAAGAAATGTGACGTGTTTAAGGTCGAAATTTAAGCAGCTGTCAGTGAAAAAGCCAGAAGTGCCA
The DNA here is from genome assembly GCA_910593695.2 of Ocypus olens. NCBI lineage: Eukaryota > Metazoa > Arthropoda > Insecta > Coleoptera > Staphylinidae > Ocypus > Ocypus olens. The sequence continues at coordinate 13,785,183 of OU343049.1, read as the reverse complement.
TAAAAGTAAAGCAGGAGTTACACTATAGAAAAGCAGAAAAAGCACAAGCGTGTATGAAGGAAGACATTGTATCATCACAACTTCCAAGTAGTAGGAATAACTGCTTTTGTATGGACTTGCAACAAATAATGTTTGTACCAATGCTCACACACAGTGATATTTTTTACTGCCAGCAGCTCTCATGTCACAACTTGGGAATTCATGTGAGTATCTGCATATATGTGTATGAGGCACGAAGGGATTGGTGGTCGAGGGGCCAATGAGATATCAACTTGCTTCTTTAAGGTTGCCACTTCTGAGGCCTTGTTAACAAGAAGAAGGTTAGTTTTATGGTGTGACAACTGTGGAACACAAAACAAGAACCAGTTTCTCCTAATGGCCGTAATTTACTTGGTAAAAAAGGGTTTTATCGCTCAATAGATTTAAAGTACTTGGTTAGTGGACATAGTTACATGAACTGCGACCATTGGCGCAAAAATGCAAAGTAATGGTCCCAAAAGATCTTGAACATGTTGTTGCTACTGCATGTGTAAAAAACCCCTTTACTGTTGTTACGATGAAATCTGAGGATTTTATTGACTTCAAAGAGCTTGCTAAGAAGTACCTCAACACTAAAAACCTTGGAATCGGTAAAATTTCACATTTTCGTATTTCGCACAAGAATGCTGGTATTGTAAATATGGCATTAGTTTTGGCAAAGGAAAATGATATTATGGTAACTTGGGACAAGGTAGATGTTTTAAAGAAAAATGCAAATCTTGAATACCTTCCCGATGTGGATGAGTTACCAAAAAATTCAGTTCAAATGCAAGATATCTCAAGAAAAGAAAAAGGATCTAGAGGGAATGTCTAGAATACCTGGAGAAATAAGAAGACAAGGCATTCTACAGGGCCATTGTTCATAGACCTCAGGAGCCTGTGGTGGAGGAGCAAGAAGAAGACGACAATCAGGAGGAAGCAGAAGACGACTTCTAGAGGACTGCTAGAAGGAGAAGGTGGGGGATAGGAGAGAGAGACAATATGTATATGCGAGTCTTTTTACTTTCTCCGTTACGAAGTACAAGAAAGTATTGTGATCGTGATTTTTTTTCAAAAATTTTTTTTAGGGAAATATCCGTTTTGGGGTCCCTAGATGCCATTTCAACAATTTCTGGAAAAAAACATTTTTGTGTGTGTGTGTGTGTGTGTGTGTGTGTGTGCGTGTGTGTGTGTGTCTGTGCGCGCTGTATCTCAAAAACTAATAGACCAATTGAGATGAAACTTTGAACATAAGTTTTATTTGATAATCCGAAGAACTGAAAAGCTTTTGGTAAAATTTCGTACACCGGAAGCGGGTGTTTACCTTAACTGTTTTTTGTTTTTTGCCAATATTTTCTTAAATATAAAAAATATCGCAAAAACATTTAAACGAATATTGAAGATAATAAAGAAATACGATTATTTTGTTTGAAAACATTTTTCATAAAATCATTGTTATTCGAGAAAAAAATGTATTAATTTTTTTCTCATTTTTGGTATACAATTATGAAACGCTAATAGTTACAGCAAATTTATGTTAATAATAATTGTAGAGAATGCTAAAATTAACAATTTATGAAAAATAAGTTTTTTTCGAAATCTCTTTGAGTAAACTAAGTTTTTGAATTTGAAGTACATTTTTCCATCTTTCATAATTTTGACGTTTTAAACGTCAGTTTTATCCGAGTCTACGAAACGTTCGATGCATAGGTAAAATATGATTTAAATTAAAAATAAACGATGGAAGCGTAAATATAAATAATATCATCAAGTCGGAGAAAGTAACATAACGTGATAACACATCACCATTTTTTATTTATAAGTTTATTTTTTGTAATATCTTCTAAGAACTTGACATTATTAAGTAAAAAACATAAATAGGGAAAAAAATTAAAAAAGTAGGCCTACAAATTAGTTTGTGTTTAATTAGTTTTGTATTTAATTTTGAAATAAATTTGTTTGTAGTTTTTTGAGGTTTTCTTAAGGATTTAGAAGAAAGAGAGAGACAATATGTATATGTGAGTTTTTTTTATTTAAAATATAAGTTTATTTGTAATATCTTCTAAAAACTTGACATTCTAAAGTAAAAAACATAAATAGGGAAAAAATTAGGCCTAACAAATTAGTTTGTATTTAATTACTTTTGTATTTAATTTTGAAATGAATTTGTTTGTAGTTGTTCGAGGTTTTTTAGACATTCTGTATTTTTTGAATCCACTATGAACTTTTACATTTTCATTACACAATTTTTTAAGAGCTCAGAGAGTGCAATTTTTAATGAAATCCGCTGTTTTCAGTAAGCATCAGTACTCAATTTGTTCCATGAATGCGGAAATAGTAAAACTGACAACTTACCTTCCTGAGAACCACTCATGATGAATAGAATACACTAAAACTGACAGTTCACAGAATTGCAATAGACGTATTTAACATATGATTAATTAATTTCTCACTTAACCCGTGGTGAAACATAATTATATATTTGATTAATTAAAATCAGGTCATTCTCAAGGAGAATCCTTGAGAATGACCTAAGGTCGAAACTAGTCGGAGAGAAAAATAAAATCAGTGAAACAAAACCAAGTGTTTTAATTAATCAAAGACGTATTTAACATTGCAGTCTGCGGTCAAGGTCCCATACAATACCTCCTCAAATATCAACACTTTTCTTCCTGATCAGACGATATTAAAAATTTGATTTATTTCACCCTAAAATTATTTTAAATATTTGTTTAAATGTTTTTGTAATATCATGCATATTTAAAAAATTATTGGAAAATACCAAAAACGTTTAAGGTAAACACCCACTTCCGGTGCACGAAATTTTACCAAAACCTTTTCAGTTCTTCAGAATGACAAATAAGACACACGCGACACGGCACACATACATTACATACACAATATTTTTTTTCTAGAAATTGTTAAAATTGCCTCTAGACTTTAAAACAGATATATCCGTTAAACATTTTTTTTTGTCACGATCACTAAACTTTCTCGTACTTCGTAACGGAGAAAGTAAAAAGTGATGAAAGTAATAAACTTTTATTATTATTAATGTCATAGAAGATAATCTAAACATTCTTTTGTCTTTTCTAGTATGTATCGTTAATGTGTACATTTGAAAATAAATTGTTGCATATATTTTATTTATAATTAATTGGTAAAACTTCACGTAACAACATTTTGCCGAGCTAGCCAGTTCACATGCGAAGTTCATGTGTTAGGCGCCGAGTGGTCTGGCCTTGTCCCACGATTTCTTGTTATTTGCACCACACGTATATAATAAAAAAAAATATTATCAAATTTTTTTATGTGACATCTGCATGCACAGTGGACGCCCACGCATTTCTATAATAAAACGTTTCGTTCACTGCGGGCGGTCCACGCAACGGCAATACGATCTAATTTGAGCCCAAAAGAGAAAATATCAGAATATGATTTCCTGGTTTGATGTATACAATTGTAATAGTGTATCGGTAAATATAACGGACCCGTCATTAGCGTTCAGTAATAAAAGGTCCTCAAAAGTATCCAACCGAGAAATAAATGAATCTCACAATGATTTAATTTTTTCTGGTGGCGATATATCCTATACCAGTCATTCTCAAATTTATTCCATCGCTGCCCACTTAGACAAGGCATATAATTCAGAGGCCCACTAGGTACAACCTAAGTCACATTGCGAATTCCGCATACCAGTATAAAATTGTGGGCGGTATTGCCAATCCCGCACTGATTGCAGCTAATTTGCAGTCCACAAAAAAACCGCTGCATTATTCAATTCCTCGCAACTATTGCAGTACTTCAGAATAAGATGATAGTTTACGGTCAGAGAATATAACATAAACTCGTTATTCAAATCAAAGTGCTAATATCAACACTGAAATAAACTTTGGCTACAATCCTATTGGGCTTTCAATGATAAAGTGCCACTTTTTGAAACATGTAATATTATTATGTTTAGCTATGTTGTTGCACACTATGTACATAAAGCTGCATCGAACTGTTCACTTTTGCTAGACTATAGTAGCGTAATTATGGGATGCAAAATCCCGCGTTTTCAACCTTGGAGCCCTACCAAATTATTATACATTGCGCAGTGACCATCTTGAATTTAATTTAAACAATCAAAAGGTCACTTATGATACATCTAAACCTCAGAATTTAGAGACCAATTAAATTAAGTAAAAATAAACAGGAAATTCCCTTTGAAATAGAATAGTTAAGGTAATTTCCGGTTAAACCAGAAGTGGAATTTTTATTCCCTAAAAACACCATAAAAATTTTATAAAAAAATATTCTATACATTTTCTTTGCAAACTTAATATTTATTAATGGATTAATGAAAAATTTTAATCGCGACATTAAAAAATCATTTTCTCACGGAGTTGGTTCGATATTTGAAAAATATTGATTTCCTCTTGTAGACAAAACTTGGGGATACATTTTAGTGCTAATTATAGGTTGGACAAATTAGGAATACGTTTTTGCGAGTTTCGCAAAGTTAAAATTTATATTTTAAAATTATGTGAATTCATAAATTTATAACTCATTAAATAATAATGATAATCATTTGGTTCTTTATTTATCTGAAGCAGAGATCATTTAGCTTTTACAGAAAAAAACAATAGTTTTATTTTGTACCATTACAAAAATATGTTTATTTAAACGCGCATCGATTTTCGTTCAAAATTCACTTCTTGAAATTGCCCGTTAATCATAAACACTACTTCGTTGAAATTCTAGACTTCGAGGTTCTAAAGTATGAGGAACTTGATGCTGCACTTAGTTTTTTAAATAAATTCAAGTTGAAAAAAGACCCTCCCGCCCCGTTTTGCTCAATCGGCCACACTGTGCGTCGCATGATCGTAAAGTAAATATTGACACAAATTCGTCGCTAAATGGTTGATTCGTCTTAATTCGGTGGTGCGATCACGCGAAGATTTGTGATCGCTTTCTCTCCGAATAATTCCTGACTCTGCGCAAACTTTATCCCCTGGTGACGCAGGATTTTGTTTGGGCTGTACGTCCAATCTACAGGGTGGGCAGAATTCGACGTTTCTATGAGGGATCTCGATAACTATAATTTATAGAGAAAAACGAATGGCGCATCCTCGACTCCTTTTTTAGCGCAAAACTGAATGGTCAAAACTAAATCACCTTTTGTTTTGGAGTTATAACAACAAAGTAATTTTTTACCATTTGACAATAATGAAAGTTACATGTTGCTGAGGCACTTTTTTGAAAAGAATAAAACAAGCTTTACAGCATTCCGATATATTCGTTAATATGGGAGTTGTAACATAAAGTTGTTTTTTTTTTCGGCGGTAATACCAGAGGTTAAATTTGGCCGGATAAATTTTATTTGTTCGCACGAGCCATTGAATCGACACAAATTTCGAGAATGAATTTAGGTGGAAAATCGAACTATCGGCATTTTTTAATTTTAAAAATTATAAATTGTCAAAAATTGTGCAATTCTACTGTCAGAACCGGCATTTTTCAATAGTAAAAAGAAACATTTTTAAACGTCAAAAAATACAATTTCGAATTGTCAAAAATTCTGCATTTCCGCCACCACAAACGGCACATAAAGAAATTTGCAGCGGTCAAAAATTATGGATTTTTACTATCAAAAATGGCATTTTTTAATATTAAATTAAAAATAAGAGAATTTTAACTGCTAAAAATGGTAATTTCGGATTGTCAAAAATTCCGCATTTCTGCCACCACAAACGATACGATTCAACGGTAAATAAAGAAATTTGCAGCTGCCAAAAATTATGGTTTTTCACTATCAAAGACGTCATTTTTTGACATTAAAAAAATAAGTAAATTTCAACTGCTAAAAATGGCACTTTCAATTGCTAAAAATAACTATTCAATATTATCAAAAATTGCTAATTACTGAAAACGGCACGTTTCACCAATAAAAAGAAAATTTCCAAATGCCAAAAATGTTAGACTGTAAAAATTCAAACATTTCTACTATCACTATCGGCATTTTTCAATACTAAAAAAGGAAAATTTCCAACGGCCGAAAATAACAATTACAAATTGTCAAAAATTGTGCAATTCCACTGTCAGAAACGGCATTTTTCAATAGTATAAAGATACATTTTTAACCGTCAAAAATGACAATTTCGAATTGTCAAAAATTCTGCATTTCTGTCATCACAAACGGCATGATTCAGCGGTAAATAAGGAAATTAGCAGCTGCCCAAAATTGTGGAATTTAACCATCAAAGACAGCATTTTTTGATATTAAAAAAATAAGTCAATTTCAACTACTAAAAATGACAATTTCGAACTGTTTACCATCACAAATGGCACGTTGGCCGTAAAAAAAGGAAAGATCAATTGCTAAAAATAACTATTCAGGACTGTCAAAAATTGTTAAAAAGAAAAATTCCAAATTCCAAATTTTTTTAACTGTCAAAATTTGAGCATTTCTACTATCACTATAAGCATTTTTCTATATTAAAAAAGGGAAATTTCCAATGGTCAAAAGTAACAATTACAAAGTATCAAAAATTTTGGATCTCTGCCACCACAAACGGTGCGATTCAACAGTAAATCAAGAAATTAGTTGTATCCAAAAATTGTTGATTTTTACAATCAAAAACAAAAATGGCATTTTTTGATATTAAAAGAAAAAGGAAAATTTCAACTGCTAAAAATGATAACTGTCAAAAATCGCACATTTCTATCATCACAAATAGCACGTTGGCAGTAAAACTGCCAAAATAACAATTTACAACTGTCAAATATTGTTAATTTCTACTAAAATGTACAGTAATAATACAGCGAGATGGAATAAAAAAATAGTCAAAGCAGGCCTTGAACAAAAAACCGCATGTATTTTCTTAGTTCCTAAATTTGAAAATATCAATATACGCCAGCTTGATACTTGCCAATAAGTTTAGGAATTTTGGCTCATGGCCAACTTCGACTAACTTTTATTCGATCGCACTGTATTATACGCGTCAGGTGGAACCGTGCCTGCTCGTCGTTACGGCTCGTTCACACAGCACTGAATCGGTCGCATATATTTCAATATGCGTGTTCACACGATACTGCCGTCGACCGTATTTAAATGGGAGCAAATCCTCTTTAAAATTATAGAATAAAATTTTCAAAAATTTCTGCTCATATTTCGACAGTGATGTTCAACTGTTTTTTTTTTTTCAAATGCCTGCTCGTCGTTACGGCCCGTTCACACGGCACCGAATCGGTCGTTTTACCGATTCGGTTATTTTGCCGTCTTCTATAGTGGCGCATATATTTCAATATGCGTGTTCACACGATACTGCCGTCGACCGTATACGGTATCGTGTCAACAAGCACATTAAAATATATGCGCCACTATAGAAGACGGCAAAATAACCGAATCGGTAAAACGACCGATTCGGTGCCGTGTGAACGGGCCGTAACGACGAGCAGGCATTTGGAAAAAAAAGTTGAACATCACTGTCGAAATATGAGCAGAAATTTTTGAAAATTTGATTCTTATAATTTTAAAGAGAATTTGCTCCCATTTAAAAATATATATGGTTTTCTATATTTATCTTTAAAAATAAGAAAGTTATAGGCCTGGGGAGTCATGTCTGAGACACCCTGTATAAAATATTACTTTAATTTAATAAATTCATTTTCCCAGGAGGGGGCGGCTGCCCCCCTTGCCATCACCTGCGGACGCCCATGCTTGTATTGGGTATAATATCAGTTCGGTACATATGTTGTGCACATGTGTAAAAGAAAAATAGTTAAATAAACACACTCTCTGTATAAAGTAAAAAAAAAACAGATATGCTATCCATTTGTGTTTGCAATATGCTCTCATATTATGAATAAAATTGATACACGTTGTGGGTATAGCTGCCTACAATTAAAATTGAAATGGAGATTGATTCACACTAAACCGAAAAAGGTGTTTTTTTTTTTTGCTGAAATTGTACGTACTCAATCAGACATTACCTTTGTTTGCCATTATCGTTGAATAAGCATTAATGATATATTTGAAATTTTTATTCAGTAATTATTATTTATATAAATAAATGGTGACCATATTATTCCGAGAAAACATAACATAATTGTAATATTTTCTAATGGCCTTATAAATAACTGTAGGGAGAAGATATCGGGTGTGGTGTACAATACACCGATTGTTCGCCATTACTATTTTCACACGCGTCCTCGCGGATTTTTTAGTTTATTATTATTTTTTTATACCGTTTTAAAATGTAATTTTATACCACGTACATGTTTGTTACTGTGCAGTGTACAATGTTTTAACAATTAGCCGCCGATTTGCCATTTTTATAAATATTTTTGGAACATATATCTTCATCCCTGATGAAGCCATCGAAATAAATGGCGAAATATTGGAACTAGATAAAAACCGTTTCATTTACTAGCCCAGGCCGTGACAACACCCGATATCTTCTCCCTACATTTACATTTGACGGCGTTACTTCCTTAAATTATTTATAAATAACAATATTGGGTTTTACTAAATGATTTCTTTAATTAATTTATTAAATGGACGGTCCTAACTAATTCCGAAATTCCTTAAACATTTCGCTGATATCTTGATCGCGCCCGCGGTCACCAATTTAGAAGAGCACGCGCCAGGAGAGCGGCCATAGCGAATCTTAAAGCGTTTGCACAACTCCATCATCATTTGTCTGCAGTTACCCACTCAGTACAGTAATATAATCGCCACGTGCAACACCCGTATTTGATACAGACACTGGTAAATTATTGTCAATGAAGTGTTTTACTTGCATTAGTGCATGTTTTTTAATATTTTTTGCATTTAAAAAACACCCTCTTCCGGTTTTTACAATTTTAGCAAATCCTTTCAGTTCTTCCTGAAATTTAAAGTTTCATTCCAAAATCCCATTTAGTTTTTGAGATATAATGCACAGAAACTGACAGACAGACAGACAGACACGTACAGATCGATACGCAGACAGTTATTTTTCAAAAATGATCGTAAGCGTGTTGAAGGACCTCAAAATGAAATTTCCGTTCAAATTTCGAATTCGAAAAAATCACGAAAACAATACTGTCTCATACTTGAATTTCATGCAAAATTCCTTATTATTATTTCAGATAGAGCATGCAAAAATCAATCAAATACTATTGCTATTTTCAAAAAGTAAAAATTTTGGAAAAACTTGTTCTTCACAATCACACTCTAGTTATTTTTCTGGGAGATCACAAAAGTCAATTATATAAGCTTAATAAATTTTATTCTTAGAATTCTTTATAATTATTGTTAATGTAAATTTGACTTTAGTACAATTTCATAAGATAGTGGAATTTATGATAAACATATATTAATAAGTTTTAAATTATCTTCAACATTTATTAAGAATAAATTAAAAGTAACTTGAATATATAAATATTCAACCTGTTCGTAACTCTGCCAAGTAAATCTTACCGAGACTAAGAACAAATAACTTATTGAAACAACTACTCTGGCTAATTTCAAGCCGAATATTCAATTATATAACAGAAATATGTATGTTACTAATAACTGCTATTAAATTAATATTGATTAAAGACCATTTATTTCTATGTGCAACTACGACTAACTTGAAAATGATTTGAAGCAGAATTTGAAAACGTTAACTGTTAATGTTATTATTAAAATTATATTGTCAGGCTACTTTTCGCCTTTATTTGATTTATTTCATACTTCTGCAACATGTTCAATTTGAACAAATTTATTAGAGTGTTAATCAGTGGCGTCTCGTGGAACATGTTGATGGTAGAGTCACTTATACAATATACCCGCCTTACCCTTTTTTTGAAGAAAGAAAGAACGATGTATCTTCCTAAACCAAAGTAACTGGCGAAAATGTGTTTTAAGAAATAATTAAAAAAATATTGTTGAGCTTGAAACTACTTAACTCTATATAAAGAGCCGCCCCTGGTTATAACCCATTAAACAATTATTGGAATTTAAGAAGTTGCTTATATTCTTAAAATATAATGATTTTTGAGTTGTATAGAATTATTTCAGAATGTTTAAACAATTTCTACCATTTTTTATACATATATTTTAGAAAATGCTCAATTTTGAACGCAATTAAAAAATGCATGTTTAACAACGAACAGTTATAACCCATTAAAAAAAGAATTGGAATTTAAGAAGTTAATTATATTCTCAAAATATAATAATTTGGGAGTTGTATGGAATTATTTCAGAATTTTTAAACAATTTCTACTATTTTTTTTTAATTTTAGAAAATGCTCAATTTTAAACGCAATTGCCAGACATTTGAAATTGTCTAAAGCCAGTGAAACAATACTTTATTTCTCTTTCGGTGAAAGCAAGAAATACAAGAAAATCAAAACTTACGAAAAAGGAAAAACCTTTCGAGTCGTTTTGGCGGTTAAGATGTAACCTAGATGATGATTCTTTGCTTCCCTCACGGATTGTTGGGGTAGAATGGAGCGGGAACACACAAACACTAACGCACGCAAATCCTAAAGATGTATCACAACACAACGGGCACTAAAACTTTCGAAAAATCAAAATTCCGAAACAGAGCAAACGTCTTCCGCTGCCGCGATCAACAAACTGGATTGATATCAACAGGTGAGCCGTGGATTGGTAATAAGAATTTAATGTCGTTCCGAGCGGAGAAAAAAAAACGAATATTTTGATAATCTTCAATCGCCCGGGGCAGATTAAAAACTGGTCGAATTTTAACACGGAGGTCGAGATAAGATGAAGAACATTAGAAACACTGCTAATTAAATACTTCACGAGGATCTTAAGAAGTTGATTATATTCTTAAAATATAATGATTTGGGAGTTGTGTACAATTATTTCAGAATTTTTAAACAAGTTCTACTATTTTTTATTTGTTTTAAAAATACTCGATTTTGAAAGCATCAAATGCATGTTTAACAACGAACAGTTATTACCCATTAAAAAATTGTTGGAATTTAAGAAATTGATTATATTCTTAAAATATAATAATGTGGGAGTTGAGTGGAATTATTTCAGAATTTTTAAACAATTACTACTATTTTTTATTTATTCTGGAAAATGCTGAATTTTGAACGCAATTAAAAAATGCATGTTTAACTACGAACAGTTATAACCCAGTAAAAAAATATTGAATTTAGGAAGTTGATTATATTCTTAAAATATGATAATTAAGGAGTTGTATAGAATTATTTCAGAATTTTTAAACAATTTTTAATACTTTTTATTTATTTTAGAAAATGCTCAATTTTGAACGCAATTAATAAATGCATGTTTAACAACGAAGAGTTATAACCAGTGGCGTCTCGTGGAACATGAACCCTCCTCCTTTTTTTAAGAAAGAAAGTACGATTTATCTTCCTAGGCCAAAGTTACTGGCGAAAAAGTGTTTTAAGAATGATTTAAAAATGCTTGCTGAGCTTGAAACTACAGGTAGTGCCATGGCTCCTTGGCTTTATATAACGAGCCGCCCCTGGTGTTAAAAACAAAAATATACTGGCCGCCGTAAGTAGTAGAACCTGAAGAATTTGTCGGTCAATTTTCATGAAAATTTCAGATAATACGTAAATAATCCACACTAAGAAATGATTAATATTTCAACAAAAAATCATGGAAACTTTTTGATCAATTTACCTTAGAGTTGAAAAAAATGAAAGAAATTTTATTGTTATATTGAGGAATTCTTGGTGTTCTTTTACTTATGGCGGCCAGTATAGTAAATACTCAGTTTCAATTTATAAAATTTCATTTAAAAATCTTCATATAGTCAAAGAAACCCAAAGTTTTATTTAAATATCTGTAGTGCATTTCATTTGCGAAAGAGAAAAAAAATATACAGGGTGTTACAAATTCGATGCACTACCATTGATATCTCGGTAACTGTTCGAGATAGGTAGTTGGTTAAATGGAGGAAAAATTGCGCACTGTAATACTGAATAATCTGTTAAGTAGAAATTTAAAATATTCCGACTACTTTCGAAAATATTCGAAAAAACAAAAAAAAACATTTTGGGTTTTTATTTTTTTACGACTTTATTACTGGTTATTTTGAAAAACCAAGAACACGTTCTAAAGACACTTTTGTAAGCTCTTTCAGAATATAACTTTATTTTTAAGATACGACGTTTTGTTATTTAGATACTGACATCAACTTTATGTTTTTAAATACGGACCTGGATTTTGATTTAATTTTTGAGTAGCGTTTTACCTTCCAAAACTTATGATGTGTTACGCTTATAAAAAATTGTTATTTGAAGTGTTTTAAAAATTGAAGAGTAGGTATTGACTTTGAAACATGTGCTTGAAAGTGAGCTTTAACTTTGACAACAAGTAAGTGTTTCTTAACTTTGACATTACTTAAATTAGATTCAGTGTGCTTGCAAAAGTATACTTTTCAAGAAAAACGTATTTATAAAAAAAATAAGTTCTTGTGGGTATCTAAATAACCAAACGTAACTGAAAAATACAATTATTTTTTAGAAGAGCGCACAAAAGTGTTTAAAAAAGTTGTTCTTGATTTTTCAAAATAACCAGTAATAAAGCCGCAAAAAAATAAAAACCAATAATACATTATTATACAAGTTTAATAAGAGGGTAAACTGTGTTGCCGTGAAACGTCGTCGCCGAGCGCTTGGCAAATTCATGCGTCCGCGAGTACGATTGTCATCGATTTCCTACGTTTTCCAAGACGGTAAAAATTGAACAATATTACGCCTCCGTTTTTTTAACATTGATGGTATTGGTGGCGACCTCTCCAATATGCATTATTCAACATTTTTAATATGTAACGCATTGGAGGGTTCCAATTATCCTATGAATTATTGCCAACAGCAATTTTACATCTCGATGTCGACACCTATCACATTTAAATACTGCGAATCGCTAAAATTTCACCAAAAATATTTAAATAGTGAGCAAAAACTGTAAAATAAAAAATCTCATTAGTTAGTTACTAAACCTTTATTAAAACCTGGATTTATACAGGGTTTTAAAGGGCAATTGACTAAAGTCTTTCAGCCCCCAAAATCTCATTATTTTACTGTTTTGATAATAATAAGTCGATTATTAATGCAAAGTAGAAAAAATTAATGTTTCCGATTATTTTCGAATATCTCTGGAATTAGTCAGAATATTTCAAATTTCTTTTTAATAATTTAACTAATCTATCTCTTATAGTTATCGAGATAACAATGCTGATTCATTGAATTTGTAACACCCTGTGTATATAAAAGGCTTTAAAATATAGATTTTCCTCCAGGCCCACAATTAGAAGTTACAGCACTGTTTAGAACGCTATGTGAAAATGGAATAATTTATTCAAGAGCCATTCCACGATAGCAGACAGGAAACTTGTGAGATTTTTCTTTCAAATTCTACATGAGCATGGGATCTTAATGGATGCGACAGCGGACAGGACGTAACTTCATTCTAGACTTCATATTTAGAAAATAATTTATTATTCAATGAAACAGACAATTAGAAGTTCACGATAAATTATATAGAAACTTAGGTTAAGTGAGAATGGTACATAAATTTCTAATAATTCAAAAGGACGTTTGGACATTGAGCCGTTGGGACTTGGGTCCTTAAAACAGTAAGGATACTTTTTTCCATCCAACATTTGTGTATTCTCTTCTATTTCGCTTTTAGTAATTAACAGTATGTGCACATTTGTTACCTTAGCCTTGGCATACGGGCAAAAGTTAAACGCACTATTTGTTTCCAATTTTCTAGACTTTACGTACGTCCTCACCAACCTTTTAACTAGACTCCCCATTCCATCTGCACCTTTTTTTACCATGGGACGTGGCGAAATGATTCCATTCCACGGAGATGCCAAAATCAGTCCAGGAAGTATAAGTTAAGTTTGAAAGAGTATATCTATTCTTAAATTGTGCCGCACAACCGTCGGAGAAAAATGTACTCTTGTTAATCTCTTTGAATTTAACATGCAGTACTCTTATGTTTTCTTTTCTACGACCACAGTATGGAACAAAACACTGTGCGCTTATGAGTTTTGCTTGTAATTTATTTCGTAACAAGTTATGGAATGAATATTCTCACACCGTTCCAAATAAATCATTTAGCCGTGGATATCACAATTGCCAATATACTATAAATATGACCACAAACATGTAAAAATAAAATGTAAGTTCTTTGTGTTTATTATTTTATTTGTCTATCTGATAGTGGAGAAAGTAAATTCTGCTAATCGGTAAGAATGAAAATTTTGATGCAAGTAATTCCACTCGCGTCGAATTTCCATTCTAGCATTTTTACAGAATATACTAATATTGAAACATAGACCTCACTATTGCGAATGATTCCGTAGAGTTAGTTGACCATAGATATGGGCAAAACTGCTACTTTTGAATCACGTTGCTACCTGTGATTGCTACTTTTTAATATCAGTGATTTTAAACTGTGACTATGATCACATCGCAGAAAAAAAATTAAGAAACCCAGGAAAAATTCCACAAAAACATCATCCTCATGGCCGAAGTATCGCTTAGTCAAAATCAATTTGGTTTTTGTAATTCATCAATTTTTAATAGACTTGGAAAATTTTCGCTTTAATTTTTTAAGCATTTTAACGAAAACATCGCGGAAGAAAATATAAAACATGCAGGAAAAATTCTATAAAAAAATATCTTCAGTGGCCGAAGTACTGCTTATTCAAAATTCCTTTGGTTTTTGTAAATTCAACCATTATCAATGGAGATATGGATTTTTGAAATTGTTGTTTTAATTTTTTGAGCACCAGAACAAAAACATCGCAGAAGAAAATATAAAACATGCAGGAAAAATTCTATAAAGAATTATCCTCAATGGCCGAAGTACCGGTTATTCAAATTTATTTTGGTTTTTGTAAATTCAACCATTTTCAATAGAGATGTGGATTTTTGAAAATTGTTGTTTTAATTTTTTGAGCACTTGAACAAAAATATCGCAGAAAAAATATAAAAGCGCAGGGAAAATGCCATAAAAATCATCCTCAATGGCCGAAGTATCGCTTATTTAAAATCAATTTGGTTTTTGTAGAGATATGGATTTTTGAAAATTTTAATTTTAATTTTTTTAGCACCTGAACAAAAACATCGCAGAAAAAAATATAAAAAACGCAGGAAAGGTTTCATAAAAGATCATCTTTGGCCTAAGTATCGCTTATTCAAAATCAATTTGGTTTTTGTAATTCAACAATTTTCAATAGACATGGATTTTTACAAATTTTCGTTTTAATGTTTTGAGCATTTTAACGAAAACGTCGCAGAAGAAAATATAAAACATGCAGGACTATAAACTAATATCATCAGTGGCCGAAGTACCGCTTATTCAAAATTCGTTCGGTTTTTATAAATTCAATAATTTTCAATAGATATGGATTTTTGAAAATAGTTGTTTTAATTTTTTGAGCACCAGAACAAAAACATCGCAGAAGAAAATATAGAACATGCATGAAAAATTCTATAAGAAATTTTCCTCAATGGCTGAAGTACCGCTTATTCAAAATTTGTTTGGTTTTTGTAAATTCAATCATTTTCAATAGAGATATGGATTTTTGAAAAATTTTGTTTTCATTTTTTGAGCACTTAAACAAAAATATCGCAGAAAAAAATATAAAAGCGCAGGGAAAATGCCATAAAAATCATCCTCAATGGCCGAAGTATCGCTTATTCAAAATCAATTTGGTTTTTGTAGAGATATGGATTTTTGAAAATATTTATTTTAATTTTTTGAGCACCTGAACAAAAACATCGCAGAAAAAAATATAAAAAACGCAGGAAAAGTTCCATAAAAAATCATCCTCAGTGGCCTAAGTATCGCGTATTCAAAATCAATTTGGTTTTTGTAATTTAACAATGTTCAATAAACATGGATTTTTGAAAATTTTCGTTTTAATTTTTTGAGCATTTTAACGAAAACATCGCAGAAGAAAATATAAAACATGCAGGAAAATTTCTATAAAAAAATATCCTTAGTGGCCGAAGTACCGCTTATTCAAAATTCGTTTGGTTTTTGTAAATTCAACCATTTTCATAGAGATTTGGATTTTTAAAAATTGTTGTTTTAATTTTTTGAGCACCAGAACAAAAACATCGCAGAAGAAAGTATAGAACATGCAGGAAAAATTCTATAAAAAAATTTCCTCAATGGCCGAAGTTCAAAATTCGTTTGGTTTTTGTAAATTCAATCATTTTCAATAGAGATATGGATTTTTGAAAATTGTTCTTTTAATTTTTTGAGCAATTGAACAAAAATATCGCAGAAAAAAATATAAAAGCGCAGGGAAAATGCCATAAAAATCATCCTCAATGGCCGAAGTATCGCTTAATCAAAATCAATTTGGTTTTTGTAAATTCAACAATTTTCAATAGAGATATGGATTTTTGAAAATTTTAATTTTAATTTTTTGAGCACCTGAACAAAAACGTCGCAGAAAAAAATATAAAAAACGCACGAAAAATTCCATAAAAAATCACCCTCAATGGCCGGAGTGTCGCTTATTCAAAATCAATTTGGTTTTTGTAAATTTAACAATTTTCAATAGAGATATGGATTTTTGAAAAATTTTATTTTAATTTTTTGAGCACCAGAAGAAAAACATCGCAGAAGAAAATATAAAACATGCAGGAAAAATTCTATAAAAAAATTTCCTCAATGGCCGAAATATCGCTTATTCAAAATTCATTTCGTTTTTGTAAATTCATCCTTTTTCAATAGAGATATACAGGGTGTCACAAAAGTTTGGAAACGACTGCATATCTCGAGAACAACACACCGGATCAAAAAGTTATAAAATACGTATTCATTTATTTTTGATCTATTTAGGCACGCTGTGCAAAAACCATCCCCACCCCTCTGGGGGATGGTGTGCAAGCAAAACCATTTTTTCGCTAACACAATCCAAACTACCCCTCATTCCACCCTCGAGGGGGTTGGGGGTGAGGGTGATTAGGAAATCCATAAACAGTTTTTAATGGAGAATGGAATAGTGCATCAAAACTTAGGCGTTTCCATTTGAGTTTTAATTTAATTCTTTTAAGGAATCAAAACTACCCATCTTTCCACCCTCAAGGGGGTGAGGGTGGGGTTATTTTTTAATCAAGGGAACAGTTTTTGTTATGACAAATGCAGCAATACAAGCAAAATAATTTTTTTCGCTAACAAAATAAAAACTACCCCTATTTCCCCCCTTAAATGGGGTGGGAGTAGGGGTGATTAACAAATCCATGAACAGTTTTTGATGGAGAATGCAACATCGCAAGCAAAATATTTTTTTTTCGCTTTAACAACAATTCAAATCTACCCCTCTTTCAACCCCCATAGGGGGTGGGGGGTGGGGATGATTTGCAAATCCATAAACAGTTTTTGATGGAGAATGCAATAGTGCAATAAAACTTGGGCGTTTCTATTTGAAATTTCTGAACTACCCCTCACACCATCCACCAGAGGGGTGGGGGTGGTTTTTGCACAGCATGCCTAAATAGATCTTCAAAAATAAATGAATACGTATTTTATAACTTTTTGATCCGGTGTGTTGTTCTCGAGATATGCAATCGTTTCCAAACTTTTGGGACACCCTGTAGATTTTTATAAATTGTTGTTTTAATTTTTTGAGCACTTGAACAAAAACATCGCAGAAAAAAAAATAAAAGTGCAGGGAAAATGCCATAAAAAATCATCCTCAATGGCCAAAATATCGCTTTTGCAAAATCAATTTAGTTTTTGTAAATTCAACAATTTTCAATAGAGATATGGATTTTTGAAAATTTTTATTTTAATTTTTTGAGCACCTGAATAAAAACATCGCAGAAAAAAATATAAAAAAACGCAGGAAAAATTCCATAAAAAAATCATCCTCAATGTCCGAAGTGTCGCTTATTCAAAATCAATTTGGTTTTTGTAAATTTAACAATTTTCAATAGAGATAAGGATTTTTGAAAATGTTCGTTTAAATTTTTTGAGCACCTGAACAAGGAGGAGCATTTGGAGATTTTCGCAGTTTGGTGAATTGTTTTCATATTTTTTTTAGTTCATGAAGTTTGCAATTTTCAAATTGGTTTCGGGGTATTATTTCAAAATGTATGTTTAGGTATTCGCACCGAATCTTAAATTAATATTAATTTTGAGTCATTTTAGGTTTACCATTCGTAGCAATTGTTTTTATATATTTGTTTTTCAGTTGATGAAAATCGTAATTTGAACATGAACGTAAGAGTAAATGGGAGTATACAGTATTGAATATAAAATAATATTTAGAAATGCTATTCTGTATTGTCTTCTTACAATCACGTTTTAAGTAACAGTAGCAATCGCTGTTTAGGTAACAGTTGATTTTAAGGAGCAATCACAGTTGATTTTTTTAAGTAGCGATGATTTTAAGCAGCAGTGATTTTGAGTAGCAGTGAAATTCCCTTATTAGTAACAGCAAAGACCTGTGATTTTTCATTACCAGTGAAAAATCACAGGTACGTGAAATATTGTCCATCCCTAGTTGACCATGCAGCCAGCACATGTAAAAATTGTTACTTGATTTTGTGACCAAAGGGCAGCTTGTTTATTATTCTGTCACATCAAAGAGTAATTTTCAGATAATTCAACTTCCATTAGGACTTCATGTAAGCTGATTCTTTCGAACATCTACAAAAATTGACAAATATGCAAATCGGTATGTTGCTCCCTTGCTGAATTAAAGTTGGATAAACTCGTTCCTATACATTTTACCATATCTAAGTCGCCGAAAAGTCAGCCCTCATTGAACTTATACCAATACATAATCCATTTAATTTTTTGTTTGACTTAGACTTTTGCCATTCAGTCACGACACTTTATCGATTTATTGAATTTCTTTACGACACATCTCAAGTCATCTCGATATCCAAATGGACACTAGCCATTAGTAACAAATTTGCTGAAAATTGCAATAATAAAACTTGCATCCCCCGAAAATACATAATATTGAGCTTTATGGTCGAACCTTATAGTTTATAGTCAAACAAGGTTAATGAATACATAAAACCTGATTGTGTCCGAATTACATACAAGGCAAGTTGAAATGGTATAGATTTTCTTTTACTTAAAAAAAAACATTATATTTGACAATGTAAAATGTAAATTGTCTGACATTAGCATTGCAAAACAGCGGGAGCGACCAATATAAAACATAATACTAATTGTGTTACAAATTAAATACATAAAATAATAACCTGGTCGTGACTGAATGGCTCATGCCTAAGTAAAAAAAAAAAACGAATTGTGTTATCAATATCAACACTGGTGATATTAAATATTTAGAATTTGAAGCCATGGATATACGATTATTCACTGATTTAAATAAAATTTAAAATTTATTTTATAATAGGATTGTCATTGGCAGATGGTCGTTTTACTTTATTATTATGGACTCCATAAAGAGCCAAATTATGGATGCTAAAAGACAACCTAAACCATGGATTATAATATAATCGAACATAAAATAAGTTATTCTTGTTCATTTATGAGTTTTAAAACATAATAACTTCAAGAAAGCACAGAATGGCCTCAGGTCGATAGCCCAGAGAGACAAACTCCCTCACATTTTATTTCATATATACAATAAAATGTGACTATACTCGTAGATATATTAAACTAAATTGAAAAAATTCTCCATATTTTAACCACAACCAATTATTATAAAAAAAAATATATTATACAATAAAATGTGACTATACTCGTAGATATATTAAACTAAATTGAAAAAATTCTCCATATTTTAACCACAACCAATTATTATAAAAAAAATACATAACGCGAGAAGACAATTAGATAAATCTGAACAAATATTAATATTCATATTTATATTTATATAACCATCTTCTCACGTTATATATTTGTACAACTTTTAGTTGTAATTTTTTCAATTCAGTTTAATTATGGATTACCACGTCGTAGTAACCGTCACAACCATTCTCTTCATACATACTTTAAATACAGATTTGCAAACATTTGTTTTGTCTGAATATAGATGCTATTTAAACAATTTCAAAATAAAATAGTGTTCGTAATAAATTTTAAAGCAATTTATTTATATTTAAGTACGACATTTTTATTAAATCTGTTCCCTAATATTCATTATAAGTAATTTCGACCCTACAGAGAATTTTAATTGATTAATTAATACTGATTTATTTGCCGGTTCAGCTTATTTGTCACAGCTTTAATTAAAACTTCATAATTCGAAATTGCGAATTAAATCTCGTGCAATTTAAATGGCTTAATTATTTCCCCGTTGTTATTTATGACGAGTATTAATTTATATGTCTGTAATGGGCGGTAATTCACAAATTTGATTTTTATTCCCCTGCATTGTCACAATTTGCGCTCTCTCTTTATTTTTAATTCAACAGAACGACGGCCTTGTTTATTGCGAATTTAAATTGGAGAATTAAATTTCGCATTTACTAAATTTAATTGGAATTTTATTAATACAAGTTTGTGGGGTGAGTTTAATGCACAAACAGTATATATTTGCTGTTCGTCTGAGTACTTAGGATAACTTTGATGTTGTTTTGTTGTGTGCGAATAATTGCTTCCTACTTTAAACACTGTATTACTTTCGAAGTTATAAAATATGTATAACAAAGCATTTTCTTCTAGGTTTCAGCTTCTATTAAGTATACAAATAAAGTTTTTATAGAAGTATAAATATTAAATTGTAGCATTTTGCGAGTATACCGATTTCCTGTGGAAATGTTGTGCAGTCCAGCAGACATACAACGCCCTCTACCACACGAAGAACGCATTTCCAACCCAGCAATGTTATGTGATTCCGAATCAGCTTTGTGTCCCCTACCCCTCCCAAGGTATTAAAGAACTGGTCTAACTAGAGATCAGTTAAAGCATTTACCAGCAATACTTCTTTAAAAATCCTTAATGTATCTCTTGAAGCCAAACTGTCTTAGGGACAACATTGTCGATTGCATTATATGAGTAAATCTTGGAAAAGCGTACATCAAGATCAATTACCTTTGAACCATAAGTTAGCAGAACGCATTCAATCAAATATTCGGAATGGTATTTTGAGATTTGTGAAACTTACTAAACTTGCACTTTAAGGTGTTTAGACTCAGATATTTAGGAGTTGCAAAATCTTTTTTAATTAATTGAATGTCCTTAAGATCTGAGACGTACCTTTATATTTTGAGATCGTCGGCAAATAATACTATGTTACAGAAGTGAAAGATCGATTCCACGTTATTTATAAATATGCTGAAAAAAGTATGAGAAACTTGAGGCAAAACACTGGTGACAATATTCGAACACTATATGTGGGTTCCTAACTTCACAAACTGCGAACGGCCAACGACACCCGATTTGAGCCAGCTGAGCATACAACCGTGAAATTATATTTCATCACGTTTATATACTAAAAGTCTATATTTAACCTTTTTTTCTTGGGCCACATGACAGCTATTTCATAAGGGCTAATAAATTAGAATTAATTTTTAAAAAACCCGCCGATCTTGGTAAGATTTTTCCCGCGAATTTTTAAATAGTTAATAGTTAATAGTTATTAAGTTTTTTAGCAAATACCTTGGCCGCAGTTGAGTAATGCTGGTCTATAGTCTACTCTTTTAAATGCCTTAGAAAAATTAGTATAATGCAGTCAACTTGTTGGTTGGTACGCAATTGTAGATCCCGACTCAAGTTATCTATTAACATGCTCTCGAAAACCTTCCCAATTCTGGTGAGAACAGAGATAGGACGGAAATTACCCTGTCACTATCATTCACCATACTAATGTGATCGAACGATTAAAGTCTTCCATATTTTTGGAAACCATAATTTAGCGAGTGGTTGAAAAATCTTCAGATAGGACTTGATAAGGAGAGTGCAAAAATAAAGGCGGAATAAAATCTAGACCTGGACCTTTTTTGATGCTAATCATAGAGAGTTTGTATAGTACATGCGTTATTGAGATTGGGGGATGTTAAATTGCGGATATCGAAGGTAGATTGGTAAAAGGGCGACCAATTTTACAGTCGCAATAGTTTTAAAAATATAATAACATTATTTTCTGTTAGGATGCTTTTATAATGCCAAAAAGGTATTATAGTTTAGGAAGAAAAAATAAATCTATAATTCTTTCTTATTTTAGTTAAAAATAATAAGAAAATTAATAAATACTGGGATGTTCGCCCTTTTACCGGGTAAGAAAAAGTTCGAGCGGATATTCGCCCGCACGTTCGCTCTTTGTGCGGTTATTACTAGAGATGGGCAAAACTGCTACTTTTGAATCACGTTGCTACCTGTGATTGCTACTTTCTAATATTAGTGATTTTAAACTGTGACTGTCATCACGTTTAGTAAATGTCGTAACACCTTCTGAAATTGTTAATGGTTTCTCAAAAATGTTTTTGATATGATTCTGCTAATATTTGTCCACCTGGTCACGTAAATAGTGTTCCTTTTGATATTATTACTTGTGACTGAAGGTAATATATATGACTATCCTTGATTCAGTTCAAAATTCCAAAAGTATTTGGAGAAAAAAATATAAAACGCGTAGAAAACATTCCTTAAAACAATATCCTCAATAGTCGAGTATCGCTTATTCAGAATTAATTTAGTTTTTGTAAATTCAACAATTTTTAATGGAGATATGAATTTTTGAAAATTTAACTTTATTTTTTTGAGCACTTGAATAATTACATCGCAGAAAAAATATAAAACGCGCAGACAAAATTCCATAAAAAAAATCATCCTCAATGGCCGAAGTATAGCTAATTTAAAATTAATTTGGTTTTTGTAAATTCAACAATTTTCAATAGAGATATGGATTTTCGAAGATTTTCGTTTTAATTTTTTGAGCACTTGAATGAAAACATAGCAGAAAAAATATAAAACGAGTAGAAAAAATTCCTTAAAACAATATCCTCAATGGTCGAAGAATCGCTTATCCAAAATTAGTTTGGTTTTTGTAAATTCAACAATTTTTAATGGAGATATGAATTTTTGAAAATTTAAATTTTATTTTTTGAGCACTTGAATGAAAACATTGCAGAAAAAATATAAAATACGTAGAAAAAAATCCTTAAGACAATATCCTCAATGGTCGAAGTATCGCTTATTCAAAATCAATTTTTTTTTTATAAATTCAACAATTTTGAATAGAGATATGAATTTTTTAAAATTTTTGTTTTATTTTTTTGAGCACTTAAATGAAAACATCGCAGAAAAAAAATATAAAACGCGCAGACAAAATTCCATTAAAAATCATCCTCAATGGCCGAAGTATAGCTAATTCAAAATCAATTTGGTTTTTGTAAGATCAACCATTTTCAATAGAGATATGGATTTTTGAAGATTTTCGTTTTAATTTTTTGAGCACTTGAATGAAAACATCGCAGAAAAAATATAAAACGCGCAGACAAAATTCCATTAAAAATATCCTCAATGGTCGAAGTATCGCTTATTAAAAATCAATTTGGTTTTTGTAAACTCCACTATTTTCAATAGAGATATGGATTTTTGAAGATTTTAGTTTTAATTTTTTGAGCACTTGAATGAAAACATCGCAGAAAAAATATAAAACGCGCAGACAAAATTCTATAAAAAATTATCCTTAGTGGCCGAAGTATAGCTAATTCAAAATCAATTTGGTTTTTGTAAATTCAACAATTTTCAATAAAGATATGGATTTTTGAAGATTTTCGTTTTAATTTTTTGAGCACTTGAATGAAAACGTTGCAGAAAAAATATAAAATGCGTAGAAAAAATTCCTTAAGATAATATTCTCAATAGTCGAAGTATCGCTTATTCAAAATTAATTTGGTTTCTGTAAATTCAACAATTTTTAATGGAAATATGAATTTTTGAAAATTTCAATTTTATTTCTTTTGAACACTTGTATAAAAACATCGCAGAAAAAAAAATTAAAACGCGCAAACAAAATTCCTTAAAAAATCATCCTCAATGGCCGAAGTATAGCTAATTCAGAATCAATTTGGTTTTAGGAAATTAAGCTATTTTCAATAGAGATATGGATTTTAGAAGATTTTCGTTTTAATTTTTTGAGCACTTGAATGAAAACATCGCAGAAAAAATATAAAACGCGTAGAAAAAAATCCTTAAAACAATACCCTCAATGGTCGAAGAATTGCTTATTCAAAATCGATTTGGTTTTTGTAAATTCAAAAAATTTTACGGAGATATGGATTTTTGAAAATTTTAATTTTATCTTTTTGAGCACTTGAATGAAAACATTGCAGAAAAAATATAAAATGCGTAGAAAAACTTCATTACGACAATATCCTGTATGGTCGAAATATCGCTTATTCAAAATCAATTTGGTTTTTATAAATTCAATAATTTCTAATGGAGATATGAATTTTTGAAAATTTTAGTTATATTTTTTTGAGCACTTTAATGAAATCATGGCAGAAAAAAAATATAAAACGCGCAGACAAAATTCCATAAAACATCATCTTCAATGGCCGAAGTGTAGCTAATTCAAAATCAATTTAGTTTTTATAAATTCAATAATTTTCAATAGGGATATGGATTTTTGAAGATTTTCGTTTTAATTTTTTGAGCACTTGAATGAAAACATCGCAAAAATCTAAAACGCGTAGAAAAAAATTCTTAAGACAATATCCTCAATGGTCGAAGAATCGCTTATTCAAAATTAATTTGGTTTTTGTAAATTAAACAATTTTTAATGGAGATATGGATTTTTGAAAATTTTAATTTTATCTTTTTGAGCACTTGAAAGAAAACCTCGCAGAAAAAATATAAAACGCGCAGATAAAATTCCATAAAAAATATCCTCAATGGTGGAAGTATCGCTTATTCAAAATCACTTTGGTTTTTGTAAATTCCACAGTTTTTAATGGAGATATGGATTTTTGAAAATTTTAGTTTTAATTTTTTTATTGTGAATCATCACTTTTGATTACAGCGAGTTTGGGGTTCAATTCCATGCCGGGCAAGATAATTTTTTCGTTTTTATAAAATCTTAATTAATTAATTATTAATTGTTAGTACATAAGTTGCAATTTATTTCATTTTATAAATATTTGTCTTTCTTATTAAATATTTATTCAAAATTTAAATACAATACCCTGCAAAAATGGGAGAATGTGATTTTTGCAGGGTAGTGAATATTAAATAACATTTAGAAATGCCACCTTGTACCACAATTATGCTTTAAGTAACAGTCACAGTTTAAGTAGCAATCACAGTTTGCCACAATTTAAATAGCAGTGATTTAAAGTAGCAGTGATTTTAAGTAGCAGTGAAATATTAAATAACATTTAGAAATGCCACTTTGTACTACACTTATGTTTTAAGTAACAGTCACAGTTTAAGTAGCAATCACAGTTTTTCACAGTTTAAATAGCAGTGATTTAAATTAGCAGTGATTTTAAGTAACAGTGATTTTAAGAAGCAGTGATTTTAAGTAGCAGTGATATTAAGTAGCAGTGATATTAAGTAGCAGTGATTTTAAGTAGGAGTGATTTTAAGTAGCAGTTATTTTAAGTAGCAGTGATTTTAGGTAACAGTGATTTTAAGTAGTGAAAATCGCCTATTAGTAACAGTAACGATCTCTGATTTTTCAATACCAGTGAAAAATCACAGATTCGTGAAATATCGCCCATCCCTAGTTATTACTCATCATTTTCGCCCTTTTACCTCTTTCGTTACTTGGATACTTTCCTTAACATTTAAGGCGAATATCCAACTGGTCACAACATTTACAAGTCTACCACTGAATATTTTTAATATATGGAAGTTTTCTATTCAATTTCTTGTTGTATTTGAGGGTTTAAAATTGAATGTAAAATACTTTGGATTTAATTATTATCACATTTTTTAAATTAAAATATGTGGGTACTAACAAAGCCAAATAACATTTACCCTAAAAATGTATTAATAAAAGTTCTAAAACAGGAATTATTCAAAATTTGGTAATAATGTAATATTATTTTAACCACCTATTTTAAAAAAATAAATCATATTGAAAAAAAAAGAAAAATTAATATAAAATAATGGAATAAAATTAGTCTTCTAAGTCTGTTTCAGGAAGTTTATCTGGGACATTCTTGAGATAAGGATCCCCAGTATATTCCTGCTGGTACCTTGAAGGAATAACTTCACCCTTGGCCAGTTTGGCCAAGTCTTTGTATTTGTCGCTGTTTGTATAGCCATATAAGACTCAAGACATTGGTGATTTATTCTTTTTGATCCGCGGAGAAGATTCAGGAAGGCCACCAATGTTCAATCATAAAGCATTTTTATCATCAAAATTATAAGACTCAAACCATTTAACAGTTTCTTTTTTCCCATTAATGAATGCAAGCCTTTTTGCCTTGCTCAACTTAAAACTGGAAGTAACTTGCATTTTGCTTGTTAAAGATTGCCAATCTAAAAATTCGGGCAAATCCAAAGAAATTACTAAGTAAGTCTTTGGATTTACCCGCGCATTTGTAATTATTATAAGCCATAGGAGCCGAAACTGTGATATTTTTGTGGCCTATTTTGTAGTACCACGTACACTATCTATTGCCAACAAGGTGTTTAAATCCAATATTTATATTCCAATTAATAATTATTAAACAGTAACTACAATTATTATTAAAAAAACACGTTCAAAATTGAGTAAAAGTATATACCTGCATCGCTGTCTATGTCTGCATGTTTTTGCAACAAGGACAAAATTTGTGATTTCTTGTTAAAAATAAGAGATTGTTATGAATTTTAATAATAAAATCTAAGTAAATCAGTAAAATAACAACAATTCTCACAGCATTTTTTCAATTTTTTCAAGTTCTTTGACTTTTCTTTACAAGACTTTTAGGATAGGCTTATCAAGCCAAATTGGTGGGAAGCCAAAGAAAACAGCTGAATAGATAAAACACCAGTTTTAACAACATAACAAATCTAAATTACAAGTTTAAAACGTTTACGCAGTGTTTGAGATTAGGATCCAGATGACTGGTCGTAGATTCCGTGGGATCTTCGCCCTTTTACTGTATTTTAGCTGAATAATGGCCCTTTTGACCAAATAATCTGGATATTCGCAGACAGATAATTAAATAACTAATGTGTCACCGTAATAATGTTTGTAAAGTAATCATTAACGAAGAGGTAGTAAGACCCAAAGAAAAACTTAATTTTGATCAAAATGGTCTGTTCGCCCTTTTACCAATCGACCATCGATATATCAGTGTCGGTGAGTGTATTTATAATTGATGGATCTATACTAACATGATGGTTCAAAAGATATGAAACATGTTTCAACTAAAAATCTTATACCATCTATTAGATAATAAAAAAGTGCTATAAGAGCGTCTTAACCATTTTGAAATATCACCTCAAATAACGGAGATATAAAGAAAAAACGAAAATCTTTTTTTTTCAGTTTTTTTGACTTAACTGGAAAACAGTTTAAGTATTTTTTTTTCAGTGGATTATTAATTAGCTTAAAATTCTCCAAAAGTGCCAAATTGAAACACACCCTCTATCTCTCTATCTCATCTAATAAGCGAGATCCCCATGGTGAGCCTCGAATTTGAAACACCCTGTATATGCATGTACAATCTTTATTTGTCATTTTATTTAGATTTCAGCTCTAAATAATTCAGATTGTATCGTCTCCTCTGCACAGATTCTCCCACTTTTCCATCCATTTACTGAGACCGACAATATTCAGCCAAAGTCGAAACCAATAAAGAATGCTGATCAGACACAAGTTAGATCTGTGCTCGTTTTAAACAAGTTGCCGAGTTCTCGAACCTTGTTGTTGCCGTGGATGTAACTTGGGTACACTTCTACGATCCAGAAACAAAACAGTAATCGATGGAATGGAAGCACTTTGTTCGTCCAACTCCTAAGATGTTCCATGTTAAAAAATCAGAACGGCATTACCAGGCATTGCTGAGTAATTTGTTTATAAAATAACTACTTAAACTCGGGTGTATTAATAGTTTAATATTTGCGAATTAAAGAACCTCTTATATAATGTAACAATATTCCAAAATAATTTAAAGAATGTACAGTAAAAATGTCATTAATTATAATCTTAATTGATTTTACGTAAGCACGCCTTTTCCGCTAATACTTGAAATACTTAAACCTTTAATTATCCCCTAAATGGCTCTCGACATTTTCTCTCTCGCCTAATTACATAACGAGGTGAGCGAGGTAAAGGCGTAATACGTAGGAACCGAGAAAACTCGTCTCGTAAGTCAAATAGGTCAATTTGTTATTCGCATAGAAATTGGATTCCGTCATTATGAAATTGCACAAAAAAACAATAGGTGTGAAATTGTTGCTTTGTGAACACTGTTATTTATTTAAAAGCACGCCTGCAGGCCGGAACTGTTCGAACACATGCACCGATGTGCAATAATGTTAAATAATACTATTTTGAATTCGGTTGAGGACGTTTGCGATTGATAATTGGTTCTCGTTAATTATTTCAATAATGGAATGGGTATTCAAATTGCTCAAATTTGAATGTTTAACAATATGCTTTAATAAAACTGAATTAATAATCTATTTGCAGGTATGTGATTTTATAATTTTGCCGCAAATATTCACTGCCATTAATTCCGCTTGTTTTCATACGTTGAAATGATTTTATAACAGTTGTTCAAAATTTAAAAATTATAATGAAAAAATCTATTTATTAATTGAAAATGTTTGTTACCCACTTTTTTTTACTATATGTAATTTTCAGTTGAATTTTCCGAACGATTGCCTATAATTTGCGGCTGCATCAAAATATCGCTCAACAACTTCTTCAGGACGATATTCACCGCTATTAAGGATCAGATTCAAGAGATGATTCCGATGGTGCAATCAAAGACCACATTTCCTCTTTTTTTTGTAAAAAAATAAAATATTGCTATGTATGATTTCCTCTAAAAAATTAAAAGAAAAACTTTTATGTTTGCCTCATTTCAAACTTAAAAATTAATATAGTTAGACCTTAGATTTTTTTTACTTGAAAGTGCCATATTTAAGCAAGATGGTCTGAAATTTTTAGCCATATATATCTAAAGGTTTTTTTAAATTAAATTTTTAGCAAAAAAACGCAAAATTTTCAACATTTTCTTTCAAAATTGTTCAATATTGTGTTTGGACACTAAAAAATTGTTTAGCTTCTACCATATCTTACCCTGCATTTAAATGTGTCCTAAGCAGTTGTGTATTTTTTTTTTCTGACCTTCAATGTCAATATTGGCGGAGATACACAGCTTCAAAGTTTTCCGGGTCTATTGGACCCACAGTGCCCGTTACGTTATTATATCGAAGTGTGCCCGTTGAGAGTTCATTTTCTCCATTAAGAATTAGGATTAACCAGCTGTTTTTATTTAAATATCACTTTACTTTATTATTTATTTTATATACGGAGAATCTTCTTTATTTATTTACAAATAATGTAAATATCACCATAAAGTAATAATTGTCAATAAATATTTTTTCCGTACTTGGAGAGCGCAATTCTCCACAATTTATTTTAATTAAACTTATAATGAACAACCAAATAATTAAAATTTTAACGCGTTTTACAGTATAAGAAATATCCAATCTTCTTCTATAAATAGACGAATTTATCCTCGTCTGTTGTTACTATTTACGTAGATATGATTCATTTTATCTGAAACATATTTTTATTGGACAGTAATGTTCCTATAGGAACATAATGGGGCAACCAACGACCTGCACGGCCATTATTTGTTTAGAAAAACGACCATCTGGTTGGGATCCGAACCCACGACCCACGACCCCGAACTCCAGAAGCAGGAAGTCTACCCACTATGATAGTAATGATTTTCAATAATATTACCACCTGGATAAAATCGTCGTTACAATTTATACTGCCGTTTGTGTATGTTATATTAAGGTAATGTCTTTAGATAATGGTAGTTGCGGTGCGATAACTTTAACGATGTAAAGTTATGCAACGGTCCATGGAAACAGATGTTAGCAAGTAGGATAATCCAATTATATTCACTTCTCAATAAGATACCAAAACTCAATTGATTAACACCGGGCCAAGTTTAATTAACTATCGTAGTGTTTACGATTCACGTTGGCGCGTAATTACTGGGAATTACGTTAACAAAGCAAAATGTACGACCTCGCTCAATAACAACAATAAATCAAGTGATTCAAATGCAAATTTTATATCCCTCACGGTCATAAACTGTTATTTATATTTACGTGTCTATTCAATTATTAATCTCTGACAACATGATTGAAGATTGTATAGGACTGTAGATGATAATGCCAGTTTAAGTAATTAAATCATTTTCAGAGATTGATTATGTATTCTGAATAAAAGAAAAAGCAGAAGAAAATATTTAATTTCTTTTATAAAGATTCTATTAGATAGAAATATAACGCCGCCATAATAGCAAAAATATTTGACAAGCAATTATTATTCCTATTTTAGTCTGCTACTTTAAATCTAAGTAAATGTAAGAGTTGAAAAATACAATACCAAGTTACTTGCACCTATTAATACCACATGCATATAGATATGTCGTTGCGGAATATTTGGTTCCAAAAGAGAAAAATGGTCCTATCCCAGAAAAATATTTCACAATTCAATAGCTAACTGCATATTCCGGAATATCACTAGCACGTCAGCTTGTATTATTATTAGTAAATAAAGAGAAAAGGATTATTATCGTTCTAAAATGATAAAAGAATTATCATTATATAACACCTTTTTAACAAATGCGTCTGGCGTTACTAAAATAATTAAGCATTTAACGAGATTTAAACTTTGAAAGATGTACGAGGGTCGTTCAATAAGTAATGCCCCATATTTTTTTCTCCACAATGAGCAAAAACTGAAAGTTATACTTTTAGGTACTTCAAGTTCAGTGTTTCTCCTCCCGGTGGACGAAGTTTCAAATCATTCCAACAGATGGCAGAGCTGTAGTGAATTTTCAAAATGGCGTGTGTTAGTGATCCACGTTACAAACAGCGAGCAGTGGTTGAGTTCTTGATTGCAGAGAAAGAAACTATGGGAAATATTCATAAACGTTTGTGTGCCGTGTATGGAGATTGTGCTGTCGATAGCACTGTCTGGAGGTGGGCAAAGAGAGTTAAGGCGTCAGAAATTCCAACAACTCAACTGCAAGATCTGTCACGTTCCGGGCGTCTTGTCAGTGCCACCACTCCAGACATGGTGAGGCGCGTGGATGTCATTATTCGTGTGGACCGCCACATCACAGTGAAACATTTTCCCCCACAGCTGTCAGTCGGCAGTGGAAGTGTGTGTGCAATGATCGAGACTCTCGGATATTCAAAAGTTTGAGCAAAATGGGTCCCAAGAAGTCTCACAGCAGAACACAGGATGCAAAGAACAACCATGTCATCTGATTTGTTGACGAGGTTTGATGCTGAGGGGGAAGCGTTTTTATCCCGGATTATGACGGGTAATGAAACCTGGGTGCACCACTTTGAGCCGGCAACCAAAAGACAGTCAATGGAATAGCACCATCCTCAGTCACCAAGAACGAACAAATTCAAGTCAACTCCCTCTGCTAGAAAAGTCATGGTTACTATCTTTTAGGACAGTGAATGGGTCATTCTTGTTGATGTGATGCCAAGAGGGACAACCATTAATTCCGAAGCATACGTGAAGACCTTGGACAAACTCAAGAAACGTTTCCGGTGTGTTAGGCATGACAAGAATCAGGCTGAAATCTTGATCCTCCACGATAATGCACGCCCGCACATATGTCTCAGAACCCGGGAACACCTCATTAAATTGGGTTGGACAACATTGCCCCATCCATCATACAGCCCAGATCTGGCACCGTCAGACTTCCATCTCTTCGGACCTCTTAAAGACGGTTTGCGTGGAAGACACTTCGATGATGAAGAGAGCGTAATTCAAGCTGTGAAAACATGGCTTCGCGCACAGGTCAAGAGTTGGTACCAGCAGGGAATACAGGCACTTGTTTCACGCTGGCGTAAGACCGTACAAGTTGAAGGAGACTATGTTGAAAAATAGTACGTGTAGAAGAAACATGTAGCTATATTGTCACCAAAATTTAACACTTTTAAATAAATAGTTTCTAAAAAAAAATATGGGGCGTTACTTATTGAACGACCCTCGTATATCTTTATGCAGGGTGAACATGTGAAATTTGGAAGAAAAGCGTTGTTTTTTAAACTAATCTCCAGCTTCCTCGTTGTCTGACTGACCTACAAATTCGGTTATGTAAGCAATTACAATTACATAATATTTTAAGTTATTAAGAGGGTGAGTGCCTCGCGGTCTCTTCTTTATAAATGATCTTCCTTTGGCAATTGGTTATACAGAAGCAAATCTATTTGATGAGATGACAACAGCACAATTGCACATTATTGCTGAAGCTGAATCTGACAGCTCAGTGTGCAAAAAAAGAGTTATTATTAAATGAAACTTTAACGAAGAAATAATTATTTTCTTTAACTAAGAGAAACGCTGGTACCAAGAGCACGTGCTTTTTATGCTTGTAAGTTGATACTGCATTGTGATGGAATTAGCACTGCAACCACCTGGCTAATGTACTGTCAAAAAATTGTTTTGTTTTAGAAATCCGTTAAAAGATATCTTGAAATACTCTTACCATGACACCTTGGAATGTCACTTGAAGTTTAGGATACTAATATGGGAACATTCCAAAGCTAGGCACAGAATTTTCCGATTGCAATGGAAGACTTATTGTCTTATATGAATATTGAATGAAGGTACAGAGCAAAAACTGAAAGTTATACTTTTAGGTACTTCAAGTTCAGTGTTTCTCCTCCCGGTGGACGACAGATGGCAGAGCTGTAGTGAATTTTCAAAATGGTGTGTGTTAGTGACACGGAAATGTGTGTCTTTTTTATTGTCTAATATTATTAACAATGCTCGTTAGAATATCTGTGGCCAGAAATATCGATCCTAGACTACGCCTAACAATGACTTGATTTTTGAAAATGACATATTTTACTTCAAATACTAATGGTCAGTTTACTCAAAAACTAAACACAATTCATAAAAACTTATTGTTTATGAGTTGTTCATTTTAGCATTCTCTACAATTATTGGTCATTTAATGATGTAATTATTATCGTTTCATAATTATAACCTAAAAATGAAAAATAAATTATTAAATTTTTTTCTCGAAAACCAATAATTTTATCAAAAATATTTTCAAACAAAAGATGTTCATTTCTTTGTTGTCTGCAATGCTTATTTTAATCTTTTTGTAATATTTTTCATTAATAAAACAGTATTGGAAAAAAAACAAAAAACGGTTAAGGTAAACACCCACTTCCGGTTTACGAAATTTTAACAAAACATTTTTCAGTTCTTCGTATTGTCGAATAAGTTTTATATTCAAAGTTTCAAATCAATTGCTCTATTAGTTTTTGAGATACAGAGCACACAGACACACAAAAAAATCCAGAAATCTTTAAAATCGCCTCTAGGGACCTCAAAACGGATATTTTCGCAACAAAAATTGAAAAAAATTTCACGATAACAGAGAAAGTAAAAATTATTTAAACGAAAATGAAAAACATGTGTCCTTTGTTTATCATTTCGTATTATTACCAAAGTCCGTTGTAACATTTATGGCCAAAAATATCGATCCCAAACTACGCCCAACATGTACATTTTTTTTTAAATTAACCAAATTTCATAATAGTGTTAAGATAAAAAAATATTTGAACAAAAATGAAAAATGTGTCCTTTTTTACTATTTAATGTAATTACCAAAGCCCGTTAGAACATTTATTGCCAAAAATATCGAGCCTACACTACGCCGAACAATGACTTGATTTTCTTTAAATTGAACATATTTCATACCACTTAAAAAATATTTAAACAAAAATGAAAAATAGGTGTCCTTATTTTATTATTCAAATTAATTAACAAAGCCCGTTAGAACATTTATGGCTAAAAACATCGAACCTAAACTGCGCCTGACAATCACATTTGATTTTTTTTTTGAAAACTGACCATATTTCATAGTGCTGAGGTAATAGTTATTTATTATACGAATGTGGAATGTATGTAATTAGTCCCGCAAGAAAAAGTTTACTTAAGGGACTAATAAGGAACTCCATAAAATTTTATCCAAAATTTTATTGCATTGAATATTGAAATAATGTTTATAAAATTTTGACAAGAAATTTTGACGTACGTGGTGTCAATTTGAAATATTTCAAAAATCCTATGAAGGATCTATGCATTCCGTGAGAGAAACTTATTCTCTCACTGGGGGGTAATGAGCCACATTACATGGCTCAAATGACCACCGTAATTCGATTATTACACCCGATTTTGGATGAAATATTATTTAAGCGAAAATAAAAAAACATATGTCCTTTTTTATTGTTTAAAGTTATAAATAAAGCCCGTCAAAATTTTGTGGTCAAAAATATTGATCCTAAACTACGCCCAACAATGATTTTTTTGTAAAATATTAAATGACATTAAATATTTCATAATAGTGCGAACGTAAAACAAATATTTAAACGGAAATAAAGACTATGCGTCCTTTTTTATTGTTTAATATTGTAAACAAAGTCCGTTAGAATATTTGCGGCCTAAAAAATGATCCTAAACTAGGCCTAACAATGACTTAATATTTTTTAAATTGACCATATTTCATAATAGTGCTAAGATAAAAAATATTTAAACGAAAGTGTGATATTTGCGTCGCTTTCTTATTATTTAATATTATTAACAAAGCCCGTTTAAACATTTGTGGCCAAAAAGATCGATCCTAAACTACGTCTAACAATGACTTTTTCTTATTTGAAAATTGACTATATTTCATAATAGAGCTAAGATAAAAAAAAATTGAACGAAGATGAAAAATGTTTTTTTTTATCGTTTAATAATGTAATCAATCCTGTTAGAATATTTGTGGCCATCTATTCTAAACTAGACCTAACAATGATTTTTTTATATTTTGAAAATAGACCATTTTTCATGGTACATGCTATAGAAACTGAACGTTAGGTAACTTCATATTCAGGTCAAGGTCATTCAAGGTCATTCCAAGTGAGGCCATTCCTACATTTTCCCAATTTTAAAGTACCTGTAAAACACTTCCCCAATACAGCCGAAATCGTCTCGAGTTGCTGGTTCTCCCGAGCGAAAAAGGCCTCGAGTGCAAAGGATTAATAGCCTATTAAAACAATATCTACAAGTCAAACTTGAAAAAATGCTAATACTAGTAATATATCGATAAATGATAAATACAATTGGAGCGCTATATTATCACAGAATCTACTAAATTTATCAATAGAATAAAAGCAATTTATTTCGAGTACAGGAATTATGATAAAAAGTATGAAGGTATTTTGGTAGTTTAAGTACATTTGTTCTTGTGTTGTCTTCGTGTGGTGTTTTGTATTTATCAAATCGATGAAGATTACTTTGTACAAATTTAAGTCTCATATATGAATAAGCTTGCTATGGGCATACTTTTTAGTTTCTTGAATAGATCCCTTAACTTGTTATAAAAAGCTTTTGAATGTTTGCTTCAGTTGTGTTTCCCCAAAACAGAAATCCATGAAAATTGACCATGTTTCATAATAGTGCCAAGGTATTTTTTTAAATAAAAATTAAAAATTAGTAGTTTCAACTTGGTAAAACTGCATTTTGGCAATTTTAGTTGAATCGACATGAATATTTCATAATACTGTCTCTCAAACATACTAAACTCGCATCTTCAAAAACAAATAATGCGTTCGGAAATTAAACAATTTTTTCAAATCATGAAAATTGACCATGTTTCATAATAGTGCTAAGGTATTTTTTAAAAATAAAAATGAAAAATGAGTGCCTTTTTTTATAGCTTGATATTATTTACAAAGCCCCTTAAAACATTTTGGCCAAACATATCAATTCTAAACTACGCCTAACAATGAGTTTAAATTTTTTTGAATTGACCAAGTTTCGGTAGATGTCTTATCGAAAAATCCAGGTAAATCATAAGTTAAAAGCTTACTGTTATTTCTATAGCGTCACAGATATTTGATTAATTATGAATTTTTATCCATATTCAGTAAATTACTAGAGATTACTTAGAAATTTAACAAATGGAAAAATGGCGAAGGCGCCGGATTCGTCGCTGAAATTTATAACTAACTTTCACACGGAGTTCACTACAACCTTTGATGTTACTATTTTTTTCAAAAACGGAATGTTTTGAAAGTAAAACTTTCGTTCCTAAAAGCCAACAAAGAAAAAAATGCTGTCAGCCTTGACAGTTAAAATTAATAATAGAACCTCGCCGGTAGATAAGTACTAATTTATCTCCCTAGGGAGAGAAATGATAACTTTTCTCCTAGGGAGAGAAATGTTACCTATCCAAAATCGGGTGTAATAATCGAATTAGAGTGGTCATTTGAGTCATTACCCCCTAGTGAGAGAATAAGTTTCTCTCATGGAATGCATAGATCCTTCATAGGATTTTTGAAATATTTCAAATTGACACCACGTTGTCAAAATTTTATAAACATTATTTCAATATTTCATGCAATTAGAGGCGATTTTGGATAAAATATTATATTATACTCATGTGGAATTCCTCATTAGTCCCTTAAGAAAATTACCCGTTCGCTCTGCGAGCTCACTTTTTCTTGCGGGACTAATTACGTACATTCCACATTTGTATAATAAATAACTATTCTCTCATGATTTCTACAGCTGAGAAATCGACATTCTCACGTTTGTGAAAAAATAATTTGATGACAAATATTTTTAAATAAAAGATGTTCATTTATTTATTGTTTTTAGTATGTTTTTGAATGTATTTCTAATATTTTTCATATTAAAAAAAATATCGAATAGAAACAAAAAAAACAGTTAAGGTAAACACCCACTTCTGTGTACAAAATTTTACCAAAAGCTTTTCTATTCGTGGGATTATCAAAACGACTTATGTTTACTTTCATGTTAATTCCTGTATTAGTTTTTGAAATACAGCGCGCACTTTGAACACAAGGTCAAACCAAGGTTACTATGTCAATACTGTATGTTCCCATTCAAACCGTTCAACTTTTATCTGAAACATTTTTCAGAATAATTTTAAGAGAAAACCGATATAATCCCCCTGAATTTTATATCTTTGACAGAACTTCAAAAGTTTTCCCCAAACTTTTCCGCAGTCTGACCTACGTTTTCATCATCTATAGGCGTTACTGATACATATTAAATAGGTTCTTCCCGTTGCGGCGTTATGCAGGAA
The DNA here is from genome assembly GCA_910593695.2 of Ocypus olens. NCBI lineage: Eukaryota > Metazoa > Arthropoda > Insecta > Coleoptera > Staphylinidae > Ocypus > Ocypus olens. Next base: position 13,747,914 of record OU343049.1, on the reverse strand, counting down.
AACGTTTTTTTTTTATAGTGTCGTTTTCGTTGATTTTACATGACATTTTTTTAATAATTAAAATAACACCAGTTATAAATAAAGTAAAACCAATTTTAACTCGAAATTTTGGATTTTGGCAATTTCCATAGTCTCCACATGAATATTTTTAAAACTATTTCAAACATACTGAAAAAATGCGCATCAGCACACCAGCAATAAGAGAAAATGAGAATTTGTTGTCTTTGAATTTGGAAAATTTCTGATTTTCATTGACTCGACATGATTAACTCTTAATACTTTTTTCAAATACACTAAATTCGCTATATTTTAGCATTAAAATTTTCAAAATCAAATGCTGCGTTTGCAAGTTATACAATTTTTAAAATAAAAAACTTGATTTTCTTGATTTTGGGCTCGGAAAATTTAGGATTTTAGCAATTTTTATTGTCTCAACATGAATACATTAACCAATATTTAAAACACACTAAATTCTCCACATTTTAACATATAAAATATCATTATCAAAACATGCGTTTAACACCTCAGCAATTTTTAAAAATCCAAAGCGCATTTTTTTTTACTTTCAACTAGGTAAGTAAAACTGCATTTTGGCAATTTTCGTTGACTCGACATGAATATTTCCTAATACTGTTTTTCTAACATACTAAATTCGCGACATTTTTGTATTTAAATCTTTAAAAACAAATAATGCGTTCGGAAATTAAACCATTTTTTCAAATCAAAAATGCGAATTTGTTGATGTCGATCGTGAAAAATTCTAGATTTTAGCAATTTTTGTAACTTTGAAATGAATTTTTTTTATGATTTCTTAAAACGCACTAAATTCTTTACATTTTAGCATATAAGTTACCATAATCAAGAAATGCTTTTAGCACCTCAGTAATTTTTAAAACGATAATTGCCTTTGAACTTGGAGGTTTCGGCGGTTCTCGTTAACTCTTTGCGAATATTTCTTATTTTTCTATTTTTAATAAAATAAAATAAATAGATTTTAACAAATACATCATTATAATCAAAAATAAGTTCAATACCGCAGCAATTTTTTTAAATCAAACACGCGATTTTGTTGACTTTAATTTAGAAAATTTCAGATTTTAGCAATCTTCATTAACTCAACACGAACATTTCTTAATATAATTTTAAAGCACACTAAAATTTCTAAATCTTAACACAGTTGTCATCGTAATCAAGAAACGCGTTCAACACCGCACCAACTTTTAAAAATCTAATACCGATTTTGTCGACTTTGTACTTGGAAAACAACAGATTTTGGCAACTTTACTTGACACGTTATGGATATTTCTTTATTTTTTGTAAATACACTAAATTCGCTATATTTTGGCCTTTAAATCATCAAAATCAAGTAACGCGATCGGAAGTTCTCTAGTCAGAATGTGGTAGCATGTATTTTCATAAATGTAACTTTAATTTTATAAGAAGAAATATAAGTAATGAAAAAGATACGGCCTTAATGCTGAGGGCCGTTTGAAAAAACAGCTTTTGCAGTGACCACTACTACTCGGATTTGGATGATCAGAAATCAAAAAAAAGAAGATTTTTAAAAATATTAAATTATCCAGTGTTTGAACGAACAGTTGGGACAAAATGGCGGACGTTCGAGTTATTAAAAATTTTGATTTTGCATGAAAATATCACTCGTTTTTCGGCAAGAAAATAAAAGTATACATCAAAAAAAAACAAATTCCTTCGTTCAATCACCGGCCTATTATATCTCAAATAAACTTTTCAAAAAATCGGTGTAGTAGTTTTTGAGATATCATGGTAACCGATTCGAAAATGCGGTTTTGTGAAAAACGCGTTTAAAGTTTCAATACTCCGTTCGACCATGCGAACGTAGCGTACTTTGAACGCTTGTAATTCCATCAATTTTAATCGGACTAATTCCAACTTTTCAGGAAATATTCTCCAAATATTGTACTTACTGAAAATAACAAAACCCAAAAATCGATCTTTAAAATTTTTTTTAAGAAATGCCTGATCAAAAAAAGACGATCTTGTTGACTTGGAAAATTTCAGATTTTGGCAATTCTTGTTGTTTTGGCATGAATATTTCTGTATTTAAAACACACTAAATTTTTCCATGACAAAATATTATTCTTGAGTATGAAGAACTTAAGCTAATAATGCTTTAAACATTGACATTACTAAAGTCAAATAATCTCTTGTCACCTTGTTAAATTTTAATGTCAATAAATTGTTTTTCAAAGCCACCTTCGATTTTTATTTAGTAAAATGGCTATTGAAATCGTTGATAAAACGAGTTTTTTGCAAATAATTTTTAATGCATTAGGAATTGGGACAGGGTTGGTATTAGGAAAAATGTTTGTTTTTTTAATTCTGGATGGAATGACATAAAAATATACAGCGGCTCCAATTTAAAATAAGAAAAATCAAGTGCTTTAAAGTTTGAAATGTTTGACACTAAATTTTGGACACCCTGTATAATTCATATCAATCAAACTTAGTTAAAGGGACTGTCAGACCTTATTTAATAAGTACCTTGAATGATTTTATTAACACGGCACTATTTTTATTTTTTATTAATTTTTTTAAACAATAGTGCAAAACTGATATTTTTTAATTTTAATTTTTTTTGCTGATATCCCTGAATCGATTCCAATAAAATTATAGGAGTATGTAGGCAACCATAAAAGATACCCAATTAGGTAATAAAATACATAGCATGTAATTTAAAAAAACTATATCATCATGACGTCATGCTTTTTGGGATACCCTGTATAATCAAAAATATTTTCCTGAAATGCATCATAGGATACAAATATATTATACAAAATATCGAAATCTTAACTTAATTAGTAACTGAGCTATAGAAGACGGGAGGTGAGATGCAGGACCCTGTATAAATGATCATAATCAAAAAACGTGTTCAACACGTTTAAAAAAATCAGAAACAGAATTTTGTTGGTATTGATTAAATTTATTACAATTCAACATATAAATAATTTAAATTAAAAGGCGCGTCAACAACTCGGCAAATTTTAGAAATTAGAAATGCGATTTTGTTGCCTTTGGAAGTAGAAAGCTTGCGATATTATCAATGTGCGCTGATTTCAGATACAACTTTTTTAATGAGTTCGTTAAAAATACTAAATACCTCAAGTTTCTCATTAAAACTTTCAATTTCATGTAGAATATTATTTGTATGCTGTGTATTTATAGCAATTATTTTCTCTTTTTTGTATCTTAATAATTTAAAAATTGTTTCCTCGTGTGACAAAGGAATTTGTAATGCAAGTACACAATAGATGTCGCCTTTATGGTGTATCTATTTTCAAATAATAAGTACTAAATATTGCTCCTTTAATTTTTTTTTTGTTTATGCCTTACTAACACCTAAGGTACATTATTTTAGGGATTATTATGTAATTTATGTAAATAAGGTGTTGAAAATTAAATTAAGAAGGGGGCCTAATAAAAATGGGCGTTTGTTGCAAACAGGTAGAGAAATACACTAATCACTTTAGTCATTAATTTTAAATGATACTTTAGTATTAACATCTTTTGCCAGATTCATAAAGTTGTATGTGTACATTTTGGACTTAAGGTGCTTCGAAAACTAAGGTAATTCGCGACATTTGATGATATCCTGTGTTCAACATTGTTTGATAGGCATTTGAATTTCGCGCGTTGTTTTTCATATTGCAATGTTGGTACCTTGCGCGCGCGAGTGTCAAATCGATCATTTGCGCCCGCAGAATTAACTGTCAACGCGATCGTGTGTGCGTGTGTTTTATAGATATTTAGTTTTACATTTACGTTTTATACCATCTCATCTTACAGCAGATATTTTATTGGTAAGTTAAAAAATAACCACATTAACACATGCAAATCTTAATTATGAAATGTGATTTTAGGTTAAGAATGCCGTTCGAAGATCACCACAACAGGTTTATCCTTGAAGCATATTTTCGCACAGGGACACGCAACGCAGAAGGAAGTTGGAATTATTCCTATCAAAATTGCGAGGAACAATTTCATGAGCAGTTTCCTGATGTTGAGTTTGGTCCCAATTACTTTGTGCAACATGTTCGCCGTATTGTTATCAGATCCCATGAAACCAGCAGCGTTTCCAAAGGAAAATCTACAGGCCTACCTACTGTCCTTACGGAAGCAGTCGTTGCAGATATTCAACAAAGACTAGATGTGAGTCCGAAGAAATCGCTCCGATGTTTATCTGCTCAGACAAATTTATCGCTCGGTACATGTCAGAAGGCTTGCAAAAAAATATACATTTACATCCGTACAAGGTAACTGCAACTCAACAGTTGCTGCCGCCTGATTATCCTCGCCGAGTGCAGTATTGCAATTGGTTTAACGAGTTCCTGAATGATGACGATTTGTTAGATTTAACGTTCTACAGTGACGAAGCTTGGTTTCACCTTAGCGGCTATGTGAACTCGCAAAACCATAGAGTATGAGCTGCAGAAAACCCCCATATATTTGTTGTGGTTCCGTTACATCCTCAGAAGGTTGGTGTATGGCTGGCAATGTACAGAAGGAGAATCTATGGCCCTTTTTTTTATGACAATATTAACGCAGCTCGATATCGGGAATTACTCTTGAATCCTTTTATCGAACAACTTCATGATGATGAATTGCAGCAAGGATACTTTCAGCAGGACGGAGCTACTGCGCATACTGCAAATACAACGTTAAATCACCTGCGGCACTTTTTCGGAGATTGGTTAATTAGCAAAGATCTATGGCCACCTCGCTCACTAGATTTGACACCGCTGGACTATTTTATGTTCGGATATTTAAAAAATAAAATGTATACTGATCGACTCTACACTTTACAAGAACTGCGCAATACAATAACAGAAGCGGTGCATAATGTTACACCTGAAATTTTACAAAATGTCTTCAACTAATGAAACGCCGGGTAAATTTGTGTTTGGATCAAAATGGGCAACACTTTGAACATCTGTTATAGTTTAGTTCAACATAAATTCCCTGATAGTCCTGCCACTGGTAAGTACCAACATTAAAAGTTTTTTTTAGGAGCGGGAAATTCAAACAGCTATCAAACAATAACGAACACAGTGTATATAGTATCATGGGGGTCGATCATTATAGTTATTTATTTAAACGATTTGACTAGGGATTTGATAAATAATTTACTCTGCCAGCAAATGAAAATATATATTGAAAGCTACCAAATCTAAAAACGCAGACAGTAATTTAACATTAAATATTACAACATTTCCAAGTTTTTGCAATTAATACGTTCACGGAATATGAACATATTTATGTGTAACGGCTATTTTCATAACTAATCTAATTTGTTATGTAGGAACTTAATTGTTTCTTCCGCTAATATGACTTTTATAATCACCATAAAAAAACTTTTTTTACGAGAAACTATAAAAAGCCATTTCTACGACTAACTATAAAAAAATCATATTTTTTTCAGCTTACAAATATATCTGTATGTTTCAATATAGTTCCAGCTAGACCGTTGACATAGTAAATATTGACAATATATTCTGAAAACAAACACTCTGCTGATGCACGAGGAAGCGAAGATTGCGAGACGGATTTAATTTTCGTGCCGAGTTCTAAATTAAGGAACTTTTTATTTTTACAGCGATCCCGTAAATAAACTGGGATTCTATATTTGGAGGACGGAAGATCGTAAGGGTAAATACGAAAGTTTCCACTTAGATCGTCGGTCATTATTCGAGCGTCTTGTTTGTCTTCCCTTCGTTCCCTTCGCGTTCCGTTACGTTTTTCCTGCCGTCTCAGCTATCCACGGAGTTACACAATGAGCCCATTTGCTTACCCCCCTGATTATTTATTATGTTCGCTGTTAAAACGCTGGATGCTCCACTTAATATGCATACCATTGGGAGTTGGGTAATGGCGGAAGACAGAAAGTTGATTAAATAGAATAAAATAAACTTGAAGCGAAAGTCTGCAATATTTTAATCAAATTGAAAATATAACATTATATTCGAATTCATCTCTTCAAAATTTGCATTACTAGTAAATTAAATGATTGTTAAAAAAATAATCACTGGCTTGAAAGCAGTTTTATTGCATAATGGAAATCATAAACTAAAGAGGCCTATTTCACATACTATCAATATGAAATAATCATATGAGACAATGCCAAAATTGTCGATGTGGGGACCGACCCTAAACAACCATATATACGCATACACACCACCTAGCGACCACAAGCAAACACGAGACTAGCGAACGAGCCGACGCGCCACCCCGGCAAGGGATGGGCGCGCCACCAGCAAGGGCTAACGTACCACCTGACGACGAGAGAGGACGCGCCTAGAGTATTTCTAAGGCAAAGACGCGACGACCCTTCATAACACACTGCGGACGAAACAGAGGCAAGCTCTCCTGCGACAAACCGTCAGGAGGTACCACAGCTAGGACACTCGCATCAGCTAGTACAGTAATGCGGAAAGCGTCGAGCTTCCATCTAAATCTAAAACGCCGAGTGCGAAGATTAAGAAAAGGCCCAGCAGCTTTATCACCGATCTCGACACCCAAGAGGAGGATTCAGTCAGACCCGCTGACAACGCCGCCGAGGCAGACGACAGACTACCCGCAACGAACGACGCCCCGGGCCCTCTTCAGACCGGACCACGACCACTCGACTCCAGTCCCAGTGTCACCACTGCCTCCGACGCCCAGAAGGAATCGGACAGCTAAACCATAACCTCGCCTACATCGCATCGCATCGACCGCGACACTCTACGCCGGACTGAATCCTTGGAGGGTTCGCCTCGACGACCCCAGAAGACATTCAGTGCGGGACAATATCGCCGCTCACAAGAGGGAAGACCCTCACCCTGTATTAAATGTAAAAACACTTGTAAATAAATTGAAATAAAACGACTTAAAGACCACCTCTATTTTGATCACCAAATAAACCGAACACAAACAACCCCAAAGTCGAAAATCATTAAATATGAAGAGCACGACTAGAAACTTTGCTGTGATTTAAAAGTCGTCACCATGTTGTATGGAGTGCAAGGTGCTTACACTGGAGATGGGCGAAATGACTCTTCTTTGTAAGTCGACTCGTGGAAAAAAGTCGACTGAAATGAGTCGACTCATGAGTCGTACCTTGACTTTTTGGAAGATGTAATAAAATATGTCAGGAAAAAGTGATGAACAAAAACTTCCAAAAATGTTGAAGAGCAAAAAAAGGTCCTCACCTACAAAACATGTATTTTAACAAGCAAATAAGAACTGATTATGACTCATTTTAACACAAATCACTTCAATAGTCGAATCATTTTCATCAACATCATCAAAACACTGGGCAAAGAAGGCTCTCGTGTAAAAGGAAACGATTATCAAATTTCATCAAAACAATGGGCAAAGAAGGCCCAGCGTCCGCTTATTTGAAAACCAAACGTGTTAGACGGTCTACAAATCAGAAATTTGCTCCATAACGAACAATTCGAGACATTACAGCTTGGGATTCGTTTCGGATGATTGTTTTTTCTTTGGAAAAATATTCGTGAGTCGCTCAAGAATTATGCAAAAATTGCTGTGTACTCTAATTTAATTTCAATTTAGAATCTTTTCTAACATATACCTCTTATTTTGTCCCCGAACCTTGGCGACGTCAGTGAACACGGTGAACATTTTTACCAACAAATGAAATCCATAGAGCGACGCTAACAGGGATTCTGGGATGAAAACATTATGGGCGATTATATTTGGTTTTTCATAAGACACACGAATGCTAAAAGCTACAGGGTGCGCCCTCTCAATCTAGTCTATGGAACTATTGAATAACTTTGACAATTCTCAATCGGCGTCATCAATCATGTTTTGTAAATGTCAAGTCAGTACAATTTCAACCGTATCGATATAGACCGAAATAATGGCGCTTTACATTGAAAGTAATCGCTCAGTTGTGTCAACACAGCGTCGAAAATATCGTTGTGGTTCTGCGCCCAAAAGCGACACAATTTGTCATTTAACCTAATTTATTTTTCGAGCGCGGGTCTGTGGCAAATCGCCAACGACACTTTTGACCGCATTCACGTCATTCCAATAAAAATATCGAAATTATTTAGTTAGTTAGGAAGATTGTTGATGAAAATCCGAATGTTTCGTATCGCGATCGAGCTACCGATGTGAAGATGGCCACGGATTTCCCGGCGAGTCCACCACCGAAAAATAAATTTCTTCAATATTAATGATTTATAATAAATCAAACGTTGAGAATGTAATTAACATTAGCCTCAGATGTACAGTCAATCCACAGTTTAAATTATTTTTTCTCGAGTCCACGCGAACTCTTTTTTTAAAATGACAAGAATTCAAAGTCCAATATGGCACTGATTGACGCGTTTAAAATTTAATTTTTTAACAACAACATGTAGATAAGAGTCTACTTAAACGATTGAAAGCATGAAATTTTGGATAAAATTGTTCATAACTTTTTCATGAATGTTTTTCTCGGGTCCACCCAAACCATATAGATAATATAACAAATTTTCAAAGTCCAATGTGGCACTGTTTGACACCTTTCAAATTAATTTTTTTAACAATAACATGTAGATAAGAGTCTACTTTAACGATTAAGAGCATGAAATTTTGGGTAAAATTGTTTATAACTTTTTTATGAATTTTTTTTCTCGGGTCCACACAAACCATATAGATAATATAGCAAACTTTCAAAGTCCAATATGGAACTGTTCAACGCGTTTCAAATTTGATTTTTTAACAACAACGTGTAGACAAGAGTCCACTTAAATGATTTAAAGCATGAAATTTTGGGTAAAATGGTTTGTAACCTTTTTATAATTTTTTTTTCTCTGGTCTACCCAAACCATATAGATAATATAGCAAACTTAAAGTCCAATATGACACTGTTTGACGCATTTCTAATTTGATTTTTTAACAATAACTGTAGATAAGAGTCCACTTAACCTATTTGAAGGATGAAATTTTCGGTAAAATTGTTTATAACTTTTTTATGAGTTTTTTTCTCGGGTCCACCCAAACCATATAGATAATATAGCAAACTTTCAAAGTCCAATATGGCACTGTTTAACGCGTTTAAAATTTAATTTTTTAACAACTACGTGTAGATAAGAGTCTACTTAAACGATTTAAAGAATGAAATTTTGAGTAAAATTGTTCATAACTTTTTTATTATTTTTTTTCTCGGGTCCACCCAAACTATATAGATAATATAGCAAACTGTCAAAGTCCAATATGGCACTGTTTGGCGCGTTTCAAATTTGATTTTTTGAACAACAACGTGTAGATAAGAGTCCACTTAAACGATTTGAAGGATGAAATGTAGGGTAAAATTGTTTATAACTTTTTTATGAATATTTTTCTCGGGTCCACCCAAACTACCGGGTATAAAAATAATTGAAATTGTGGATCGACTGCACATCTATAGGCTAATGTTAATTACATTCTCAGCGTTTGATTTATTATAAATCATTAATATTGAAGAATTTTTTATTTGGATGGTGGTTGCACCGGGAAATCCGTGGCTATCTTCACATCGGTGATCGAGCTCAGCAATGAGACGTCAGTGGAACCACTTTAAAGAAGATTTTGAAGCATGATCTTCACAACCATACAAAGTGCTGACTCAAAGATTATTGGAAACAGAAAAGCCGCGTTGTCTAGTTTACGTGAATGCCATCATTCCAATTCTTGGAGCTAAGGCTCATTTCATACCCTCTGGTGCCGTCAACAAATAGATTTGTCGCTTTTGAGGCACTGATAATCCTCACATAATTTGTAAAGCAATTACACGATGGAAAAGTGACTGTTTGGGCCTATGTTTGCTCAAAAATTATAATTCGGCCATTCTTCTTCAGAGCTGGTGAGACAGCCAAAATAGCGATCGATATCGGTGGATGTTGGCACAAATGCGTAAAAAAAGTCTGGAATACTTCTGCTTTCAACAAGAGGGCGCGACATGTCACACTACACACTCAACAATGGACTATTGGCATTGGAAGTTCCCGGGACGTGTGATGTCGAAAAATGGCGATATTGACTGGCCATCAAGATCTCCGGATTTGACTCCACCGGACTTCTTTTCGTGGGGATTTTTGAAAGATAAAGTTTATGTTAACAAGCCAAAGACCATAGAAGAGCTCATAGAGAACATTCGAACCGGAATGCCAGCCATATCGCCCAAAACTCTGGCCAATGTGATGGAAAATGCCAGAAAAGGAGCGATATTGACTGGCCATCAAGATCTCCGGATTTGACTCCACCGGACTTCTTTTTGTGGGGATTTTTGAAAGATAAAGTTCATGCTAACAAACCAAAGACCATAAAAGAGCTCATAGAGAACATTCGAACCGAAATGGCAGCGATATCGCCCGAAACGCTGGCCAATGTGATGGAAAATTGCCTCATTACTTAATCGATATTGTTTTCGGAAACTAGTCGAGATAAATTGTAAGAGGGTGAGCTTAATAAAAGTTAGTTAGTTGTTCAATAGTTCCATTAACCACGTGACGCGTACCTGTTACAATCGACAAAGAGGGAGCCACAATCATTTTGAATACACTTGAATGCTATATCATATGAAAATACTTGAATAAAAATTAACTTAAAATGAATTTAAATTAAATTAAACAGAATAAAATGGGAAAATTAAAAAAAAAAACAGGAAAAAGGCGGATTTTGGTAACTTCACTCAATTGTCCATAATTTCTTTACTTTTCCATAGATTTTCTTTAGCAAGAGCTGAATGAAAAACTGAGCATTCATTAATTTAATTATTTTTCGTTTTAAATTACGTTTTCGCCATATTTGTTTCACCGGTAGAAAAAAAATGAAACACTTGAAATTCGTGAAATTTTGACCACTTTCAAACCGCCATAACTCGACGTTTTTTTAATCGATTTTGATGAATCTTTAAGGGTGAAAATCTTTGAAGCGTCTTCATTAAAGTCATGTATGCGAACTTATTATTTTTTGTCAAATGGGATTTTTCTCGAAAGAATCATCAAATTTGGTTGAAGTCACTGAGTTATATGCGAAAAACCTCAAAATGCACCTTTTTTCAAACACCCATAAGTTGGTGCCAAGTCGTCGTAGGAACAAAGTTGGACATGGTTTCCTGAAAAATACTTTTGTTTCACAGTGGTGCTAAAGGGGGGCGGAAGGGGTTACGCTTAAGTTCGTATGCATGACTTTAAAGAAGACACACAAAGTTTTTCGTCCTCAAAGATTCATCACAATCGATTGAAAATACGCCGAGTTATGGCGGTTTGAAAATGGTCGAAATTTCACGAATTTCAAGTGTTTCATTTTTTTTCCTGTAGTATATTTTCTAACTGAAACCGAATTTAAAATAATGTGCTAATTAATTTAAAAAAAATGTATAAATTGTTCCTTATTTGTTGGTTCAAGAGGCGCATCGTCCACTTCAACGAGATTGCCAGTAGAAAAAAAAATATATCGCATCCCTCCATCCCGGTGATAAGGGCCGATAAGTACAATATGGATGTACTATAAATTTACTAACTCCGGGTCTGTTTAATCGCCTTGAGCGGCTTCTATAAATGGTGTCAGAAGTTTAATTTGACAGTCTGTTGTCCTAAAACTAAATTCAGAGGTGCATGATTGTGACATTTTAACGAAACACCTGTGATCATATATGGAAACCGCCTTAATGAACAAGTAGGGAGTGTGAAGAATCCCCGACAATATGAACAACAGCGACCATAAGTACATTTTGGTGTAAATATTGTATAGTTGCTCGTGAATGAGACAGAGATGCCGCTCGTGCTGTACCAAATTTCAAGAGCCGCCACTAACTAGAAAGTGCAATTATTGGCCCACACATTTATAACAAAAATTTAAACATCTGAACGTTATCTCGATTTTCGAAGAACTTTTTAATGGACTACTTGAATAACAATAATCGCTTAACACTGATTACAACAAAATGGTGAGCCTCCACACAGTAGCTGAATTTTTTAGTAGAAATACAGTTATTTCAAATAATAAAATAACTTGAGACAACCTCACTTATTGCAGATTTATTTGATACAAGTAATAAAGACGAAAAATAGCCTGAATATATGAATATTCAGCCTGTTCTTGACTCTGCAGCATTAAGTCTTACTAAGACTACAAACAAATAACGTATTGAAACAACTGCTTCTCTGGCTAGTGCCACGCCGGATATTGAATGAAATTTGCATGTTATAACTAGTACTATTAGATAATAACATTGGTATAAGATCGTTTATTTCTGTGTACAGGACTAGCTTGAAAATTATTCTAAAATTGAATGTGAAACTTTAAACTGTAAATGTTATTATTAAAATGAAAAAAAAAAACAGAAAACATTTTGACAAGGACACACAGTGCTAAACTTATGTAGTGTTACTAGATGAAGCAAATTTAATAATAACTAAATATACCACTGATTTATAAAATATGTGAAAATTAAGTAACCAGCCATCTGCAGACGCTTTTCGAGATTTATCTCTCATCAGTGCAGCTTCAATTATTGGATTTAACATAAAAATATAATGTTAAATGGTGAAATAAACTCACGTGAACGTGAACAACTTATTAATTATTCAAATCGTCAGTCGGTTTTTCAACCGAAATGAAGATAATTTCTTTCTGCACACCTGTACTTTCACTAATCACCTACCCTTCAGCTATAAAACAGGTTCAACATGCCATAATCCCGTCAGTCGTTAACAAAAATCGGTAGGAATACCGAAATTTCCGGAGGGTTGGCAGCACTGACATGTAGATAAATTGGAATGGAAAATCGCCGCCTCATGTTTTCAACAATTAACAGAAATCCGTTGAATTTCCATTCTAACGCCATCTAAATGTAGACACCAGAACTAAAATTATGCCCTAGTTCCCATAAACCTCCGATCTAGAGCCAGGATTATTATCTTGTTTCGTCGCACAAAACGCCCCACTATTTGCTCCGCCCATATCAGAGGCGTTCTTCATGTACACAAGGTATTGAATAACAATCCAGCTAAAATTGGTCTGCTATTCCACGTCCCGCTTAAAGTATAAATTCGATAGATTGCGTCGAATGTTTCTTGATGAGTTATATAATTATTTCCTGCTGATATTTACAAATACCGAACGGAATATTGATGTACGGGACTTCAGAACAGCGGCGGCTCGTGAATCTTCGTAGGAGAGGCCAAGACAGATATGCCGCACGTGCTGCACTACTTACTCTTATAGAGGAAGTAAATATTCCGTTGATTTTTCGGTCTAATTTTCTTCGGTTGCCTCACCGCCGAACATTCACGAGCCGTAGCTGCTCCAGAATCGCCGTTACAATGGAATTCCCTTCCCTTGCATTTCCGGAGTATTTACATAAGTTCGACGATGGGCAGAGTTATTTTTTTGCGAAAGGGACAAGTGAAGTGTTCGTCCTACTTTGAAACTTTTGTAACTAGGTCACTTGTAAATTGCACCGCAGTGGAACAATGACGGCGGAAAGAAGGGTATGCTTTAGCTACGGAATGGTGACTTTGATATTGATATTATACCGTTTATCATGATTAATTAACGAAATCATATAAAACAAAGTGTAATGGTTTATTTGTCACCGTATCTATAAAGTGGTAGTCCTTAGATGAATAGCATATACTGTTCAGTGTGCAAAATATTTAAGATCACACTTGTTTTAAAATCCTTATTGGCCCTGCTGCTAGAATTGAAAGTGTTGCCATCAAAGAGGGTTTCAAATTAAGTGTTGAAAATGAATAATCTTAAATATAAATATTTCACTATAAATGGGGATATTGGTGTACCTTAACGGATTTACAAAGGCAATTTCATTCTTGAAAAATTTGATTACAAACATCCTCTGTTACGAAACTAATGTACCCGTATTCAGGATATAAGCTTAAAAAATCAGTTCCAGTGGACAAATTGTACCTTCGATCCGAACTAATAATTTGAATAGAGAAGAACCCCTGCGCATGTTTGAGGCCATTAGCTAAGTCTAGCATGTCGAATAGGATGTGGCAGTATCACATTGGTGATATTAAGCTTCATAAAAAAAAAGATAAAACCAATAATTCATCATTGGTTGTTCGTTGAAACCAGTGGCAATAATTGAGACGTTTTTCAAAATCAAGAGTAAATAATTCTCAATAAAGTTATATTCTATAGGGATGCATGTGCGAATCTTTCTTAACAATGTTGCGACAAATGGTAAGTGGAATATTAACTTGTTGAGCTAATCTTCTTAAAGACAACTGAGGATTGTTATCCATGATATGCCTTACATTCTCTTCAATGCGCATCGTTTTTGTTTTTCGTGTTCCTTCTTTTCGATTATTGCTGCGTTTATTGAAATGATGTTTCTCAAATTAGTGTAAAAACTTGATTCTGTGGTTATTTCTGTTAGAAACTTATCTCTAAATTTGTTGTAACAAACTCTGGCCGAGTAAACCCATCCATTTTCCAAATGTGCGTTACGAAAATAGGGCTCCACCAAGAAAATTTTCTGCTTTGCAGTGAACCCCATAATTTCCCTTAATCCAGATTTTACTAATGACAGAGATGGTTATGACTTTTATCAAGTGAATCAATCTAGGGGCAACGTTTTCAAAATTGTATTTTTGCACCACCACCCCTTATCAAAAATTAACCGTTTGGGTGGGTCCCAGGGGGTCGTCGACAGTACACGGCAAACAGCACAATAGCGCTTGTCTTTATCTATTGCGAAGAGGCCCGACAAAAAATCTCAAGAGCGCGATCGTGCTCGTGGGACTCAAACGGTTTTTTTTATTGTTTTGACTTAAGAATTCGCCATTCAGTCCCGACCTTTTTTAATTTATTGGTAACTCAAAGGGTTAATATAAATATTCGGTATAATGGGATTAATGATATCCGTATAATAAATGCGACTTAAACAATCACAAATGCTCTAGAATTAAATAAGAATTAGATTTAATTAAACACGGTCAGGAAACTGAAAATAATAATATGAAATAAAACAAGAGTTTTATTCTAAATATATCCATAATTGTGATTTTGTTTTATCAAGTGTGTAGCACAAATAGCGTTAATTTTAAATTTAATTAACCATAATATTCAGACACAATATTTAGTATTTTACTTACACAAATCCATTCCGACATTGAGTAAAAATGTAGCACTTACCTGAAACAAAAAAAAAAGAGTTAGAAACATATAAACGAATCAAATAAACACACTACGAGAAACGGTTGATTCATTTAGGTTAAATTAAATTAAATTGTTCGAAAAAGTTATATCTTCCTAACGAATAAGTCTACAAGGTAATTTAATACAATACGACATGATCAGCTTTCAGTTCAAAACACTGCCCCCAAGTAAACTGTTTGTAGCATATCTGGTGTAATAATATCGTCGGCAGTTCGGATTCGATCTATATATTCTACCGATGTGCAGATAGCCACGGATTTTCCGGTGTCGCCGAATCAAAATTTCTTCATTATCACTTTCTCCGCTACAAAGTCCGAGAAAGTATTGTGATTGTGAACATTAAAAAAAAATCAAAATCTCTTTGGTTTTTGAGTAAATTGTCTATTAGAATTTGAATAATAATTTAATTCATTTTTATCTTTCATAATTTTGAAGTTTTAAACGTGAGTTTCAACCGACTCTACAAAACGCTCGATGTATATTTGAAATTTGATTTAAATTGAAAATAAACCATGAAAGTGTAAATATAAATAACTATGATACCATCAAATCGGAGGAAGTAACATGACAGCCACAACACCATTTTTTATAATTCATTATAAATCAAACGCTGAGAATGTAACTAACTTCAGCCTATAGAACTACAACTACGCGAACTCCCTTTATAAATTGACAAGAATTCAAAGTCAAATAAAACTGTTTGACGCATTTCAAATTTAATTTTTTAGCACCAACCTGTGGATAAGTACTCTTATAAGTACTTTTATCCACGGGTTGGTGAGTTAAGCGATGTAAGTTATAAAATTTTGGGTAAAAATGTTTATATTTTTTTTTCTTGGGTCCACCCGAACTAATTTATAAAATAGCAAGATTTCAAATCCAATAAAGCAGTATTTGACGCGATTTTAATTAAACTTTTTAACACCAATGCGATGAAAAATCACAACCATTCCTTCAGTGCCGCGCCGCGTATACCGAGATCCATCCTATTTCACATAAAATTAATATTAATTTATAATTAATTTGAATGAAGTACTACCTTAATTTTTTTAAATTTTCTATCTACAGCGCTTGATAGAAAATGTATATACACTGGTGACAAAAAAATTAAACACTTGAAATTCGTGAAATTTCGACCATTTTTAAACCGCCATAACTCTGCGTATTTTCAATCGATTGTGATGAATCTTTGAGGGCGAAAAGTTTGAAGTGTCTTCTTTAAAGTCATGCATGCAAACTTCTTCCACCTCCCTCTAGCGCTCCAGTAAAAAAAAAAAAAAATTCAGGAAACCATGTCCAACTTTGACGACGTCTACGGAGTTAAAAATTTTTTGTCGACTCGATCCACCATAAAGCCATTAAAATTTGATCAATTCCCTATGCAGGACTCAAAAAACGAAGTTCCTATGACGATTTGGCACCAAGATATGAGTGTTTGAAAAAAGTGCATTTTGAGATTTTTCGCACTAACTCAGTGACTTTTCAACCAAATTCAATTTTGGCTCTACTTAAAGGGGCTAAAATCAGATTGGAATGATCGCTTTTCGAACCCTTCAACCCGCGAACACATTTTTTCCAACTCGGTACACGTTGCCAAAGTAGGGCGTTTTTTTGCCCAAAAACGTGTTTTTTTTATTCGAGAGTTAAACGGTTCGAAAAGGGATCATTCCAATCTGAGTTTACCCCCTTAAAGTAGAGTCAAAATGGGATTTTTTCCCGAAATAATCATCAAATTTGGTTGAAAAGTCTCTGAGTTATGTGCGAAAAATCTCAAAATACACATTTTTTTTTTCAAATACCCATAACTTGGTGCCAAATCGTCTTAGAAACTTCGTTCTTTGAGTCCTGCATAGGGAATTGATCACTTTTTAATGCCTTTATGGTGGATCGAGTAGATAAAATTTTTCCAACTTCGTAGACATCGTCAAAGTTGGACATGGTTTCCCGAAAAAAAAAAAAAAAAATTTCACAGGGGCGCTAGATGGGGCGGAAGGGGTTACGTTTAGTTTCGCATGCATGACTTTAAAGAAGACACTGCAAAGTTTTCTGCCCTCAAAGATGCATAAAAATCGATTAAAAATACACCGAGTTATGGCGGTTTCAAAATGGTCGAAATTTCACGAATTTCACGCGCCGTCGTGAGAGGCTAAGTTAGAGAAACATTTTTATCTAAATTTTGATCAAATTTGGTCGATACATCATTTTTGGTCCGCCATACTGGTCCGCCATACTGGTCCGCTATTTTGAATTTTACAAAGCTAACTGCAGATTAGTGTTCAGCGATCTCAAAAAACCATTAACAAATATTTTGAGTGCGCAATTGGAGCGATAACAATTATTCACATAAATGTGTTACCAAAACTTTAAATGCGTTTTTTTCGAAACATAACGATAAAATGAAAACGGTTCCATCTACTAACTTCTAACTTTGGTCCTCTTAAAGGAAACACCTTTCCTGCGACCTTATACCTATAATATATAAAAAAATTCAAAATGAACTAATTTTTAGAGCCATGCAAAGTGAAAAAATATCGTACTCAAAGTTCAAGTGTGCACCGCATCGTCAAATTTGAAGTTATTTCACTTTTCTCAAGTATAAGATCCCACAAATTTAATGTAGTTTTGGATTATGTAGTCGATTTTTGATTTCAGATCCGTTTTTGGGCGCTAGGATGCACGCAGTGGAACCACATTCCTAGTACATGCCTTCAAATACCCATAAATAACGGGCGTCATTTTGTATTTTTTTAACAAAAAAAAAATTGAAGATAAAGTTGAAAACATCAGCAACCGTAATCCCCAAACCGATCCTTCCTATATCTTTCCATTGTCTCAAAAAAAATGCCTCTTTATTGTCATTTACATGAGAACCTCCGATTAAGTAATTCACGACACAAAACAGAAAATGATCAAAAATTCATGACTAGTTATTTTGAAACGAAATTTGGTGCATTGAATATAACTTTTGTGGATTTTTATATACTATAATCATATATTCATTTCAATTAATTGTACTTTTACGTTTACCTAGAAAAAAATTATAGTTTCTCTGAATAGGGTAGTATTTAAAAAAATGGACCATTTAAAAAGAACGACGTTTCGTCGCATGAATTGATTTTTTACGAAATAGTGCATACAGATTACATTGTTTCAATTACTTATGATAACCAGAAACAAATTCTTATAAATTCACAGCTTAAAGTCGTGGTATTTTCAAAAACCAAACGTCCGTCCATGATTCATAAGAAAAGTACCACATATTTTTAAAGACAATCTTTTTGTGCATTTAAATTAGTTTTTTATGAAGTTCTAGCTCCAGGTGCAATATTTATTTTCGATTTTGTAAATAATTTTGTAAGTAGATTCTTACACATTATTGCTTTGCAGTACTGAATGAGTGTCAAATTATAGATTGTTGTTCATTTATTAGGAAAAAACGTACCTGAAGATAAGATAATTACAAATTGGTATAAGTGAATGTCCTGTATCCCCGATCAAAATTTATTGGTATGTACAGTCCAACCAAAATCTCGCGTCACCTGTGAGTAACGTTTGCGCAAAGTGAAAGAGAATTAAAGTTGGATCATCATTTCGCGACGATTCTGTGTCTATACTTATAGTATGTTCACGCGATGCTCGCTGAATTTCCGGCATCCTTTCTCTTGAAATTTAAGATGGTCACGGCGCAATGTGCCACCATATTTTGGTAGGGCTCTACATGAAGTTTCATTACTTAGTTCTCGGGCGATATCTCTATAACGTTTAATTATAATCAATATCAAGACAAATGGTACTGTGCCCATCATATTACTTTTTCCATTCTGATGGTATAATAGTTTTATTTATACTTTCATGGTTTACTTCAAGTTCTGATAATTATTAACATCAATTTATTCGGTACAATTTAATATTCATCGTGGCATCAGCCAGGAAAGTAGATGTTTCAATTAATATTTGTTTATTTATTGCATATTCTGTAAGGCTCATATTATAGATTAAGATAAAGTTTCATTATTGGGTAAAACCCATCTGGAGATGGTTGTATAAAGGAAATCAATTTATAATAACATTTAATATTAATTGTGTCTGTTGCATTTTATTAGCGTTGTATTTTAAATTTAGAAAAATTATTAATTTAGTAACAACAATGTGGAACAAAATAGTAAATTTCTTCCATACTACGGATATTACGAAAAGTGGTTAAATTGATCCTCGACCCAATTGAGTCATGTTTGCGAATTATCCCTGGCAATCGCTCTTTATATGCTCGTTCAACTGGCTGTGAAAACAATCTCGTTTGGTCTTTTCTGCATGTAATCGAAAGTGATTAATTGTTTTCTAATCAGTTCATCGTTTCTAACTTATTTATAAAATCTCCATTCTTCTGGTTAAATATAGTTAGTTTTACAGTTTCAAAAATTATCAACCTAACGGAATAACATACTTCGCAATTTTAAAGATTAAAATATAAAACATATATCTAGTTTATTTCTTTAAGGGTAACTATTTTGTCGGATCAGTTCATGTCACTTTGTCCAAAGTTATGAGAAAAATTCACACTGATATATCGGAATTGTGTCATCGACGACATAAAAAAAAAACTTTAATAGCAACTCTAAGTTCCCGCGCCAATATTTTCAGCGCCTGCTAGATTTCAATACCTAATCGTTTTCTTATTTACCTAAGACAACGACTGAATTAAGAAGATCACCTTTTTTTAATTAACATCTTTCAATTTAGTTTAATTATTCCAAGTTCGATGTTTGCGTATTAAAATAAACACCTATTCTTTTTAATTAACATTTTTCATTTTAGTTTAATTATGGATTAATACCAAGTACCGGCAGTAACATGCTCATGACAAAGTACAATACGATGCGAGCTCCATTTGCCCAACACGTCCTCGTAATTTCGCTCGTTTAAAATTATGCACTCCTCTCTCCTAACTTGGGATTGATTAATGGCATCGGCTTTCAGAGAAACTTGGAAGTCAAAATATGAAATGGAATGAATGTGGATGTGCACGCGAAAGCTATGCCGCGGTTGTATTCCTGCAGCGTTCATCGCCGGAGGCTGTCATTACGGTGCTCTTTGCAAGAGGGAACGCCTGGTAAAGGTATTGCGGTTGAAAATAACCTCCCAGCGCTCCTGCTCTATACAGAATACTTGCTGAATGTTTCTGGAGGGTATATTTCAATACGGTTATGATATAATGCAGCTTATTACAGCCATATAACTCACTATATAAGTGCGCACTTTGTCCTCCTATACAAATTGGATTTACTTTTTTAAACTACTTACTGAAAGCCATGTGATCCATTTATATCATTTTTCTTTGGGCTGTCATACATTTTTTTTATTAATCGCATTAAAAATATAACTCAATTTTTATGATATACAAAGCAAAGTATTCTACCTACTCTCACTTTGTAATTGATCACAAATTGTTTCCACTTACCGTAGGCGAATCATTAATAATAACTGTAACGTAATGTAATAACTGTGCGTTATAATATTACCGCACACTTATCAGCCAATGGCAGTACTGTTAACAACGCGGGCTGCCGGTTAAAGGCGTGGTCAATTCACTAGACGCATACGATTGGTCCATTCAGTGATGCGAGTTCTCGACGGATTCAGTTTATTTGTGCCCGTCGATCAGACCGCGCCGTGCATTTTGTGTTGTCTGTTTACGTTAAAGCTGTGTACAGCTGTATTTACAATCGGCATGTACAAAATGCACGGCGCGCTCTCGATATCGACGGGCACAAAATACAAACTGAATCCGGCGTGAGCCGGCGAAAAGTCGCATCCCTGAAGTAGGATAATGCTGATCCTCACAAGTATGTGGACTCAAAACCAAAATTTAAGCATTGTATGTATTTTTCATTGCAAATATACTTGCAAAAATCTTTGTCCAAAGATCTAGCTTTCAGAAGAATGTCGTACTGCAGTTTAATAATTTCATTTTCAAGCGTGACTTTATCAAAATGAAATAACTCTTAACATTTATTTGCAACTGCTTGAATGTTCACGTCCTCTTCAAATAGTTTAATTAAATAAATTGAACAAAGGCATCGATATTTCGAAATCAAAATCTTCCAAAACCTTCCGAACTCATATTCGGACAAATATTTTTGTGCGTTATTAAAATTGCACTTGGGATATTTATGTAAGAAGACATTTATTTTAAGGTCTTAGGTCATAATTAACGCTAGAATTTTCAGTGCAGAAATGTTACTATTCAAACCTCCGATAGTTTTGTTTTTTCTTTGTAATCCTAAATTCAGCAAACTAAGTTTGCTTGTGAATTCAGTCAAAAATTCGAGGCAGCTGATGATGCTCATCTTTCCTTTCTTTAAAAAAATAAATTATATTATCCCGCAACTCTCTTAAACTTGCATCGACTTAAACATTTCGCAAACGTGTGCGAGTTGTTATTCGTCCAATTGTAGCCTTTGAAGATATTTTTCTCTGATGAAGTTAACAATCTTAAATGAAATATACATTAAGCGTCTTGCTGAATAAGATTTATTGATAAATAATAGCTCAAGATGTCTGAAAAATTACCGTCGTTCTTTTATAAAGCAATACACCCATCAAAGCACCGCTGTATCTGTTATAATTCAGGCAAGCTTAAATAATGACAACTTCATATTGTCTAGGTGCTGATGAATCAGTTAAAAATTTCAATACATCGATTTATTCCTTTTTGTAAAATCATGCTAGCATTTTTACTTTAGTAGAGAAGTCTTCAAAAACCATTCGAATCAAACAACAATTGAGCAGTATCACCGATATCCGTTGATTCATCCAATTGCAAGGAAAGTATGTATATCTTTCTGAATTTGCTCATTATCATTTTTGCTTAAATTTTCGATACGTCCCATAACTGTATACCGAGCCAATTGCAGATCTCATATTGCTCCTCTTATTTCATTTTTACTCAACGTTTTCAAACAGATAATCCGCGACTTCAAGAAAAGTATCCTTCACCATAAAAAGATTTGCATTTCTTTGCCAACAGATGACTAGCTCGAAAAGAAGCCATGGATGCAGTAAAAACATCCTCGTAAAAACATATTTTGCATTTATAAGCTTGACGATGTGTAAAACTATACTAAAGGAAAAAAAATGAAACACTTGAAATTCGTGAAATTTCGACCATTTTCAAACCGCCATAACTGGGCGTATTTTCAATCGATTTTGATTAATCTTTGAAGGCGTAAAACTTTGAAGTGTCTTCTTTAAAGTCATGCATGCGAAATCAAGCGTAACCCCTTCCACCCCCTCTAGCGCCCCTGTGAAAAAAAAAGTTTTTTTCTGGCAACCATGTCCAACTTTGACGATGTCTACGAAGTTGGAAACATTTTGTCGACTCAATCCACCATAAAGGCATTAAAATTTGATAACAGACTCAGAGAACGAAGTTCCTACGACGATTTGGCACCAAGTTATGGGTGTTAGCATTTTGAGGTTTTTCGCACATAACTCAGTGACTTTTCAAACAAATTTGATGATTCTTCCGGGAAAAAATCCCATTTTGGCTCTAGGCTTTTCTCTGTGGTTTTTAGAAGACGAACAACATTTTTTCTAAAAATTCTGCACAATTCGGTGTATTTCTCAAGCAACTCATATGTATTCAATGCAACAAAAATATGTTGCCATGCCTGAGACAGAGAGAAACGTAGCAGTTATGTCTGAGATTAATTCATTTTTTAAATCTAATTCAATTGATCTAATCTAGTCTCATGGCGTAATAATATGCGACATACCTCATTTATCTCACAGCCAACTCTGAAACAAAATTTTGTGGCTCACACGATACATTCAGTGTATTTATATGATATGAAATAAATATAATTAATATTATTTCATTCGGAATTCCAGATGGTGGCCTTATACGAAACATGCGTAGTCGAAAATCTGAATGTACGCTGGTTGATGAGGATATGCTAATAACAGTTCCACAAAAAAATATCCAAACTTTTTGCATCAGAGCGCAACCAACATTTTTATATTCAGAGGAGCTAATCTTCATCCATTTTATGAAGAGCTTTCTCAATTAGACTGGTCCGAAAGGGAAAAATCATCTGATACCCAGAAATATTGTAAAGGGTTTTCCAATAAGAGGTTTCATTTTGATATTAAAAAAAACGAGTATATTTTAAGAGAAATCAATGGATATTTATTTCATTGTAAAGAAAAAGGTATTCTATTAACGATGGAAAACGATCAGCCAAATGGCCGCCACAACTACGGTTGCAGCACCATATCCTTTTCATGAAATTTTCCATGACCAATTCGCACATTTGCGGTTGTAAGTCCTCGATAACTTCACGAATTCCATTTTTTAGGTCTTGAATCGATTGTGGAGCATTGGCATAGACCTTATCTTTCACGTGGCCCCAAAGAAAAAAGTCTAAAGGTGTCGAGTCACAAGATCTCGGGGGCTAATTGTGATCACCTCTTCGCGAAATAACACGGGCAGGAAACTTTTCTTGCAAAATTGCGATTGTTTCGTTGTTTGTGTGGCACGTAGCGCCGTCTTGTTGAAAATAAACGTCGTCCGCATCAATATCTTCCAATTCCGGCCATAAAAAATCATTAATCATAGCTCGATAGCGCAATCCATTCACCGTAATAGTTGCACCAGCCTCATCTTCGAATAAGTAAGGCCCAATCACACCGCCAGCCCAAAAACCGCACCAAACAGTGACACGTTGAGGATGAAAAGGATTTTCAATAAGCATTCTTGGATTTTCAGAGCCCCAAATACAGCAATTTTGCTTATTTACGTAGCCTCCGAGGTGAAAATGGGCCTTATCACTGAAGATGATTTTTCGATGAAAATCCGGATCATTTTGATGCATTTCAAGGACCCAATCAGCAAAGATACGACGTTGCTGGTGAACGACCGGCTTGAGTTCTTGTGTTAACTGAACTTTAAAAGCCTCCAAACCTAAGTCTTTATGCAAAATACGGTGTAATGTCGGTTTTGGAATGTCTAATTCCAAAGATCGACGAGGAATCGGCAAACCTGGGCTTTCGTTAACACTATTGGCTACAACAGCAATATTCTCAATTGTTCTCGAGCGACGCACACAGTTTCAATTCTTTACATCACTAATTTGTCCCAACAGCTCAAAGTTTTACTATTGTTGGCCGAGAAGGTGCTTCACGATGACCCAAAAGTGCTTTAGTTTGGTGAACTGTGATTGCAAAATTGTCACCATTTCTGTAGTGAATTTTAATTATTTCAATGCGTTGAAGCGTGTATCGTTGCATGTTTACTAATGGCATAGTTTTTACTTGCCAGATGTCAAAAGATGACAGCTTCAAAAGTGACAGCTGCCTAGATAGTGGCCTATTCAAAATTAAACCTCTTATTGGAAAACCCTTCACATTGTTGTTCTGGACAAACCCAATATTACGCGTAAGCAGAAAGTTTATGGGAAACTATATCCTCCATGAATTGACTGAAATTGTTTCCTAAGGGCCGCTTTTACAATCGTCGGATAAATGATAGTTAACTTATACCCTCTTTAACTAATCCCATCGTTTATCTCACAGTTAACGCACGCTGCCTTTTACAAACGCTTAGATAGATTTTCTCCCGAAACGCCAACGTTGGCAGCATTGCGGATATATGCGGTTGCGCAGATTATAGAATTGGCATTTTTCGTTCTGCTTGCGGAAAGGTTAGAAAGTTGTGTTTGTAATCATTGTTACGACCCTTGACCCTCTCGAGCTTCTTTTCAATATTCCACCTAAAAATATGCCAGAATGCATGTTTATTAGAAACTAGTTTGTCGCCCTCTAACCGCCCCTGTGTGTAATACTGATTGCAGCTCGCTATAATACCGGTATGGTGCATGTGCTTGCTGCGCGCATTGCCTGCGAGTTAACCGAGATTTATCTGCTGCTCCAACCGCCGGATAAGATAACTGCATCTTAACCCCAACCCTGCTTTAACTAGACAGTGTAAAAGCGTATTTTCGCATTTAATCCGGAGATAGTGTGAACCTTAATTTAACCGTCTATTGTAAAAGCGGCCCTTAATAAAACATATCACACATATAACAACGAGACCTTAGAGGAATAGAGATCCGTTCGTCGACTAATAAAGCAAAAAGTTACATGAAGACATAGTAAATATATCACAATTGCTGAGGATAACATACATAACGACCCCAGTATGTGGAGATTTATAAATCATAATAAGCGTCAATCGCAAATACCAGGATAAATGATACATGAAACACTGTCATGCTGTTCTTGATATACCAGTGAATATAGTTGATGGTTTTGCTACACAATTCAAGACTTCGTACCTGATCAATGAAGATCACGATGCGATAGCATCAGCGTACCATAGGATATTTCTTCACCAATAGGGACCAAGTGTTACATAGTCTACGCCGGATATAACCTAAGCTTACCGCAACGCTACCCCACTGGCTATGCGACGAAAAAGTCCATCATTATTTTTCATAACACTGGTTCTGCGTCGCATTGGATTTCTTAGCTCTTCCAGGTTTCTTGATTTGGCATCAAATACTTTTTGCTTTAAATATCACTGAAATCTGGCGCTGATAGGTCTTGAAAACGAGGTGGCTATGGCAATTGTCATGCTCACTACTTCAATATGCTGGACCAGAGTTCTCTATTCAATTTCAGGAGCGGAAAACGTATCCAATGTTACTATAGAACACCGAAATTACAGTACATGTTTTTCCAGTCCAAAAGTGGCCACTGGCGCAGCTTACGAAGTATTCATGTTCCAGGAAGGTGAAAATGTGTCATCACAAGGTTGTTATTACTGTTGGATCCTCAGTTATTAATTTCATTATTCGACGATAGAATTCCAATCTTGATCAGAGAGATGTTGAATAATTTAAATCTTGTGAAGAAACTGTTCATGGGGAATAACGATCGTACCGTGCTGATAAAACTAACGAACGGAGAAGCAATCAATTAAATCAATACTTCCTATGCTAAAAACTTGATGGAGCAAGTATTTTTGAGGGTTTCTAGAATTACGGTATTAATTGTACTCCTCTGAATGAGTTTTAGAACTCTAAACACGTGGCAGGAAATTGTCAATAAAAACATGGATTTAAACAAGTGCTCTTATTCTAACCATTGATGTTTATGATCATTATTGATTGCTATAAGTGTCGCTTGTTGACTGTTCTCTTTAATTATCTGTGGGCAACTTCATTTAATTCGGGAAATTGCAACGCCTAACAGTAGATGCCGCCTTATTAGTATGTTTGTATGACAATCAGGGTTCGGAAAATATCCGGTATTTATATAAATATCAATATATCGGATATATATATATATATATATACAGAGTGTTTCAAAATTCATGCACCAAAAATTTTCTGCGTACTCCTTGTAGATAAAAAGAAAAAAAACCCTTATGACAAAACTCGATTTTCCACAAAATAACATGGATTAAATCCCTTTGCAGAAATATTAAAGAGACGCCAATGCTCCCCATTAATGAATAGCTTCGTTCGCGCGTAGAAAGGCGAGAACACCGCCGTACACGTTCGCGCTCGCCTGGTCTCGGGTCTTCGTCTCTCGAGCTTGTACTGCCGGCATTAGATAAACAAACGGTGTGGATTTTAGTGTTTATGCAGCACACAAATTAGGTCAATGTACCATCGAGTTATTTAGAAGTAAATGTCGTGTCAGTCAGTACAAATTTTCGTGATTATCAAACGGTATTAACGCCATAATTACCAACTCAGTTTACAAGCAGAAACTAACTGAATTCTTTTTCGGTTTTTCACCGTCTTCAATTGATGGGGGTGAATTTGTAGAGGGCATTGATTGGTCAAACTGTGCAGCCCCATCGTCGCCCTTGGAATTTTTAAAACCGATTTGTATCTTCGAGGAAACACACATGTTTTTACGGACTTTCTAAAAATGTGTTATTCCAAATTAGGTCTTGGCCTTGGGTAACAAAGGGATATCATTTTACAGCACCTACCCCCCGTGATTTTAAGTAATAGGACTGCAAGGGATACAATTGTACAGCAATAAAAATGCACAAGAGTAGGAAGCCGCCAGGAACAATAAAAAAAATGCATAATAAATAAGATGAACTTGAAATTTGTGCGTCGGTTTTATTAAGCCTCACCGTACTGTTTATGTTAAGATCAAATTTCAACAGCCCGCTCGAAATTAGGTCACCATTCATTCATGCGTCCACACTTAAAATCGGCACCGTGTGTTTTTATACAAGCGAACTAAAGTATTTATTGATGGATGAACAGTGGCGTCTCTTAAATATTTCTGCGAGGGGGTTTAATCCATGTTATTTTGTGGAAAATCGAGATTTGTCATAAGGGTTTTTTTCTTTTTATCTACGAGGAGTACGCAGAAAATTTTTGGTGCATGAATTTTGAAACACCCTGTATATATATATATCCGATATATATCAACTTCTTGATATTTATTCTTGGTCATTAATATTAATGTTTATATGACTTATTAATTATATAATGCACATATTTTATTTATATTATATTTATTTATTGCAAACAACAAACACAGTTGCTTACAATATAGTAAAAAAATATCATCTAAATTGTTAAAATATTTGACATCAAATTGAAAATTTTTTTAAGTAAGGACTTTTTTGCTCTTCACTACGTTTTCATGGATAAATTGAAGAATTTTCAAAGTGAGGACCAATTATCTTTCAGATTATCTTTCAGATTATAATAATTATTCCTGATATAATAATCGCCGAATACAAGAAAACTATTGAGATTAGGAACAGGGAACCCTTATACAATCTGAAAGATAATTGGATTCTACTTAAGAATACGTTACTAAATACAGGGTGTGCCATTTGAAAAAACGAAGTTATTTAACTTTATAAGCTAGGTTTTTCTACCGCATTTTTTTTTATCACCCTGTATAATTTTTTTGTATGAAATCATGGTTGTCTCTATAGTTCGAACCTTCAACCAAATAATAGAAATTATTTTAATCGTTCAACGTCAATCACTGGGGCAAAAATCAAATTTCACCCAGACCTTGCATTTCAACAAATCTTCAAATATTTCGAAAACGGCAAACAATAGATATAGGGAGTATTGAAGTAACTCACCTTTATTTTCTCAATACAATTCCAAAATGCTAAAATATACAGGGTGTTCCATTTAAAAAAAAACATAAGTTTGGTCTGTAACTTTGTTATGAGCCACCCTGTATAAATTTAAATATTTTTAGGGCGTGCAGCTCACTAATATACACAACTTTTATATAAAACATTTTTCGAAATTTTGAAAAAATTGACCGTTCCCAGAGCTCTGAAACACCCTGTATATCACGATATATATCATGATATATATCGTGATATATATCCAATGATATATATCATCCGAACCCTGATGACAATGTTATGTTTTATTGTGTTAACAAACTGCAATACTGTTTATTGGCGCTCAGTAGCAGTGGCGGTTATTACCCTTTGGCCTATAAAATGTTGCTAAGCAACAATAATCTACATTCACCACGGTGATGATACCTGACAAGGTATAGACAAGGTATAGTAATAGTAATTACTAGTAATAACATGCAAATTTCTTTTGTATCATTCAATATCCGGCGTGGCACTAGCCAGGGAAGTAGTTGTTTCAATAAGTTATTTGTTTATAGTCTTAGTAAGACTTAATTTTTTGCTTGCAGATTAACGAACAGGTTGAATATTCATATATTCAGGCTACATTTCGTTTTCTTGTATTTACCCATAATTCTTTTTCCAGAAATATCTGAAATGGAATAGAGACCTCAAAACGTATATTTCCCTTAAGAAAAATTGAAGAATTTTTCACAATTACAATACAGACACACATAATTTTTCTTTTCAAGAAATATTTGAAATGGACTGTAGGGACATCAAAACGGATATTTCGGTTTAAAAAATTTTTGGAAAAACTTTTACGCTCACATTATGTCCATACAGAGACACATACACACCACATTTTTTTTCCAGAAATATTTAAAATGTACGCCAGGGACCTCAAAACAGATATTTCCGTTAAAAAAAAATTAAAATAATTTTCACAATCACAATACACACACACACACAATTTTTCTTTTCCAGAAATATTTGAAATGGACTCTAGAGACTTCAAAACAGATATTTCCGTAAAAAAAAATTTGAAAAAATTTTCGCAATCACAAGAGACACACATATTTTTTTTTCAGAAATATTTGAAATGGACTATGGAGACCTCAAAACGAATATTTCCGTTAAAAAAATGTTTGGAAAAAATTTCACGGTAACAATACAGACATACAGATACACACACAATTATTTCTTCCAGAAATATTTGAAATGGACTCTAGGAACCGCAAAACGGATATTTCCGTTAAAATAATTTTTGACAGACACATAATATTTTTTCCAGAAATATTTGAAATGGACTCAGAGACATCAAAACGGATATTTCCGTTAAAAAAATGTTTGAAGAAAATTTCACGATCACAATACAGACACAAAATGTTTCTTTTCCAGAAATATTTTAAATAGACTCTAGAGACTTCAAAACAGATATTTGCGTAAAAAAAATTTGAAAAATTTTTCACAATCACAATAGAGACACTCGCACACACAATTTTTTTTCCAGAAATATTTGAAATGGACTCTAGAAAACTCAAAACGAATATTTCCGTTAAAAAACTGTTTGGAAAAAATTTCACGGTAACAATACAGACACACATACAATTTTTCTTTTGCAGAAACATTTGAAATGGACTCAGAGACCCGAACACGGATATTTCCGTTAAAAAAATTTTGAAAACATTTTTACGATCACAATACAGAAAAAGGGACTCAAGAGGCTAGGGCTAGGGATTAAAAAAAATTTAAAGAAATGTTCATGATCATAATACAGACACACACACAATTTTTCTTTTTCCGAAATATTTGAAATGGACTCTAGAAACCTTAAAACGGATATTTCCGTAAAAAAAATTTTGAAAAAATTTTTGCGATCATAATACAGATACACATGCAATTTTTACAGACACACATACAATTTTTCTTTTTCAGAAACATTTGAAATGGACTCAGAGACCCGAAAACGGATATTTCCGTTAAAAAAATTTTGAAAACATTTTTACGATCACAATACAGAAAAATGGACTCAAGAGGCTAGGGCTAGGGATTAAAAAAAATTTAAAGCAATGTTCATGATCATAATACAGACACACACACACAATTTTTCTTTTTCCGAAATATTTGAAATGGACTCTAGAGATCTTAAAAGGGATATTTCCGTGAAAAAAAATTTGAAAAAAATTTTGCGATCATAATACAGACCCACACACAATTTTTCTTTTCCAGAAATATTTGAAATAAACTATAGAGACCTCAAAACGAATATTTCCGCAGAAAAAAATTTGCAAAAATTTTCACAATCACATTAGATACATAGAGAAACACACAAACAGATACATTTTTTTTCCTAGAAATATTTGAAATAGACTCTAGGGACTTCAAAACGGATATTTCCGTAAAAAAAATTCACGGTCACAATACAGACACACATATTTTTTTTCCAGAAATATTTGAAATGGACTCTAGGGACTTCAAAACGGATATTTCCGTTAAAAAATGTTTGAAAAAGTTATATATAGACACACATATTTTTTTTTCCAGAAATATTTGAAATGGACTCTATGGACCTGAAAACGGATATTTCCGTTAAAAACAAATTTGACAAAATTTTCACGGTCACAATACAGACACATTTTTTTTTTCTACGACCGATACAAAAAGCAGGCGTTTGCGCTTGCATTAGTCAACGCAAAGTAGACGTTTCCCGAGGAGCGAGCGACAAAGTACTTTGCCGCGCGTTGCCTATAGCAACGCGTGGCAAAGTATTCACAACAACTATCTAAACGTCACTTTGCACAATTTTTATTGACCCGTTACCATGGATACGACATTCCATGGCTGACCACGGTATAACAGACTGAAAATAAGCACACGCCACAATCATGTATTATATATTTAATTATATATATGTTTCTTTTTCAAAGCGGTCGTAGAAAATTTTTTATGTATAGTGCGAGCGCAAAGCTCATTGCCGCTTTCGAGAGGTTTCCGAAACTTCCTCTCTCAAGCGACAATGTATCACTTTGCGCTCTTACCATACAAATAACTATTTCCAGTAATATTTGAAATGGACTCTTAGAGACCTTAAAACGGATATTTCCGTTAAAAAAAATTTGCCGATCACAATACAGACACACAAAATTTTTCTTTTACAGAAATATTTGAAATGGACTCTAGAGCAGGCATGTCAAACACGCGGCCCGGCAAGGTTGGTATCAAATATTAAAAAAGAAAAATTATATACAAATAATTATTTTTTGTTTGGTTTCAATTGTAGTTTTTTTTGTTAATGCGGCCCGCGGCTTGTGTGTAATACTTGATGTGGCCCTTGGTGGTAAATGAGTTTGACATGCCTGACTTACAGTGATGAAATATTGAATTTTTCTTGATCAGCAAACATACATTAGATGCCTAAAATAGATACTTGCATAGTGCAAGCTTTCAAAAAATTATATGTCATGTTTTATTTCTCATCTCAATTTGACGTCTCATAACTTTGACAGAATTTTCAAAAATTATAATGTAAAAATCGAAGTAGAATTTAAATAATTTTAGTACCAAAATGAAATAGTAGTTATTTATGTACCAATTGCATTAGGAAGATATTTATGCGCATACGAAGGCGGAAAGCTTATAAACATCAAATAATGCCCGTGGTGGATACAAACTTTTATGCCCTACTAGTTTTTCTATTCAATCACGGAAAGGTTAGATCATATCTGTTATTTTTAATATTTCAAGCTTGCATAAATGTGATTAATGTTTTTCTAAATGGGAGTTTACAGTTGTGGCGTAATTAGCGGACCTTTTAGAAGTTTTATGACTACATAAAGGTACCTCTT
Source organism: Ocypus olens (assembly GCA_910593695.2). NCBI lineage: Eukaryota > Metazoa > Arthropoda > Insecta > Coleoptera > Staphylinidae > Ocypus > Ocypus olens. Next base: position 13,715,721 of record OU343049.1, on the reverse strand, counting down.
ATCCTAGTAAAATTCTAAATAGTGTAATGGTAAGACATAAAACATTATATGTACTACGAGCATAGTTATAAATAATGTCCTAATTAAATAAAACACTATTATAGTAATGCAACGTTAAAATGCTTCTATTTAATTATGAATTATGTATCAATTTAAACCATTTTATTAAAAAGCAACCAGTATTTAATAGTTATTTAACCAACGAGTGTGTTAATGATAGCGATTAATGATCGAGACATTTTCACGAGTGGGTTACAAGATTTTTTTCAAATCAAACAAACAAACTTGCTATTAAGCCATTTACAGCAATATCGGCAAAAAACGCGAATAGCGCCGATTCCGAATGATGCCTTACCTGTTTCTCCTCGTATCAGGAATTAAATTCTACGTACTTTTTTCGTAAAAATGTTTACTCTTTTCCGGAAGCAAACTTAATGTTGCATTAATTGCATTGGCTAGTACTTTTAGCGGTGTTCATGTAAACTCGATACTATCCAGAGTAGCAGACATTCACTTGATACATGCGTTTTATATATTTGACGTTTCACACTTTGACATTTAATGGTATATCAAAATCGAAGGCGGTTCACCGATAATCTGTTTCTAGCGCAGAGAATTGATATACTTTTACATGTGAAACAAAATATAGATCGTTTTCTCACTATTATCAGTTACATTTATTTATCAATAATATTATTATATTATAATTAATTCGCCACTTATGAATGAGCTATTTTTTAATGCTAAACTAGAAATCGCTCATTAATGAAAAACCGTTCATTAATAGGGGTCATTAATCAACGATTTTTGATACATTTGGGTACATTAAAGTTGGCCATTAACCAACGAGCAACAGAAAAAATAGTTATTGTGCATAGTTTTCCATAAATAAAACACATACATAAGTGAAAAGTAAACATTCCTCACAAGTAACTGTGCCAGGTAGGATTTGACGACAAACGCTCGCAGGCGTGAGAGCGAAAGTGCTCAACTCCACTTCTGGTAAAACTAGATAAAGATTGCCCGGTTTTATAAAAACGTTTGATCCATTGATTAAAAGGTAAAGCTACAGCAAACAAAGAGTTTTTTTTTAACTTCAAAGTAGAATGAAATTGAAAATGTTTCGAATACGGTACAGGATCGGGAGAAAGTACGGAAACTCAACTTTCAATATCAAACTAATTTAAAACAAATTTACAATTTTAGACAATTACAAATGCCATATGATCGAAAACTTTTATTCTCTGGAAGGCTATGAAATTATTTATATTTATTCATTGATAGTAAAAATGATATGTATTCGGTATTTAATAACATTATATTTCTGTTAAATACATTCTAATAACAAAAACGACTACAGAAACTACAGAAAATATTCACAGTAAGTTTCATTTACCCATCGAAGCACCAATTTTAAAGATGGCATTCCAGGAGAAAAATGGTTTCTTGTATTTAAAAAACGACATAAAATTAACTGCCTGCTTAAAAATTCTACGAAACACTAAATGCGCCAGAAAAAATATGTAATGGATTATGTGAGATTTCAAACAGCATGACAGACAAAATTCGTGAAGAACTTTTTCGTTTCTTACAAAAAGTTTGTATTTTTACCCGTAGAATACGATCCCGTAATAAAAAATAGAGTTCCATTTGAAAAATCAAAGCTGATCTTCACTTGACCTTGAAAATTGACCCCTAGGTAATTTTCAAGGACACCAGCCCAGTTATAACTTGTTGCCTCTACTATTTCAAGTAGCCAAGTGAAATCCGAGAATCTTTTTATTGCCATATGTAAGTACTTGCTGGTTTAATTTATGTTTTCTGGATTCCTCACTCATAACTCTATTGAAAAGTAATAAGTATATCTGTAAAAAAAATATATGAGCAAAAAATTTTTATATTTTAAAAATTTTGCAATTTGCCCAGAAATCACTGTGGATATTTACAAAGAGTCCTGACATAATTGTAAATCTACCCCTGAAAATTTTGATAAGCAAAACAATTTTATATTTAAAAAAATATATATTGTTCATGTACCACACGTTAAATATGTTTAATATTTGTGCTAATTCGATCTTCGATTTAGCCATTTTACACATGATTTAATCTAATTTAAAAAAATAAAATCGGTGGCATGGACTTTCATTAATAATTTAATAATATAGCGTTCAAATCATAAAAAAAAACGGATAGTTTACCCACAATTTGGATACTCGTTCCGCACTATTTTACATTTTCTTGTTTTTTCGCTACGGGTACATCTCTCTCATCAGCTGCATCACCGATTACGCTCACCATTTAGGTAAGTGTTAGTTTAATAATAATAATAATATATACTTATTTCTCTAGGATATACATAATATAAAAATAATGATACAATGTATGTAATAAAGAAAATTGTCAAATGAAAGAAAGAAATTGTATACATAGTAACTTAAAAATAAGAAAAATATTCTTCCATTGTATAGGGTTCCATACTTATTAATAGAGATTGTACCTCTTTTTTGAATTTTGATAGTTGGTCGATATTTCTGTAGGATGCAGCAGGTTGATTCAAAATTTTCATCATGGCATAATTTGGAGTTTTTTCAAACATTGTTAAGTGATGCTTAGATTATATATAACATATATTTGAGTTACGAGTATCGTAGACGTTTTTATTTTTAAATTCTTCAAAATCTAGTTTGTGTTAAAACATATACCGGGTGACCCAGGGATCTGTAAAAGCCCCATAACTTATTTGCTATTTGAGATATCGACTTCTAGTTTTCCTGAACTGGTACCCACACTTATTCTACATATTTTAAAAATATGTTTGTTTTTGTACAGGGTGTCCCAATATACATAACAGAACAAAGTTATGTTTTTTTAAATAGAACACCCTATATTTTATACTTTATTTTTAACCCTCCTGAGAAGCTGATAAAAATAGTATAAGATAGTGTGGGTCTATTATGGACGATTGGTTAGTTATGGTCAAATTTGTGGCAAAAACATGTACACATTGAAAACATTGCAGAAGCGTTCATTATTCATTATACAAATTGTACATCATTGGAAAGCTTATTAAAAATTTCATGCATTGGTGGCAAGATATATAGGGTGTTCCATTTGAAAAAAAATAGATATCCATTATTTTGCGTATGTTGACACCCTGTATAGCAGTATGAACAAAAAAGAACCAAAGCCGATTTATATTATTCTTCATGATGTGGAAAATTCTTTAGTGTATAACAAACGACGCTAGCATTGCTAGGAGCGCTTCTGCAACTTTTTCAATGTGTCCTTGTTTTTGCCACAAATTTGCCCATAACTAACCAATCGTCCATAATAGATCCATAGTATCTAATAATATTTTGATCAGCTTCTCGAGAGGGTTGAAAATAAAGTATAAAATATAGGGTGTTCCATTTAAAAAAACATAACTTTGTTCTGTTATGTATATTGGGACACCCTGTAAAAAAACATATATATTTTTAAAATGTGTAGAATAAGTATGGGTACCAGGTCAAGAAAACTAGAAGTCGATATCTCAAATAACAAATAAGTTATGGGGCTTTTACATATCCCTGGGTCACCCGGTATATAGTAGGCATTCATAAATGTACAATGCTATGACTGTCATCACTTTATTGGACCTAAATAAATCTTGACATGAATCTCTGTAGCCGATACCGAGTAACATTCTAATTGCAGCCTTCTGTGTCACAAATACTTTATTTATGTCTTTCGAAACTCTCCAACATACTATTCCATATCTCATTATAGAGGAAAAGTAGCTGTTATAGACTAGCATTAAAGCTCCAAAATGTATATATGGTTTTAATCTGCGCATTCCAAATAAAGTCCGATTTAATTTTATATTGACTTGAGTAATATGTTCTGTCCAGTCGATTTGTCTGTTGATATGCATTCCTAAAAAATTACAACAATCTGAATTCTTTAGAGTTAAATTGTTTAATTGTACATTCTCCATAAAATCATTTGTTGTGCGCTTTGTTGAAAAAATGATACCTTTTTTGCTTTCATTTAAGAATAATTTGTTTCGGTTTAAATAAGTTGTTACATTTTTACTTTCTCCGTTACGAAGTACGAGAAAGTATTGTGATCGTGATTTTTTTTTCAAATTTTTTTTTTGCGGAAATATCCGTTTTGGGGTCCCTAGATACCATTTCAACAATTTCTGGATTTTTTTTTTGTGTCTGTGTGTGTGTGTGTCTGTGTGTGTCTGTGTGTGTGTGTCTGTGTGTGTGTGTGTGTGTGTGTGTGTCTGTGTGTGTGTGTGTGTGTGTGTCTGTCTGTGTGCGCTGTATCTCAAAAACTAATACAGCAATTGATATGAAACTTTCAACATACGTCTTATTTGATAATCTGAAGAACTGAAAAGCTTTTGGTAAAATTTCGTACACCGGAAGTGGGTGTTTACCTTAACTGTTTTTTGTTTTTTGCCAATATTTTCTTAAATATGAAAAATATCACAAAAATTTTTAAACAAACATTAAAGGACACAAAGAAATGAATATCTTTTGCTTGAAAATATTTTTCATAAAATCATTGCTATTCGAGAAAAAAAATTATTAATTTTTTTTAAATTTTTGGTTTATAATTATGAAACGATAATAGTTACAGCAAATTTATGTGAATAATAATTGTAGAAAATTACAAAATGAACAATTTCTAAAGAATAAGTTTTTTTCGAAATGCCTTTAGTTTTTGAGTAAACTGAGTTTTTGAATTTGAAGTATAATTTTTCCATCTTTTATAATTTTGACGTTTTAAACGTCAGTGTCATCCTCGATGTACATTTAAAATATGATTTAAATTGAAAATAAACCATGAAAGCGTAAATATAAATAATACCATCAAGTCGGAGAAAGTAACATGATGGCCACATCACCATTTTTTATTATATTATTAGCTGCATTAATTAAATCGGTGTATGTTCTATTTTTTAATATAATGTTATTATCATCGACATAACTTATTATAGTTTCAACTTTGGATATTATATTATCAAATATATCATTTATGTAAATCATGAATAGGGTAGCTCCCAGTATACTTCCCTGCGGTATACCTGCATTGAGATCGAGTATACTTGATTCTACTCTACTGTCATTCGTATAATACTGCACTTTTTGCTTTCGATTGTGTACATATGACTTAATTAAATTGAGCGCGATTCCCCGAATTCCGTATTTGCTTAGAAGTATATCATGATCTACACAATCAAAAGCTTTTGATAAGTCTAAAAATACTCCTAAGGGAATATTTTTGTCATCCAAAGCTTTCCCAATAAACTGTATTAATTCCACTATTGCTGATTTTGTGGACTTATTTTTAATGTAACCAAATTGAGCTTTATTAAATATTTGATGTTTTTCCAGAAATTCAATTAATCTAATATTTACAGCTCTTTCAAAAAAATTTGAAAAATGTGTGAGTATGCTTATCGGTCTATAATTTGAAAATATATGAGGATCCCCGGTTTTGAAAATTGGTTTTACAATAGACATTTTTAAGTTATCAGGAAATTGACCAGTTTCTATAGATTTATTAATTATGCAAGTTACAGGATATTTTATGATGTTTATGCAACTTTTTAATACTCTTATTGCAATTTCGTCGTGTCCAGTAGAGTTTGTTTGTTTAAGAGAAGCAACAATATTACATATTTTATTTTCTGTGACAGGTTCAAAGAAAATTGAGAATTGGTTTTGTTTAATATTGTCTTGATAGTCCATTTTTGGCATTTTGGTTTGTATTCGTAGAGATGTTTCAATAAAATATTTATTTATATCATTGGGATCAGCCTCTAATTGTTGTTTTGGTTGTTGTGATTGTTGAACTTCTCGTACAGTACTCCAAGTTGTTTTATTTACATTGTTCGTATTCAGCAATTTGTGACTGTTGTAACTTTTCTTGTCTTTTATGAGTACATTGTTATATTGCTTCTTTAGTATTCTATAATCTGCATTATAGTTACTATCAAACGTTCGTAAGATTTCATAGAGATCTAACTTTTCCTGAATTAATTTTAATTCTGGTGACGTTTTAGGTAACTTTTTAGTGTGTTATATAACAGCATAAATTTATTGATAAACGCATTCCAACATGTATTTACTTGATTACTTTTTAATACTTCTTCCCAGTCTATAGTTGATTTAAGGGAGTATAATGAAACATCTTTTATGGGTTTTTGAGATGAATTATTTTAATCGGAATATGACTGTAAAACTACAGCATACCAAAACATGGTCTTATAGAATTTAATAAAGACGAAATGTAGCCTGAATATGTGAACGTGTTCGTGACTACAAAATTAATTCTTACTAAGTCTATAGTCTTTAATCAGGACGTTGTCTCTAATTTATTTATGGTCTTATTGTTTGATAATTATACTACCAAGTAAGAGTGAGTCTCTAAATGCTATATCTCGAGAACGGGTGTATAAAGGAGGTTGAAATTTTTACGAAAAATAAAAAAAAATGAAAAATACGATCCCTAATCTTCAACCCCCTACAATCAACCGTTCACATTAGGGGCGAATTTTTGAAAATCGATTTTTGAGGATGCAAAAGCTTGCGCCAAATCTATCTCCTTCCGGAATTTTGAGCTGGAAGATTCGGGTGCGGCTCAAAAAATTCCCAATGCATTGGGGCACAAAACTATCGGAAATTAGCGTCAACATTTCGGTTGCAACCCCTCAGTCGCTTTTCTAAAAAGTTACATTTTGGACGCTTCAGGGCGTCAGGGCGCGCTTGCCCTCACGGTCACGGCACCAATTTTCATAGAACGGACTCTTTTCGACATTTTATGTTTGAACGCTTTTTCGATAGCTCTAACCCTCGAAGAGTTATTCAAAGAAAACCATCCCCGATTTCAATAAAAAAATTATAGACCAGCCATTTTTAACTCCACGGAGAAAAAAATCTGCATCGAAAAGGTAGGGGCTATTTTTTTTTGTAGGACGCACCGTTTAGGGTCTACGGCCGATTTTCAATTGTTCTTTGTGGGTGTTTTGAAGATTTAAAAAAAGAAATTTCCGAAAATTAAAAATCTGATGGCGCCATATCAGACGCCAAATTAATCCGTGTCAACGATCTCCATAAACTTTTCGATCCGATATTTAGTTTTCGAGATATGACGATGTAAACGAAAGGGGGAAGCGAAATTACGCAGCAGGGAACAACATTTTTTGTCCGATCTGAAATCTGATTGCACCTCTGGAAACCTCTTCTGAAGCCGAACAGAAATTCCAAATCTTTTTTTGATCTGACCCCTCCTTCTCATGTTAAAAATTAATTAAACTTTGACGTATTTTATCGCTAAATATTTTTAATCGTCTTTAAACAATTTTTTTTAATCACGAATCTGACGACAGATTATCATTGCACTATTGTGTGTTAGCAGAAAACATTTTGAATTTTAAAAATCGCCTAGTTATTAACCGAGATATGAATTATTGTTGTTTGGGAATGTTGAAAATCTTTCCCCTAAAAATCAATATCGTGAGGGTGAGAAGAATGAAACTTTGGGAAATCATTAAGCATCACATTTGAAGCAGATTGCCAAAGTTTGGTAACAATTTGGTCACCCCGTCAGCCGCAACGGAGTGCCAAAGACCAAAACAACCCCTATCTGTGGCGCCCATAATTTTAATAGCATCATCAAATTTTCGATTTTAATATGATCTTCGAAGAAGCCTGCAACTTTGGTGATATCCCTCAATCCCACCAAGAGAAAGAAACTTTATTATTATAACTTTTCTCCCCAAGCTTGTAAATTAATTTTGTCATATCTCACTAATAGGACTCAAAGAGTGTCAATGAACGGCACTATTTCAAATGATCTACCCATTAAGAATGGGGTACCACAGGGGTCAATTCTTGGTCCATTGTTGTTCCTCTTATACATCAATGACCTACCTGAAGTAGTGGTTGGTGGCAACTCCGTATTATATGCCGATGACACCACCTTTGTTACCACTAATAAGGATGTGAATGATGCTAACTTAGTAATTGGTGGGATACAGTCGGAGGCAGTTGATTGGTTTAGGAGTAATCGTCTAACCGTTAATATTGGGAAAACATTTTCTCTCCGAAACACACCGATAACTCAAACTAAATCGGCACAATTTTTAGGAGTACACGTAGATTCATCTATGAAGTGGAAGGAACATGGGAATATGCTACAACGCCTATTCGGTACCGAGGCTTTAAGAACCGCATATTTTGCTACATGTCACTCCCACCTTGGTTACAGCATCTTAGCATGGGGACATGTATCCTGTAAAACACGTCTTTTTCAACTGCAAAGAAGAGCACTGAGCTGGCCTTGGTTACAGGAATGACTGTAAAGAATCATTCATACTGCATAGAATTCTAACACTCCCTTGCATATATATCTATGAATGCGTTAAATATATTGAGTCCAAATATCAGACATACAAATGTCAGCAAGATGTGCATAACTATGACACAAGAATTACATCTAATATTAAAAGAATACCATTAAAACTAGTAGGATCGCGTAATAGTAGCAATTACTATAGCATTGCATTCTTTAATATATTACCAAGTGCAATAAAAACACTTCCTGTTCATATTTTTGCAAATAGAGTAAAGACGTACCTTATACAAAAGGCATTTTGATGACATGCTAGGATATTGAAGTGTTTTTTTATCTTTTATAATTGTAATTGTTATAAGTGATAAATTGTACCTGTCACTATATAATTTTAAGCGTTATTTACTTACGTGCCAAACCACCATGTTATTAGTCTCTAATTTTAGTTTATTTTGTATTTTGTATCTTATTTTATTTTTTGTTAAATTATTATTCTTATAATTTATGTAGTTGTTTTATAACTGTGCATTGAAAATTATTGACTTGTGTAAAACAATGTTTCTTGTTAATACACGCAATAAACTATACTAAACTATACTAACTATACTATACCCACCCCCAACTCCGGCAATTCCTTTTTAAAACGATGAAAATCAAATTTTGGAATCGTCAATTTTTCAAACCACGAAAACAGGAATTAAAAGTGCATACGCTCACTAAATAATTCTTAGAGGACCAAAATGAATGAAAAAAATGCTTCTTCCTGTTAACGTTCGAGTCTTTCTAAACAGCAAATTAAGAAATGCATTGGTAGTGCATTGTCAAGTTTGACAGATTATATCAGATTCAGAAACTATGGTTACTAGATTAGATTCCCAATGTTCCTTAGCGAAGGTGGAGCAAAATATTTAATAACAATTATTTGTATAACTTATAAATAACTGCGGGAAATTCCAATCAGACCTATTAAGAACTATATTTTTTTAAGCTACATAGACAATGAGTATATTATCTGGATCTAACTAATGAGTTCAGATATTTTTTCTTAAAAACTAATATGATAAAATTTATATTTATTTTTAAATAAAGTTGTTAATTTTTTTGCATCGTTTCATGACTATTAGACTTACAGGTTCTACTCAACGAGTTTACTAAATTTAATTATCTATTTTTAATTAACAACTTAATTTAATAAACTATAAATCGTAATTTGATTGAATTTGTTTATTTGAACAAACCACTTAACCCATTCATTAGACCCAGAAAATGTACTCAAAATTTGTGAAACTCTCATTTTTTTCCTTCGGATTTATTTTTGTTTATTCCTATGAGTACTGATTTGACTTATGGGTTACATTCAAATAGTTCTAAAAAAACTCGAATGACAAATTGCGATTAAATGACAGGACATTAATTAAATTCTTTATTTTGAATTTACAGCTTTATTTAAAAATGCTATAAATCGTGATTGTATCGAAAACCTACATGGAGGAAGGACCGTGTAGTCGAAGCCTCACAAATACAATAACTACTACTACAAAAGCGCTCAACGTCCGACAATCCTGCTGTCAATTAACAAGTTATATTTGATACTCGTGTATTATATCGCTTCTACATTGTGAATATACACGCCTTTATATGCATCGCATGATTCAATTATCAACATTACTTAATGTAACAATAATTTAAAAAAACAGTGACGTTAATTTCATGAATCTTTGAAGTCTTAATTTTATTTTCCAAACAAGTCTTGTCATTAAATAACTACTTTCTTTTAGATTTACAAAAGGAATCCGGTAATTAACTTTTAATTATAAATGAACCCAATTTCTTTCCATTAATCCACTTGAGTTCCCCTCTCTCTCGCGCGCGCTCTTCCTGTCTCTATATTGTGTACAAACAGAATAAGCCTCAAGTGGCAATTATCGGTTGGGCCAGTAATAATAGATTCCGAGGAGTTCGTTAATGGAAACATCCGAGAGAACGATGTGCAATAAACCGAAAACTGCATTCGAAAATATCATCACGAGCACTCAATTAATAATCTGAGTAACTTGTTGAGCGGACCTTCATTAGTTCCGGTGCATAAAATTGAAGACCCGAATTCATGACGTGTCTGCATTTAAGTATTCAGCAGACTAAACGTGTTTCTGTTTTAAGTATTCAAAATAAATAAAGGTAATTATGGTGAATAATGATGATTTATTCAGTGGTAACTGTGAACTGACCATCGGTGTCGTGGTGTTTTGTTAGTAACTAGACTTCTTACATTACACGCCTCAAATTTTATGTAGTAAATAAACGAACTTGACACAATTTAGTTTTATTTTTCGTGGAATCTAATTTACGGTTATTGCAAAAATTAAACGCTAGAAATATGGATGCCTTTCAATGTACATTGCATCCGGTATCGTGATACGCTAAATCAATCAATTTCAAGCGTGTAATTGATATACTGGTAAGCGTATATAATCTTTATTAACGCGATAATGTCACCTTTAGTTCCAAGAATATGCAGTAAATGCCGAGATTGGCTTTTCATTGCAACGTTGGGTGAGTATGTGAAATTATTCGCATTTCTAAAATCATTTAAAAACAAACTTGCAGTTGTTGACGAATGCGGTTTGCATCTTTGTTTAAAATTCTCTAGTTTAAATGTACATTAAACAAAAGCTCGTTATAAATCAAATGAGTAAGTATTGACATGATAGATAATGAGAGAGAACGGAGAGTGAAGATCCAATGTTAACAAGATCGTTAGCAACCTTGTTTGTTGTAGTACCTTGGACGACGACAACCAAAACTTCAAAATCAGAGCAGCTTGATTCAAATAAACGTTAAAAGTTTTTTTTCTACGTTGGTTTAATAATCAACCTTTTGTTATATCAAAAATAGTTTAATAATGATTTTTTTTTATTTTACAGTTTTTGCTCATCATTAAACTATTTGTGGTAACAATTTAGTTGTCGTGATTGGCAGTACTTAAACGTGACAGGTGTCGACATCAAAATGTTAAATTGCCATCAATTCATAGGATAATTGGAACCCTCCAATGCGTTACATACTGAAAATGTTCGATAATGCAGACTGGGGAGTTCGCCTCCAGTACAGCTAAGGTTAGAAAAACGATGGCGTAATATTGTTCACTTTTGCCGGCGTGGAAAACGTAGAAACTCGGAACGGCCGGACGCATGAATTTACTCAGCTCTCGACGCCGTTGTTTAGGCAATACAATATACACAGGGGAAAGAATGAATGAATGAATTTTGGGTTTAAGGCGCATCGACAACTATGGTCATTCGCGCCACAGTTATTAAAATTGAGAAAGATCCGATTTAAATAAGGAATTATGAAAATATGATAGGAGTATCACAGCACAAATATTGATGAGTATCACAGATAATTGTCATAGAAAATATCACAGAGAATATCACAGGTAAACGAATTATAGGGTAAATGATGTATGATGCAAATGTCTGTAACGTATAAAATGCGTTGGACATGTGCCTATAACTGTATAAGCAGATGTGTATAGGGCATCTTGGAATTTCGAAATAAAAATAATTAATAACTAGTTTTTCCTAGGCTTAAGTTTCATGTATGTGAAATTGTGTTCTTTATGAAAAAATTGTGAAATGTAAAAATGTAAGAAAAGTAACTGATGACGAACGACGGCTCCGCTGCGCTGCGCCGTCGTCCAGCGGGGCCTTTCAAAATTATGCGATTAAATTGGTAACGGACGATGGCACAGCGTGGCCCATTCAAATCACATTTTGGCCGCCTACTGATGTTGATTTGCATCTAATAGCAACTACTATAATGATATATTTATTTTTTTTCTAATTTAATTTTAATTTTTCGTTTTTTATTTTTCATTTTTAATTTTCATTTTTCATTTTCAATTTTCAATTTTCAATTTACAATTTTCAATTTACAATTTTCAATTTTCAATTTTCAATTTTCAATTTTTAACTTTTAACTTTTAACTTTTAATTTTTAATTTTTAATTTTTAATTTTTAATTTTTAATTTTTAATTTTTAATTTTTAATTTTTAATTTTTAATTTTTAATTTTTAATTTTTAATTTTTAATTTTTAATTTTTAATTTTTAATTTTTAATTTTTAATTTTTAATTTTTAATTTTTAATTTTTAATTTTTAATTTTTAATTTTTAATTTTTAATTTTTAATTTTTAATTTTTAATTTTTAAGTTTTAAGTTTTAAGTTTTAATTTTTAATTTAATTTTTAATTTTTAATTTTTAATTTTTAATTTTTAATTTTTAATTTTTAATTTTTAATTTTTAATTTTTAATTTTTAATTTTTAATTTTTAATTTTTAATTTTTAATTTTTAATTTTTAATTTTTAATTTTTAATTTTTAATTTTTAATTTTTAATTCTTGTTTTTATTTCTTTTATTTTTTTTTAAGCCAGTTATATCCTCTGCGATTCCTGGAAATTTCGGCATTCCGACTTGGAAAGAAAAAAAATTGTTCTTAAAAAATAACGAACCCAGGGGATGCAAATGACGCATTGGGGTAGTTTCAAAAATGGTAAAAGAATATCTTCTGCCATCCCTAATAATATCAGTTTTTCGACTTTAAAAGAAATAAATTCGCCCTTAAAAGAAAAACGAACCCAGGGGTGCAAATGGAGCGTAGGGGTAGTTCAAAAAATTTGGACAAAATATCTTCTGTCATCCCTGAAAGTTTCATCGTCCCTAAAAGAAGAAAAACGAACCCAGGGGGTGCAAATGGAGCGTAGGGATGGTTCCAAAAATTTTGAAAAAGTTTCTGCTGCCATCCCCGAAAATTTCAGCTTTTCGACTTTAATGGAAAAAAATCCGTCCTTGAAAGAAGAAAAACGAACCCAGAGGTGCAAATAGAGCGTAGGGGTAGTTTAAAAAATGTTGACAAAATATCTTCTGCCATCCCTGAAAGTTTCAGATTTCCGACTTAAAAGAAAAAAAATCGTCCATAAAAGAAGAAAAACGAACCCAGGGGTGCAAATAGAGCGTAGGGGTAGTTTAAAAAATGTTGACAAAACATCTTCTGCCATCGCTGAAAGTTACAGTTTTCCGACTTAAAAGAAAAAAAAATCGTCCCTAAAAGAAGAAAAACGAACCCAGGGGGTGCAAATGGAGCGTAGGGATGGTTCCAAAAATTTTGAAAAAGTTTTTGCTGCCATCCCCGAAAATTTCAGCTTTTCAACTTTAAAAGAAAAAAATACGTCTTTAAAAGAAGAGAAACGAACCTAGGGGGTGCAAATGGCGCATAGGGGTGGTTCCAAAAATTTTGAAAAATTCTCAATGAAAGCCAGTCATCTCTTCTGTCATCCCTGAAAGATTCAGCTTTTCGACTTGATAAGAAAAAAATACGTCCCTAAAAGAAGAAACCCGAACCCAGAGGGTGCAAATGGCGCGTAGGGATGGTTCCAAAATTTTTGAAAAAATCCCCAATGAAAGCCAGTCATCGCTTCTGTCATCCCTGAAAGTTTTAGCTTTTCGACTTGAAAAGAAAAAAAATACGTCCTTAAAAGAAGAAAACCGAACCATCCCCTGGGTTGGAGGCGCTGGCGGTGCGTAGGAGGGGTCCAAAAATTTTGAAAAAATTCCCAATGAAAGCCAATTATCCCTTCTGCCATCCCTGAAGGTTTCAGCTTTTTTACTTGAAAAGAAAAAAATACGTCCTTAAAAAAAGAAAAAAAAAATTTTACCCGGTCTAAAAAAATCATATCTCGGAAACGGGGCAAAAATTCAAAAAAGTGGCTCGATCAATTTTAGATATTTTCTTTAAGATTATTTTAAGACATACTGGGATCGTCCAGCTCCAGCGGTTACGGAGGAGATATTTTTTTTTTGGAAACGTGCAAAAATCGAAAATTTGCGTTTGAAAAATCACCCCCTGGGGTGGGGGTGAAGCGAAACGACGGGACTGGTTCTAAAAGCTTGCCCGGTTATCTGGGCGTCGATCTGCGCGCAAAAACTAACCAAATTTTACCGAATAAGGCCCCCATAAGGGGTGAGGTTTAACCCTACCCCCCGTTTTAAGGGTGAGTTTCGGGGGACGAGTTTTTTTAAATCCTACTCATATTTTTGGGCGAATTTTTTGTGCCGGTCGGCCGACGCCCCTTTATAGTGGTTTTTTCTGGGCAGTCAAATATTTCTAACTTAATTAGTATATATAATAATTACAAGATAATACAATTTATTAGATCAGATGTATCGTTTGCTAAAATTACACTCAAAGAATCCATCAGACCCACTTCGCGTCTGATGTTCTCGAATTCGATACATTCAACTAAGAGGTGTTTTACAAGTTTTACAACAACGTGACAAGTATCGCATATTGGTGCATCGGACTGGTTGAGTAGAAACTCATGTGTCATACGACAATGTCCGATGCGGAGTCTAGATAGCGCCACTTATCGTAACGAAGTGCTCGGCTAAATGTAGCCCAAACTTTGGTAGTGTCCTTTACTGCTCTGAGCTTATTGTCAGTCAGACAGTTCCATGTCGCTCCCAGATAGCGTCTACTTCTCGCATCAAAGAAAGCTTCAGATCGTCAGGTGTTACAAGATTTATAGATCCGTGTAGACGAGCATCGTTAGCTGCCTGATCTGCTAGCTCATTTCCCAGTATTCCGATATGACTGGGCAACCAGTAGAAGCTGATAGAATTTCCATACTGATTCTGTATGGTAAGCAGATTTTGGATCTCTATAATCAGGGTGTTTTTTGGCATATAGCGGCCTAAACTTTCCAATGCACTAAGCGAGTCGCTAAAGATGATAATGGTTTCATTTCGGGACTTGCGTAAATAATGAAGTGCTTGCTTTATCGTAATTAGTTCGAGGGTAAAAATGCTACAGGTATTAGGCAGCTTGAACCTATATTTCTCAGAACCAATAACGAAAGCAGAACCACACATTTCCGGCGACTTGGATCCGTCTGTGAACACTTCCTTGTCATGCTGAACCTTATTTTTAAATTCGAGATACCTCTGATGATATAATGTATGACTTGTGTCAGATTTTTTATATGAAGACAAAGACAGATTTATTTGAGACCGTGGAATTTTCCAGGGAGCTATGAAGAAATTTGATTTAGAGACTGTTGGGAATGAATAGTTCATTCTTTCTACAAGACTCTGCAGACGAATACCGTATGGACGTGTAGCGTTTTGTCTGGTGCTAAATATTGTGCTATTTGGTGGATGAAAGACACAGCTGTACGAGGGATGCCGAGGTTTGCATCGCAGGCTTGATGCATAGGATAGCATCAGCCTTTCTCGTCTAATATGCAGTGGGGGTTCCCCACTCTCGGTATACAAACTCAAGACAGGAGTGGTTCTGAACGCCCCGAGGGCTAATCTAAGGCCATTGTTGTGTACGGTATCGAGAGGTTTGATATAAGAAGGTCATGTAGAGCTATAAACTACGCTCTCGTAATCTATTTTAGACCGAATTAGTGATCGGTAAAGCCGGAGCATGGCGACTCGGTCAGCTCCACATGTTGTTCCAGAAACGATTTTCAAAGAGTTTATTGCTCGCATACTTTTTTTTTCTGAGGTTTATAAAATGAGGTTTCTGAGGTTTATAACATGAGTGTTTGGACAGGCGAACTGATCTTTACGATATCGTTAATTGCCACATTAAAGAGTGTGACACTGAGGACAGAGCCTTGAGGCACCCTATTCTCTTGCATTTGGAGGTCGGAAAGATAAGATCCCTGTCTAACTTGGAAAAGTCTCTTTAATAGGAAATTACTAATTAACATTCCCATATTGCCTCTTATACCCCATTTATGAAGGGTTTTTAAAATTCCATAGCGCCATGTGGTGTCATATGCCTTCTCGATATCAAAGAAAACCGCCACCAGATGACAATGGTAATGAAAGCTTTCTGGACCGCGGACTCCAGTGACACGAGATGGTCGGTTGTTGAACGCCCCTGACGAAAACCACATTGTACTTTTGATAGGAACTTACCAGTTTCTAGAAACCAGGTCAGTTTCCGATTGACCATTTCTTCGAAGAGTTTGCAGATGCAACTGGTAAGTGCTGTGTGTCGGTAGCTCTTAGGATCCTTGGGATAAAAATCCCAAGGATCCTAAGAGCTATCGTTAGTTTTGAGGATAGGTATTAGGGTGGCATTTTGCCACACATCGGGAAACGTTCCTGTTAGCCAGATTTGGTTAAAGATTTCTAGAATAGCAATTATCTGGGAGTGACTTAGATGTTTTAAAAATTGGTAATGAATATTGTCGGGTCCCGGAAATGAATCCCGACATTCCCTAAGTGCAGCTTCTAGTTCCCAGAGTGTAAAAGTTTCATTGTAGTCTTCAAAATTATTGGAAATAAAGTTTATTTGCTGTTCATCAGCTTTTATCTTTATTGTTTGGAATTGTTCAGTGTAAGTCGAAGAACTCGAGACGGTAGCGAATGTCTCAGCTAGGGTGTTAACGATTTCCTGAGGAGAAGTTATAACACTAGAGTTAACTCTATTGCCGAAAATTGTGCCGAAACAATTTTTCCCCGAGATTCTACGAATTTTCTCAAATACCTCCCGGGATGTAGTGTATCCCTTGATAGAAGATATATATTCGAACCATGACTTTCATTTACTATCAGCGATTACTTTTCGTGATGCTGATCATTTTCGCTTAAAATTAGCTAAATTTTGTGCAAACATATCACGTTTAAAGCGATGCAGTGCTTTCTTTCTCTCGCAGATCGCCTGGCGACAGGCATCATTTCACCAGGGAAAGGGAGTACGAGATCGAAAGGTAGAGAGGTTGAAGTTTTTGGCATGCTATTGTTAGCTGCATCGAGTAGCAGCTGATTTAGAGAATCAATAGCACTATATGTAGTACTGAAATCAATCTTGTTTATATTAACGGAACGCTCAAAAAGGTGCCAGTCAGCCTCAGAGATTTTCGACCTAGGTGGCCTAATGAATACGACTGCAAGCTGGGCCAATTTACAAGTTATGGGGAAATGGTCACTGACGCATAGATCTGGAGTGACTTCCTACACAATTTCCAAGGCTAACGAAGGCGGCGTTATAGAGAGATCTATACACGAAAAACTGCCATTTGCTGTAGAAAAATGTGTGTGCTGTCCATTGTTCAAAAGGATGGCATCGTCTCTCTGAAATAGTAGTTCGATAGCCCTAATCCTGGGATCAAGATGTACCGTTCCCCATAATGGATTGTGGGCGTTAAAATCGGACATGATCGGAAGAGCCTCGATGAGACCATGCATATCGTCTAGTTGGAGGACCTCTCTAGGAGGAATATACAGTGAACATATAGAGATAGAACAAGCACAATGTACTCTAGCTGCAACAGCTTGAAGAGGTGTATTTAAATTATGGCTCCAGAATAAACGGTGTTTTTAATTAGGACTGAAACTCCCCCCACACACACGCTCCTCGGCAGGAAAGTCCCTTCGGTAGAAGTCGTACCCACGTGGAGCAGGTGTTTGTGGCTCCCGGAAGTGAGTCTCCTGCAGGCAAACCGCGACAGGGTTTATTGAGTTGCAGAGCAATTTAATTTCGGAAAGAAGTGCATAAAATCCGTTTATGTTCCATTGTAAACTAGTCATAGTTTCGGTTTTGGGTTTGTGGCCTTTTTTTGCTACCGTTTATCTTTCTTTTGTTTTTTTTTGTTTTTACTTAGATAGGACGACGGATCGGCATCTTCTAAATGGTCAATGATCATATCATCGGTAAGGCCTGCCGATGATGCTCTTGACGGGTGTTTTGCCTCCTATACGGAGGATGAAGTCGATGATTTGCTACCATGAGAGGTGCTACCACCATGAGAGGTAGAAGGTTTAGTCTTGTCTTTTTTTGTTTCGTGTTTTGTTTCATGTTTAGTTTCATTGATTTTCGTTTCATTTTTTGTGGTTACCTGATCTAGGTCGCATTGAATGGCGATGGTTGAGGTTTTTTTCGAAGAGACAACTTTAGAGTAGGGAGTTTGATTATTATAAGCAGATGGAACAAGAGTACGGTGTTTCTTTTTGGCTTCATCATATGAAATACGATCTTCAACACGAATCTGCTGGATAGCGAATTCGCGTTGGAAGGATGCACAGTTTCTTGATCGTGGTGAATGCGGTTCAGAGCAGTTTGCACATTTAAAAGGTGTGGGACAACTGATACCCTCGTGAGGGCGATTGCCACACTGTTTCTGGGAAGTTTAAAAGTGCTGAAGGTTAGGATGAAACATCCGTTAGCGGAAACAGTTCCATTTTTTCTACTTGTTAATCATCTGATTTCTATTACATTTTGTGCCTCTAACTCTTTAAGAATGTTCTCGTCCTCACAGTGCGTTAAGTCAAAGCAATAAATTATCCCTTTAGACACATTAAGAGATCTATGAGGTGCAACAAACACCCTGAAATCTCCCATCTGCGCCGCTTTGAGAAAAGTATTACTTTGCCTTTCGTTGGCTGTGGTTATCATTAAAGTACCATCTCTTAATTTTTTTATGTTTTCGACATCTCCAATGCGAGAAACAATCTTTGAAATTACAAAAGGGGAAACCTTTTCAAAAGTACCATCAATGCGAGAAACAATCAGGTATTTGTTAAAATTACAAGAGGAGCTACTGTCATTTGGTATTTTTTAAGGCAAGTTTGGGTAGTTTTGGTTTTCCATGTTATTTGTTTTTATATTCGGTCCCTATGCTCCCCACCCTCCTTGGAGCCACAAATGGAAAGTCCTGGTACAAACTACCAGAATCTCCAGAGATACATAAGAACTATAGCCGTCATGGTATGAGCCACACGTAGCCTAAACGTGCCCCCAGACCCCACACGACTCGCCCCATCAGCACACCCAAAAGGACATGGTGACTTGCCGATTGATCCTCACTGGAGCCCTGTTTAGGGGAATACAAGGCCAAAGTGGTGTATTGGTGGTCACTTCCGCAGATCGTGACATTCCTCAACCACCAGGATCCTTTTCTCCCCCGACACGGGTTGCAGCGCACGGCAGACACGCAGGTGGGTCATGTCTTCTCTAATGGCCACAAGACAGAACACAGATATACAGAACCCATAAAGGAGGGACAGGCCGCTTATCTAAAGACAAAGAACATACAGGACAAGGACACTTGCGGCCATTAAGTTGACACCCGGCTGATACCCACGGAAGCCGGTACTCGTTGGTCGCCTTTTACGACCTGCTGAGTGGGCAGCGGTTGTATTCTAACCCCCACCCGCAGGGGGGATTATCAGTCTAGGACAATCGTCGGCAACCTTTGTGTAATAATGGGCACCTTTACGGGGATATTCACCGTCGACGTATATACACACAAGAAATGTATTGAAAGCCATTTACACTTTCTTCGATCGCTGTTTTCTTGGCTGTTTAAAGACTGGCGACTGTCCTATTACCGCTTGTTTAACCCTGGATACATCATTATTGTCTTAGCTAATTTTTATTTAATTGATATTGGTAAACGCAAGGAATTAAAAAGGGTTGGTTTCGGTTTCGATTTTTTTAATGAACTTGCATATAAAGTGTGTAAGACGTGATTACAAGGAAATATGTAGTTTTAAGAAGTTCATTAAGAGGGGTATTAGAGTTATATTCAGGATTTGGTACGGTTGATTAACACAAGAAAAGCATTATTTTGGTGTTTGTTGTTTACTGTATAATAACAAGAGGAACACTGATAATATTTGCAAATTTACAAAACAAGGCAAATATTGTCGCTACAACTAGGAGAGACGTAAGCCGGGTTTGAATAGAGTTCCGCCACACCACTATGAAAGGTGGAGTCTAACACACAATAAACACTACAGTTTAGAAACACTGCGTAAAATTTAAAGTTTCCAGGATTATCTTACAGTGCAGCTGCCTCCATAAACGCGAAATACGTAGAATATTTATACAATGGCCTGGAGTAATTACGGTATCGTAATCGCGCGAGGAGCAATAATCCATCTTAAACATTATTGCGGATGACTCACATTCGGGGCCACCTCGACTGTTGAACGCGCCTCGAATTTGCGATTTTTGACGAAATACAAAATTGAAAATCGCTACAAATAGTAATACGAATTACGGATAGAAAATATTTTTAAGGTAAAAACGCAGTAATATAGGCCTATTCATGAGCAAGGGCGGTTTACGAACCAAGTTCGGAACATTCAAATAATATTGGTATCCTTTTCTACTACCTGATAACCGAGCGGATATTCCCAAGACGTACGATTTCGTCGGCCGTATCTAGAAAACACACACGCGGCCTGCGTAGCTCGGTCTTAGACCGAGCGGTAGAAGGAGAAAGAAATAGTTTACGGCGTCTCTTACTTACCGGTTATTTCACAGGCGCGCGCGATTTAGTCAAGCGTTGCAATTACGCAGGTTAATTGAAAGAAAATATGTTTTTAATGAACGTTTTAGCAAATGTGGAAATGGATATAAATACAACATTCAAAAATACTTATTCTAATACAATAATATAAATGAAATGTGAAATAACTAATATGAAAACTTAACAAATTTGTGACATTCATTTTATTTAAATGAATAGTATAAAATAATAATACATAAAAATAAATTAGTCATTCATTATCGTCAAATTCTTCAAAATGATCAGTGCTATCGTCACTTGAATCTCCTACGGGTATGATAAACTCTGGAATATTGTCGATTATTTATTATTCTCTTTCTTCCAATTATTCAATATGACAGCATCCGTGTGTTTAATATATTGTTTCCAGCATTCTTTCGGTACCTGTTTAAGCGCCTCCTCCCACATTTTCAAAACTGATTCAGAACTATATCCCTCACAACCTATATGATGATCATAATAATTTTTTATTAATGTTCCCCAGGTAAGCTCTATTGGATTAAACTGGCTGTAATATAGTGGAAGTCTTAATATTCTATGTCCAAACTTTAATGCCATTTCATCTACAGCATATACATGTGGCTGCTTTCGCATTTGGGCTGTTTGTAGCAAATCTGTTTTTAAATCGCTATCAGAATATGCAATATTATTTTCAATCAGCCAGTTTTTTATATCATTCTTCATCCAATTTCCTGTGGGCTGTTTAAAATTCGAGAGTGGTACCTCGCGTTATCGATAATTATTAAACATGGTCCTTCTAATTGTATTAATAATCTCTCAAACCATTTTTCGAAACCTTCAGCATTCATATTATCATGGTAATCGGCACTTTTCGATGTGGTACAATAAATTAATCCACATTCTGGTACCCACCCAGACGAGGAACATGCGTGCACAATCATATAGCGCTTTCCAATTGAAGCAAATGAATGTTTCACGTTATTCAGAGATTCATCCTGCCAAATTTTCTTTGGTCCTCCGTATTGAAAAATCCACGTTTCATCCACAAAAATACATTTTAATGCATTCTCAGAATTTAAATTTCTGTGGTATTCTCGCAGAAAATTGATTCTGGCATTTACAACTAACTGTTTTTCGCAGAGAACACGTCTGTTATCATGAGTTTTAAAAGACCACCCCATTGAATGCATAACTCGCAATAGACTGGAATTGCTAATTTGCACATTTCCTCCTTCTGTCAATTGTTCATTAATTAAAGCCACACTAACATGTTTTTTATGTACATGTTATAAATAACACTGCGAATTTCACTTCGATCACATGCAGGTAGATCTTAGGTTTTTGATTTTTTTTTTCTTCGGGAAATTTCCTTTTTCCATTTTCAAATTTTCCGCCCTGAACTGTTCTCTCCACCGATCGTAAACTTATTTTTAAAGGTTCGGCTACTCTCTCTCTCGAACGCGATTAATATTTGTAATTGGCCCTCCATATTCTTTTTCCTTTTCAAAATATTCTAATAAGTTTAAAACTAAACTGTCACATTTAGAGTTTAAACACTTCGGCATTTTTAGACGTCTCGGAGTACTAATGTTTCGGTGTTGTATTGGTGGTGTTATCAAAACGAATGTAAATTACATTATTAAGTGAACATGTATACAGGGTTGGGCATATGTGTCGGAACACCTGATTTCTGGCTAAACGTCTGTTGTTTTCTTATTTCTTTAAAAAGAAATGTGTATAGTTTTATTTATTCTATTCAGTGACGTATTTTGATTTTCTACAGCTATCCAATTTTTCGAGATATGACGTCATCGGCAGTTTTTTTTAAATGGAACACCCTGTATATTTTTACATTTTCGAATAGATACTTTTCCAACAATTGCATTGATGTATGGTTTGATGGATATGCGACTTGTGGTTTTTTAAATATTAAATAAAATAATTCTACATCTAGTTGGCTTTTTACATTTTTTCACTCTGTTTTCTTATAAAACAATTTCGTGTTTTTTTATGTTTTCTGTAACTAACAGATAGTATCCATATGAAATATAAACATTGCTGTTCAATTTTGGGTGAACTAACTTAACGTGAAAAAATTACGTTGTTAATGATGGTCAGTTTTGCAGATTAGTAGAGATCTCTACAAGATGCATGCAATATTTTTAATGCAACATTCCCTGAGAGAAATTCCAATATTTATAAATCCAAATTTTTAAGTTTTCAACAAAATTTTTACGAAATTCCCAAATTTAATTTTTTATTATTTTATTTATTATTAAAAAAAACACAAGTCGCACACCCACCAAACCCTATATTGTTGTAATTGTTGAAAAGGTGTCTATTTGAAAATGTAAAAATATACAGGGTGATCCATTTAAAAAAACTGCTGATGACGTCATATCTCGAAAAATTGGATAGCTGTAGAAAATCAAAATACGTCACTGAATAGAATAAATAAAACTATACACATTTCTTTAAAAAAAAAATAAGAAAACAACATACGTTTAGGCAGAAATCAGGTGTTCCGACACATATGCCCAACCCTGTATATACAAGGGAAACAGGCAAATTTTTAATAAGGGAATTCCCAGATTTACTGGGCTTTTCTGAATTTATAATCCATTGCGAAGATTAATTTGCGTCCCTTTCGGCCTAATGTACTAAATACATTAACAAACCCCAGGGGTTATTTGTTAAGATTTTCGTTACTTCTCGGTCATAGTATTATATCATTATTAAAGAACAATTAGGTCAACTAATCCGGTTATTTATTCCTGTTCAAAATTGGCCGAAGAATATGAATCCCTTTATAAAACGTGTTGCCAATTATATCCGCTATAAATCAAGTAATGTTATGTGGTATGAACTTATAATTTTTTTTTAATTTGTGATATTTCCGGTTTTACTTTTATATTTGGCGTTTTTGCGCACGCCTATGGTGGCAAATTGTAACGGACACTACTTGATTCGGACGGACAAGACACCCCGACCGCCATCTCTGCTGAATAGCTCTATAGTAAAGTATCTCTGGTTTAAACTTCGTTTATGATATACCACTCGCTGCTGTAAGCACAAAAATGTTGTTAATTTTCTCTGGCTTAATCGTCATGTATCGTCATGTTTATTTTCCTACCAGAGGTAGTAATATCCTAGATAATGTTTTCTCAAATTTCAGAGCAGAATCTGTAAAAACTTCACCTGTAACATTGAGCTCTGATCACACTGGAATTCATTTCCAAGTCATGCTGAAATCAGGTAATATAGAAACAAAATTTAAAATAGTACGGCCAATCACACATTTAGGTAAATTTAACATGTTTAATCTACTAACGCATCAAAATTGGAGTTTTCTTAATAATTACAACAATTGTAATGATTTATTTAATGAATTCCATGAAACTTTCTTAGGCATTTTTGAAAATGCATTCCCTCAAAGGCGTGTAAATATTAATTCTGAACATAAACAACTTGTGCATTGGTTTAATAATGAACTGCGGCAGATGCGAGATCAATTACATTTTCTGCATGAAGTATATAAACACACAAAAAGTGAGCACCATAAATTAATGTACTCGTCTTTTAAAAAAGAATATAATTCGGCTATACATCACGCCAAAAAAAAGCAAATGATAATTTCATTAATACTGCTAGTAACCAGCAAAAGGCTAGATGGCAAATTATAAATCAATGTAAAACACAAAAATGTAATGTAAACTGTGATATATCTCCTGATACTTTTAACATTACTTTCATCAATTTAGTAAAGGACATAATTTCTTCCATTCCATCTCACGATATAGATTCTAGTCAGTATATCAATTGTGACAGTAGTTTTAGTTTTAAGGAAGTGTCATGCAGTGAAGTTAGAGATGTAATCAATAGCATCAAAAACGGAAATTGTAATGATATATATGGAATTTCTATGAATATTGTTAAAAGCTGCAAGGAAGCTATTATCCCTCAAATTACTGCATTAATGAATGAATGTATTAGGACTTCCACCGTTCCGGTTGCAACGAAAGTAGCTGCTGTAGTTCCTGTTTTTAAAAAAGGTGCGAATGACTATCGGCCCATATCATGCCTTCCTATATATTCAAAGATCTTGGAAAAAATACTATATAATCAAATTGTGCAATATATGGAGGATAACTCTCTTCTAAACTTCAATCAGTTTGGATTTCGTGCAGGAGTTAGCACATCTGATGCACTTCTACTTTTAGTTAACACTATTTTGGAT
The DNA here is from genome assembly GCA_910593695.2 of Ocypus olens. Classification (NCBI taxonomy): domain Eukaryota; kingdom Metazoa; phylum Arthropoda; class Insecta; order Coleoptera; family Staphylinidae; genus Ocypus; species Ocypus olens. The sequence goes on along the minus strand of OU343049.1, from coordinate 13,690,805 downwards.
TCATTTGAGGGCACTGGTTTTGTCATGGCTTCCTTCCTTGACTTGAGCAAGGCGTTTGAGTGTGTATCACATGAAATTCTCTTAAAAAAAAACTTGAGCACTATAACTTCAATCAACCAAGCCTACAGCTGAAAAGGTCGTATCTTTCTGGACGCATTCAAATTACCAGGGTAAATGGTAAAACATCGAAACCTCTACGGGTTAAATTTAGGGTACCACAAGGTTCAATTTTGGGTCCTTTATTATTTCTTATTTACATTAATGAACTCCCAACATATATTCCAGAAGCCTGTGTTATACAATATGCAGATGATACGACCCTGTTAAGTGCGAATAAGGATCTGCATGCAGTATTAAGTGCAAATCAAAACGCTACTGTGCGGGCCTCGGAATGGTACACTGGAAACCGCCTTCATTTGAATCCAAGCAAAAGTGTCAATGTATTGTGTAACTTAAAGGTGAATATAATATAGGCTCACCACATGCTAGTTTTTTGGAAGTGTGGGTCGATAGTGAGTTAACATGGAATCATAATACTGAACAGCTTGCAAGAAAATTGTGCTGCAGTATTTACTTGCTACGAAATTTGTCAAATTCAGTATCATTGGAGGTCTTAAAGACATAATATTTTGCAAATTTCCAGTCTTTGATCAGTTATTGCTTGATAGTATGGGGTCATTCGCCTGGACTACAGCGTATTTTTAAACTTCAACGACGAGTTATCCGAATACTTGCCCATGTTGGATATAAAGCAGATATAAAGGCATTATTTAAAAATATGGGAATTTTACCTCTCCCCTCTTTGTATATTTACCAATGTCTAATTCACATAAAGAAAAATGAAGGTGAATATGAATTAGTGAATGCTATTCATAATTATCCAACTAGACAAGAAAACGATATACATATACGTAAAATGCGCTTAATTAAATCTCAAACTGGAACTAGATATTGGGGCCTAAAATTTTTTAATAAATTACCAGTTGCTATCAAATATTTACCTCTTAAAATGTTTAAAGTGTTTATAAAAAGACTTCTTTTGGAAAAAGCCTATTTCAGCTATGACGAACTTTTAATCGATAGCGACATTTGATACATATCCAGTGATTTAACCTCTACTTGTTTCTAATATGTCTTACTTTATGTTGTTTCTGTAATTTGTTGATTTGTTTTAATATATTTTTAATTTTATACGTTTGTCAGTAATTTTATTTCTACATCTATTTTAACATGTTTGTATTGTCGTACCAAATTTAATTTTAATATGTTTATAATAATTTTTCTAAATTTCACATTTTATTTCTTTGTTATTTATCTTATTTATACACTTAATTCATAGTATATCTGTTAGTAATTTTATTTTTACATCTATTTTAACATGTTTGTATTGTCATAACAAATTTAATTTTAATATGTTTGTAATAGTTTCTTAAATTCATATTTTATTTCTTCGTTATTTATACACTTCATTTATAGTACCTATGTCTGTTAATAATTTTATTTTTACATCTATTTTAACATGTTTGTATTGTCTTAAATTTCATATTTTATTTTTTAGTTATTTAATTGAATTTATAGTACATACTACATACCACCTGACTTGTGTAAGCGATTAAGTAATCACACAAATATAGTATTATTATTATTATTATAAAAACAATCGCCACAGGCTTGAAACTTTCCAAATTTACTCAAAATAGTATCTGCTCTATAATTTAATCAGAATATGAAAATATCCCTTTACCAAATTTGGAAATAATCATACGAGAATATTGTTTATACCATGTATGGCAATGTTAAATTTTATCAATTTTCACTGGTTAAAGAATATAATAATTGTCACAGATTTTAAACTTTCCAAATTTACTCAAAATAGATTTTGCTCTACAATTCAATTAAAATCTAAAAACATCTCTTAAACTTAAAAATAATTCAGAATACATAATACAGAATTTGCTCAATGTTCCTATGTTAAAAAAAATATATACAGGGTGTCCCAGACCACTCGTATCAGGTTTTTTTTAGAAAACGGCTAGTCGGAGAGAGTTGGGACAAAAAATATTACAGTATTAAAGAATCGAACGATGCTATTGTTATTCCCAAAAACGGTTCGCATCCCTGAGAGCTTGTCAAAAACTCCAGATTTTTAAGCGGCACGGAAGGTCCAAAGTGGTATCGTTTAAAAGGTCTTTAAAAAACAAGCAAGTAAATATACAGAGTCCTGTATTTCACCTCCCGTCTTCCGTAGCTCATTTACTAATTAAGTTGGAATTTTGTTATTTTGCAGAAAAAATTTGCATCCTAGAATGCATTTCAAGAAAATATTTTTGATCATACAGGGTATTAAATGTTCCAAAATTAATATTCGTAAGTATAAAGATAACACCTGATTTTTAGATGGACCACCCTATTATATGTATTCGAAAAATGATTGCAAACCCTCCATTTTATCGTGGTGTTCGAATTTCACTTGCGACTAGTACCCTGTGTTCAACATTGTTTGACAGGCATTTGAATTTGGCGCGTTGTTTTTCATATTGCAATGTTGGTACCTTCGCGCGAGAGTGTCAAATCGATCATTAGCGCCCGCAGAATTAACTGTCATTGCGATCGTGTGTGATTTATAGATATTTAGTTTTACATTTACGTTTTGTACCATCTCATCTTACTGCAGATATTTTATTGGTAAGTTAAAAAATAACCACATTAACACATGCAAATCTTAATTATGAAATGTGATTTTAGGTTAAGAATGCCGTTCGAAGATCACAACAGGTTTATCCTTGAAGCATATTTTCGAACAGGGACACGGAACGCAGAAAGGAGTTGGAATTATTCCTATCAAAATTGCGAGGAACAATTTCATGAGCAGTTTCCTGATGTTGAGTTTGGTGACAATTACTTTGTGCAACATGTTCGCCGTATTGTTACCAGATTCCATTAAACCAGCAGCGTTTCCAAAGGAAAATCTACTGTCCTTACGGAAGCAGTTATTGCAGATATTCAACAAAGACTAGATGTGAGTCCGAAGAAATCGCTCCGATGTTTGTCGGCTCAGATAAATTTATCGCTCGGTACGTCAGAAGGCTTGGAAAAAAAAATTACATTTACATCCGTACAAGGTAACTGCAACTCAACAGTTGCTGGCGCCTAATTATCCTCGCCGAGTGCACTATTGCAATTGGTTTAACGAGTTCCTGAATGATGACGATTTGTTAGATTTAACGTTCTACAGTGACGAAGCTTGGTTTCACCTTAGCGGCTATGTGAACTCGCAAAACCATAGAGTGTGGGTTGCAGAAAACCCCCATATATTTGTTGAGGTTCCGTTACATCCTCAGAAGGTTGGTGTATGGCTGGCAATGTCCCGAAGGAGAATCTATGGCCATATTTTTTTAATGACAATATTAACGCAGCTCGCTATCGGGAATTACAATTGATTCATGATGATGAATTGGAGCAAGGATACTTTCAGCAGGACGGAGCTACTGCGCATACTTCAAATACAACGTTACATCACCTGCGGCAGTTCTTCGGAGATAGTTTAATTAGCAAAGATCTATGGCCACCTCGCTAACCAGATTTGACACCGCTGGACTATTTTATGTTCGGATACTTAAAAAATAAAGTGTATACTGATCGACTCCACACTTTACAAGAACTGCGCAATACAATAACAGAAGCGGTGCACAATGTTACACCTGAAATTCTACAAAATGTCTTCAACAACATGAAACGCCGGGTAAATTTGTGTTTGGATCAAAATGGGCAACACTTTGAACATATGTTATAGTTTAGTTCAAAATAAATTCCCTAATAGTCCTGCCACTGGTTAGTACCAACATTAAAAGTTTTTTTTAGGAGCGGGAAATTCAAACAGCTATCAAACAATAACGAACACACGGTATATATCCTCGAGGAGGTCACCTGAGCTCTTCTTTTACATTTAAAAGTCGACTACATAGAAGCAAAGAAGTATAAATTTCGAATTACTATAAATAAAGATACGTGTGGCTTATTTATGCGTGGCTGTGAAAGCAAAAGTTTTAGTAATAATACTGAGGTGATTTTAAATAAAAGAGACGCAGATTGTCTAGGAACGTAATTAAATGCGAACTACTGTATTTATTTAACAAAATACACCACAATACACTTAGGTCACGCTAAATAATTAACAACATAAACAGCACATGGTGCGCTATTTATAGATTAGGTAGGAAGTGAAACCGACTGTTAATTTAAATTAATCTACTTACATGCCAAAACTAATTATGCCAATTTAACATGTTATAATATACAAATTACAGCACTGATAGTGCTGCTAATTATATTTCAAAATTTAGTATGTCAGTCTCCATGAAAGTAATTTTAATCTACTCATTATACTGCAGAAATCTTTTTATACTGTCAGTCCTAAATTCCACATTTGGTCCTAATTTGCGGACGTAAGTGGAATTTTACGCCTTTGGGCCAAAATAGTTATTCGTTTAGCAAGTGTTTGCCGCACGCCGTACACGTAAGTGCGTCAAATGCACTTTCACATACCTCCACAAAGTTGGCACCCCCACTTCTTGGGATTTGCATAAAAAGTAGTCTATAATTTAGGACTAATTTAGGACTAATTTGTACCCAAAAAATTAGAATTTGTACCCACGCCGTTTAGCCGGTATACCGCTATGAAAAGTGGGGGTGCTAACTTTAGTAAGGACAGCACCCCCACTGTCAGTGATCGAGTTGAAATATGGACGACTGGCAAGAACTAATTTAAGACTAATTTGTAACGACCGTCATTTTTTTATAAACATTTTTGTTTATTGCAAAATTTGAAAAATTCGTATTACGCTAAGCAGATTCCACCGTTCGTTCACACTACATCTCAAAAAACACTTGAATGACCAATATTGTTTTATAAACAACATTTGTTTATAAACAAATCGATGTTTTTTTACATTTTTAAGAGGTGATTTTCGCTGAAATGAAAAACATATCCTTACAGCCAAAGAAATATAAGACAATTTGCAAAATCTCTCTTTCTAAATTTATGATGAATTTGCACCGAACTTACTTTTATACCAAAACAAATTTGTTATAAACAAATTGCTATTTTTGAAAACTGCGCCACGTGTATATCACTGCATCACATGGAAATCGCTTAAGATATTCGACACCAATGGACAGGCTTCAGAATCTTAATATATGAATTTAAGATTAATTTGTAACCAATTCAGTTTTGCAAAAAAATCAATTTGTTGTCAACAAAATGATACTTTTGGAAAAAACGTCGCGTGTAAATGAACAAACTTCAGAATCTCAATCTCTGAATTTAAGACTAATTTGTACCCAATTCAGTTTTGCAAAAAAAATCAGTTTGTTGTCAACAACTTGATATTTTTTATAACCGCGCCACGGGGTAATAAAAGGACCGTATGCAAATCAAACACCATGAAGCCATTACAGAACCAATAAACAAAATACGGAATCTTTATGGCTGAATTTATGACTAATTTGTACCCAACTCAGATTTGCAAAAAAATAGATTTGTTGTCAACATATTGATACTTTTGCTGACTGCGCCACGTGATTATAAAAACACCGTATGCAAATAAAACACCATTAAGAGTTACAGATTCATCGAATTAAACGCAGAACCATCATAACTGAATTTAAGACTAATTTGTACCCAACTCAGTTTTGCGAAAAAAATCATTTTGTTGTCAACAAATTGATACTTTTGGAAAAAAACGTCGCGTGCAAATGAACAAACTTCAGAATCTCAATTTCTGAATTTATGACTAATTTGTACCTAACTCAGTTTTGCGAAAAAAATCATTTTGTTCTCAGCAAATTAATTTTTTTGATAACTGCGCCATGTGATTATGAAAACACCGTTTGCAAATCAGACACCATTTAGACATACAGAACCAATAAACCAAATTCAGAATCTTCATGACTGCATTTATGGCTAATTTATACCCAACTCAGTTTTGCAAAAAAATCAATTTCTTGTCAACAAATTAATACTTTTGGAAAAAATTCGCGTGCAAATGAACAAACTTCAGAATCTCAATCTCTGAATTTATGACTAATTTGTACCCAACTCAGTTTTGCAAAAAAATCAAATTGTTGTCAACAAATTGATACTTTTGATAACCTGGCCACGTGGTAATAAAAGGACCGTATGCAAATCAAACACCATGAAGCCATTACAGAACCAATAAACAAAATACGGAAACTTTATGACTGAATTTATGACTAATTTGTACCCAACTCAGATTTGCAAAAAAATCAATTTGTTGTCAACATATTGATACTTTTGATGACTGCGCCACGTGATTATAAAAACACCGTATGCAAATAAAACACCATTAAGAGTTACAGATTCATCGAATTAAACGAAGAACCATCATAACTGAATTTAAGACTAATTTGTACCCGACTCAGTTTTGCGAAAAAAATCATTTTGTTGTCAACAAATTAATACTTTTGGAAAAAACGTCGCGTGCAAATGAACAAACTTCAGAATCTCAATCTCTGAATTTAAGACTAATTTGCACCCAACTTAGTTTTGCGAAAAAAATCATTTTGTTGTCAACTAAGCGATACTTTTGATGACTGCACCACGAGGTTATTAAAACACCGTATGCAAATCAAACACCATTAAGACACACAGAATCATCAAACAAAATGCAGAACCTTCATAACTGAATTTAAGACTAATTTGTACCCAATTCAGCATAATGGTTAAATTTTTATATAGTAGTGTATTATATACATCGATTATGTCATGTTGTATAGACACTTGTAGCCATCTCAAAATCCAGTTCAATTAATGAGTAAATTCAGTTGATCGGTTAATTAGTCTTTTTTGCAAATTATTTTCAGTTTTGTAATTCAGAAGCAATAATTTATTCTTAAAGTCTGAAAACGAAACTAATTTTTAAGAATTACGAGATTACGTGATGTAAATTATGTCTAAATGTTTGTTGCAAAATTGAGTCTCTTATATGAATTTAAATTATATTGAGTTTTATGCCCATTGTATTAAATGAAAGTGTAAAGTATCAATTTATTCAAAATTAATTAATTTTTGTTGAAAAACTGACTTCTGTACAAATGAGTCTTAAATTCAGAGATTGAGATTCTGAAGTTTGTTCATTGGCACGTGACGCTTTTCAAAAAAATATGAATTTGTTAACATCAAATTGATTTTTTCACAAAACTGAATTGGGTATAAATTAGTCATAAATTTGTTAATGAAGATTCCACATTTTGTTTATTGATTCTGTAATGGCTTCATGGTGTTTGATTTGCATACGGTTTTTTCATAACCACGTGGCGCAGTTATCAAAAGTATCGATTTGCTGACATGAAATTGATTTTTTCGCAAATCTGAATTGGGTACAAATTAATCTTAAATTCAGATATTAAGATTCTGAAGCCTGTTCATTGGTGTCGAATATCTTAAGTGATTTACATGAGATGAAGTGATATACACGTGGCGCAGTTTTCAAAAATGGCAATTTGTTTGTAACAAGTTTGTTTTGGTATAAAAGTAAGTTCGGTGCAAATTCGTCGTAAATTTAGAAAAGGAGATTTTGAAAATTGTCTTATATTTCTTTGGCCGTGAGGATATGTTTTTCATTTCAGCGAAAATCACCTCTTAAAAATAAAAAAAAAAACATCGATTTGTTTATAAACAAATTTTGTTTATAAAACAATATTGGTCATTCAAGTGGTTCTTGAGATGTAGTGTGAACGAACGGTGGAATCTGCTTGGCGTAATACGAATTTTTCAAATTTTGCAATAATCAAAAATGTTTATAAAAAAATGACGGTCGTTACAAATTAGTCTTAAATTAGTTTTTGCCAGTCGTCCATATTTCAACTTGATCAGAGACAGTGGGGGTGCTGTCCTTACTAAAGTTAGCACCCCCACTTTTCATAGCGGTATACCGGCTAAACGGCGTGGGTACAAATTCTAATTTTTTGGGTACAAATTAGTCCTAAATTATAGACTACTTTTTATGCAAATCCAAAGAAGTGGGGGTGCCAAATTTATGGAGGTCTTTCACATGAGTATCTACCTCACAACGGACGAACAAATTCGATATTTAAAATTCTTGGTAAAATAATTTTAATACCTTTAATATTATCAACTATTACATTGAGAAACATTATAATTGTTCGATTGTCATATTATTACTGACAGAAATACTGATAGTAATAGAAACTTAAAAAATGGGTGTTCATTTTGATACCTATTACCTTGGTTACTTACAAATGATTATACTGATTAATAAATACTGATTATTTCGTTAAAATTTACTGCGCAATTTTAACAGAAAACAATGTTTGTTCACGGCGCAGAGACAATTCGCCCGTTCGAAACATTACATTTTACAAAACAAACAAGCAGATATGACGGATCGAAATTTAATTTTAAAATTTCCATTCTGTATTAATCGGATGGTGTGTTTGAAACAGTCCATGAATTTTAAATATTGATCTAGTTAATATTACCGAGCCGTAAAAACGAAGTGCTCACCCTGTTCGCCCTGCGGCGATAATTTCGAACGTAAACGCGGCCAGCCAAAAGGGATGGAAACAGGGCAGGAGGGAAAACATTTGGACGGACGCAAACGGCAGCCAAGAGATTTGAATTCCTGACGAAGAGCACGGCTACGTTCTCTCTGCACTAAGGGAATTGCAGACTCCTAAATTGAATGAAAGTAATTCGCAGTACAAATGAAACAAAATGAAACGGCTAAAAATCATCAAATCGAATAAATAATTAGAGCATTAAATAAATTCAATAAAACTCAGTAGTCATTTTTAGTTTTCCCGAAATATTTAATAAAAACCTCACCAAATTACGCCGGCGGTGGGTAGTCCCTATCCTATCTTTCTATTCTTGGAACACAAACGTGGGTTTTACAATTGTTAATTGATAAGAGAAGAATCAAATGATCGTTGCTTCGACAAAAGTATTTGTTTGTAAAAACTTTGGGGCGTACTTAACAGGTTGGAGGGTGGGATACGGACCACCCACCCCCCGAGGGTGGGATACGGCCCACCAACCACCCTTAGTCTCGACTTTAACTCAACCCGGAAACCTTCTTTGTTGTTGGTTTTGCAGGTTTGAAAACTCCAGTGATTTGAAGAAGAAATTTCTTTCATCAAACAGTGTTTTTTGTCTAGTTTAAGTGGAAACGAAGGGTGGTGGGTGGTCCCTAACCCATCCTCCAATCATTGGAACATAAACGAGTGTTTTACAATTGTTAATTAATTAATAAGAGAATAATCAAATGGTTTGCAGGTCAAACATCTGAAATATAGGTAAAAATATCAAAATCCAAGCCTAACGATAAAAAATACAAACAAAAAGATTGATTATTTAATAATAATTTATTTACGGGCGAGTGTTGGCAGTAGTAATTTTTAGTTTTCCCCAAATATTTAATAAAAACCCTACAAAATTACGCCGCTGCCCTTCTCCAAAATAATAAAATTTATAAATAAAACGTAAATACAGTGGATTTATTAGAAACTTATATACAAAATTAAAGTAGTATAAATATAGAATTTATTAAAATTTATTATTCATCTTCATCCGCAACATTTTCATCTTCTTTTCGGCACACATACATATTTATTAAATTGTGCAGCATCTAATTGGGGGTCACAAAATGATGAAAACGGCAATAATAGAATCCCTAGGCGGAAAGACCTAAGGTCGATAGCCCTTATCAGGAATCAAAATATGAAAAATTGTAACTGTAGGAATAAAAAAAAATGTACTAAATGCAATTATAATAAAGATTTCTTATATATAGAATCCCTAGAACAACTTACATAAATTATGTCACAGGTTTACAAATTTGCACCTCGGGAAAAATCACGCATTTCTCTTCCTCAATATACAGGGCCTTTTTTCAACTACGAACATATGATTGTTAATGTCTATGTTCTATGTTATAATAATCACCTCAACGCATTAGAATGTATTGACAATGTAGGTAACCAAGTACACAAAGGTCCCGTCAACCTGTCACAGTACAGTGAAAGCTTAAAATTATTACGAATAAAGTGAGGTTAATGAAACAAACAATGCTAAATCGTAAGTAATTATAATAAATATTCAAAATGACCACCTTCACGTTCTAAGCAGTAGCCAAGTCGATTATAAAATCCTTGAATAGCATTTCTAACGTGTTGCGGATTTCTTCTTAATTAATCGCAAACAGTAATTATACGATCTTTTAACTCTGAAGTATTGTTTATAATAATATTATTATAAACATTGCTTTTAAGATACCCCCACAATAAAAAGTCGTTTGGAGGCAAATCAGGCGACCGGGGTGGCCAAGGTATTGGACCAAATCTACTTATCCAGCGATCAGGAAGTAATTCACTTAAATAATTATTAATGGCAGCTGTAGAATGTGGAGGCGCTTCATCCATCTGATAATAAGGAGCAGCAATGTTTAGTGTATGAATTAGTGGCATTATACGAGTTCGCAGAAGATCAAAGTAAACATTACTGTTTAGATTTCCATTAATAAAAAAAGGACCAATAAGGGTATCATTAATTAGTCCAGCCCACACATTAACTCTCGCATTGTATTGTGTGTGCGTCAAATTTTGTAAGCGAGGACTATTGCACGCCCAAAATCTAAAAGGTTTGGGAAGGAATGGGTGTAAGGAATGGGTATCGATAAGGAATGAAAAAACTAAACTGTTCGTTTGCCTTTGTCCTCATTTGATAGTTGCTGATGATTTGAAAACTTGTAAGCATTGTATTTAAATTCTTTTAATGCCTTGTAAACGGAAGCTGAACTTATTTGAAACTGTGCTGCGATAACTCTTAACGATGATATGGGGTTCTTCTCTACGTAACATAAAATGTTGAGTTTCATCTCTTCCGTTAAAATGTGATTTCCTTTAGCCCTTTTAATGTGAAAATTACTCACACAGCCAGTATTGTCAAAATGATGGACAATATTGCAAATTGTTGAGATGGATGAAACTTGTCTGCTCGGATACTCAACCGAAAACAAATCTCTAACACGTCGAATGCTGTTCCCACTCTTGTGCCAATTAATTATCTGTATTATTTCTGCGGTGGTGTAATACATTTTTATTAATAACACAATTTTGACATAAATAAAACTGAGTGTAAGTATGGTTGCCTACATTGTCAATATATTGTAATGCGTTGATGTGATTATTATAACATAGAACATAGATATTAACAATCATATGTTCTGAGTTAAAAAAAGACCCTGAGAGAATTTGCTGACGAACTGAAGCTCACAAATTCGCTTCTTTTGGAGAAAATTGATAGGCTGGAGAAGGAAAACGAACAACTTTTCTCGCCGGCTGCAATTAATAATATACATGAAGTCCCAATCTACGGCATCTACTACACCGTCTGTGTTACTCTCGAAACAGGTTCATAACACGGCTGAACAGCTGATTGAGGTAAACAATAAACAAAACCCGGAGCCACAGGAGATGAACCACGATGGGAGCGAAACAGCCAATGCAAACATTAATCAGGGAACGGAAGAATTTACTATTGTTACCCACAAAAAGAAGCGTAAGTCACCAAAAAAAATCTCGTAGTTGGTACCGGCTGCGACTCAATTAAATCGACACTGTAAGCGGAACCGAAGAAAACGTGGCTGTTTCTTAAACGCGCGAGAAACAATGTAACACTGGAAGAACTAAGGGAACACGTACACAGTATTGCCAGGAGTAATTTTGAATTTTCCCCATATATTTCATAAAAATCCCCCAAAATACCCCTCGCATAAAATACCCACCCCAAAAAATATCGCATCGATTAAAGTTCCCCAAGATACACCCCAAAACCTTACGGGCAACACTGGGATTAGAGAAGGCGCGCTGATAAGATTTCGGAATTTGCACAAAAAAAAGTTTGATAAATCCGTTTTTCCGAAAACATATAGGTAGTACAAAGAGGCCATTTAAAAAAATAGAAAAACATTAAATCGTGCTGGGGTATCCTCCAAATAATTAAAATAATTCTTTAATTTCCCGGAAAGCCTTGCTAATTAACTACTTAAAATTGTTCGTATTTTTTTTTCATAATTTCCAAACAGTTCCAGTTATAGTGAGTGATCAGTTTCATTCTGGGCAAAAGTATTATATTTAACAATTACTAAAAAAAACTAAATTGGCTGCAAAAATTATTCTTTTGATTTAAAAATTATCGAAAAAAAAATCACAAATCGAATCAAAATATTTGAAAATTAAGTGATTCCTTAAACACAAATCGCGCAGGCTGTATTTTCTAACTAAATATCAAAGTACATTAGTTTTATCTTAAAACCTCCACTATAATTAAATTAAAAACACTAAAACAAAAAATTTCAAATTAAATAAATAACCCAAAATTAATAAAAAAAACCATGTTCAGGCCAAAAATATCAAAAATTCAGTCTGCAAAATCTAAATTATAGGGCAAAAAAATCAAAACTTTGGACCAAAAAATTCGAAAATGTCGAACTAAAAATATTGGTAAAAAATTGAAAACTCTTGGCAAAAATAAAAAAAGCAGTCAAAAAAAAGAGAAAATTTCAACTAAATATTCGAAAATTTTGGTTTAGATGTCAAAAATATCTAAACTATAGGCCAAAAAATAAAAATGCAGGCTAAAAATTGAAATTTTAAGCACAAGAAAAATAATTTGCCATTTTCAGCCCCAAAAATAACTCTTTACCTCAAAGTAAATTGCCGAAACTCTAAACTCAAAAATAATTTTTAAAAATCGCCCATAGAAAGCAAATTTCAACTAAATATTCGAAAATTTTGGTTTAGATGCCAAAAACATCTAAAATATAGGCAAAAAAAATAAAAATGCAGGATAAAAATTGAAATTTCAAGCACAAGAAAAATAATTTGCCATTTTCAGCCGCAAAAATAACTCTGTATCTCAAAGTAAATTGCCGAAACTCTAAACTCAAAAATAATAAAAAAATCGCCCATAAAAACAATAATTCAGGTTAAAACATCTAAAATGAAGGGAAAAAAATCAAAAATTTGGCCAAGAAAACTTGAAAAAACCAGCCAAATGTTCGCACACAAAAATCAACAATTCAGGTTAAAAATCTAAAGTATAGACCAATAAAAAATTCGCTCGTTAAAATTAATAATCAAGGTAAAAAAAAACAAGGATAGCCAAAAAATTGAAAATTTAGACGAAAAATCGTACACTCTGGGCAAAAATAAAAAATGCACACCAGAAAAAAAACTAAAATTTCATTTAAATTTTCGAAAATTTTGGTTTACAAGTCAAAAACTTCAAAATTTGGAACTAATAAATGAAAAACAGAGACCAAACAATCAAATGTCCTGATGTAAAAAATTAAAAATTCAGACTAAAAAATTGATGATTCAAGCAAAAGAAAAATAATTTGCCATTTTCAGCCCCAAAAATAACTTTATCTCAAAATAAATTACCGAAACTCTAAACTCGAAAGCAATTTAAAAAATTCCCCCATAAAAACAATAATTTAGGTTAAAAAATCTAAAATGAAAGACAAACAATCAAAAACTTAGAACAAAAACTCGAAAATAACCTCAAAACAAAAAACCTCCCATAAAAATCAACAATTAATGTTAAAAAATTTAGAGTGTAGACCATTCAAAAATTCGCTCGTTAAAATTAATAATCAAGATAAAAAAACGAAAAAAACGAAAAAAACGAAAAATGAAAAATGTAGACAAGAAATTCTAAAATTAGAACAAAAAAATCTAAAATATAAGCAAAAAAAAATTCCTGGTCTAAAAAATAAAAATATACAGACCGAAAAATTGAAAAATCAAACGAAAGAAAAATAATTTGCCTTTTCAGTCCCGAAAATACATCTGGCTCAAAATAAATTGCCAACTAGAAACGCGAAAATGTTTAAAAAACGATAAAGGATAAAAAATCAAAAACTCGAAAATACCGGCAAAAAATCGCGCATAAAAATAATAATTCAGGTTGAAATATAGGGCCGAAAATCAAAAATTGGGGCCTAAAAATAAAAAAACCGACCAAAAAATCGAAAATTTTAACAAACAAATCGAAAATGAAAAAAAATTAGTTCAAAAGATCAGAAATTTATACTAAAAAAAAGGTACGTGAAAAAAAAATCAAAATCCAGGTCTAACGATAAAAAATGCAAACAAAAAGATTGATTATTTAATATAATAATAATAATTTATTTACGGGCAAAGAGTATTGCCAATAGTAATTTTTAGTTTTCTTCAAATATTTAATAAAAACCTCACAAAATTACGCCGGCGGTGAGTAGTCTCTATCCTATCTTTCAATTCTTGGAACACAAACGTGGGTTTTACAATTGTTAATTGATAAGAGAAGAATCAAATGGTTTATCGTTGATTTGACAAAAGTATTTGTTTGTAAAAACTTTGGGCCGTGCTTAACAGGTTCCACCTCGAGAAAAATCACGCATTTCTCTCCCTCTATATTCAGGGTATTTTTTTTATCGTGGGCCATAGGATTTTACATGCTAGAAATTATACCTTGTGTTAATGTATATTTTATCATAAAATTTTGAAGGAAATTTTAGTGATAAATCAATTATTTTTCTACATGATGCGCTTAGTCAGAATACTTTAAACATGTTTTATTCCATTCAAAAATTAAATTATTTAAAATAAATAGCTGAGCAAAAATAATCAAAGTACCTTAAATTTCTGAAATGTCAGATTGATTAGTAAATTAATTTCATTTTTTAATGGAATAAAACATGTTTAAATTATTCTGACTAAGCGCATCATGTAGAAAAATAATTGATTTATTACTAACTGAAATTTCCTTCAAAATTTTATTATAAAATATACATTAACACAAGGTATAATTTTTAGCATGTAAAATCCTATGGCCCACGATAAAAAAAATATACTGTATAATCTACTATTTCTGTGTCTGAATAAAGACGTTATTCTCTCTCTGGACTTGGGCACTTTCTCCTCTGTACCAACGATATGTTCGTACGAATTATGTAGCCCTTTGTTAACTTTCCAATACTTTGTAGTCTTTGTGGAAAAATAAATTATTATTATTATTTTAGTTCCGGACAAAATTGTTGCTAATCTCATGTTATTATAAACAAAATTAACCACTTTTAACAAAATATTGTTCGGATTTCATAAACCTATTGTCTCCAATATGCTTTCATTCTATTTATGAATAATGTTTTTAATTTTTTAATAAATCATAGTTACTTCTGCAAAGGATATTAAAAGAAGCACATCGAGTATAAAAATAATAGAGAGTATTGTCTGACGAACAATCAGAACATACCAATCCATCCGCGTTTCTAATTTGTTAATTAGCTGTTGTCTGTATGAAATGTTAAAAAACTCAGTTATATCAAGATAAACTGGGAAAAACACAACAAATAGCACTTAAACAGATAAAAACTTTCCATGCATAATCTTTAAATTTTATGAGCATAATGAGTTTGTAATTAGCTATATTTGGTAGTTTGCAATAGTCCAATCCGCTATCAACTGTACGGTCTTACGGCTATATTATTTTAACAATGTACACGTATGTGTAATTAGGCGGAAACATCATTAAATCTGATCACAATGGCAAATAGTTTGAAACACCCTAGTATACATAAAAACGACTATCCTCATCCTTATTATTTCGCCTAATTTAACATCCGACATACTAGAGAAGTAGTTATTTCAATAAGTTATTTGTCTCAATTTTGTAAACTTACAGTGGTTGAATATTTATACAGTGCGCGCCTAAAGGTGAGTATAGACTAGAGCATTTATTAGTAACAGAACAACGAGCCGCTCTATGATATGTTCTAGTGTATCACCCTCACGAACCAGACGTCTTTTGACGACAGCTCTTGAAACTGAGCATTTTCCTCTATTGTACCATTCGTTAGAACGTTACATTACAAGAAATGCTCGAGAAAATGCTCTAGTGTATATCCACCCTAAAGTAGACCTTCCATCCCATAAAATGTAAACAAAGGGTGTAAGATCAGGTGAACTCGTGGGCCATTTTATCGGTCCTCGCCTGCCAACAAGGGCGTTTCCAACCAACTAGTCTAGACAGGGGGTAATAAAAAAAAAAAAAAACTAGTGCTTCCGCTCTCATACACCCAATGGCTAAAAACTATTTTTTTAGGCGTTTCCAATCGATCTAAGCACTATTTACGACTAAAGTCAGTTAGCATATCTTCGTTCCTGGAAGTTCCACAAAAAATGTTGTATGCAAAAAAAAACTCTTGAACGCATCACCAGATTTTGAAAATTCTTGGTGCAATGTGTTGTTCACTCATCGAATAGATGCAGATAAAAACAAAAAATAAATTCGTCGTTCAATTGTTTGAAAGGATGGCCACATTTTAAAAATTCATCCAGCAAAGTGTTACCCGTCGTTCCTTTTTTTAGGATAACTCATGTAACGGATAATCTGATTTTGAAAATTCTTCCGGCAAAGTATTGTGCTCACTGAATTGATGCAGATAAGATAAAACATTAAATTCATCGTTCATTTTTTTGCGGTTTTAAAAGCATAACTCTTGAACGAAATGGCAGATGTTAAAAATTCTTTCAGAATAGTGTCATTTTTGACAGTTGAAAATTGTGGTTTTTAGCAGTTGAAAATTGCAATTTTTAGCAGTTCAAAATATAAGTTTTTGGTTGTTGAAAATGATCAATTTTGGCATTTCAAGATTGTAGTTTTTGGGAGTTGAAAATTGTCATTTTTGGTAGCTCAAATTATTTTTGGCAGTTGAAAATAGCCAAAAATGGTCATTTTTGCCAGTAAGCAGATGGTCATTGTAAGCAGATAAAAATTACAGTTTTTAACAGTTAAAACGGTAATTGATTGCAGTTGAAAATTTGTCATTTTTGACAGTTGGGAATTGTGGTTTTTGGCAGTTGAAAATTTCCATTTTTAGCAGTTTAAAATATAAGTTTTTAGTTGTTGAAAATGATCAATTTAGGCATTTCAAGATTGTAGTTTTTGGAGGTTGAAAATTGTCATTTTTTGTAGCTCAAAATTATTATATTTGATAGTTAAAAGTAGCCATCGTTAAATTTGTAATTTTTGTCGCGATTTTGATATTTGAAATTGCACACCTGCCGAATGCGTCGTCCGATTTTAATGATTTAAACACGTCAAAATGTGGCAAATATAGTGTTATATTAAAACGTATTACAAAACATTTTCGTGAAAACAAAATGCAAAAATCTCACTTTTTAAAATCAAAGTTTCGATTTTTGAAATTAGACACCTGCCGAACGCGTTGTCCGATTATAATTATTTAAACTTCAAAATATGTCGAATTTAGTGTTATTTTAAAACGGATTACCATATTTTATATTATATAAAATGGATTCATATATTTTCTAATTGCAATTGCAATTTTTTGAATTGTACACCTGCCGAATGCGTAGTCCGATTTTAATTATTTAAACATTAAAATATGGCGAATTTACTGTTATTTTAAAACTGATTACCATATTTTCTCGTGAAAATAACACGAAATGCAAAATTGCAGTTTTTAAATTTCCAAGATTTTGATTTTTTTTAAATTGCACTACTGTCGCACGCATTGTTCAATTGTGATGATTTAAACTTCAAAATATGGCAAATTTTATGTAATTTTATTACGGGTTACGAAATTTTCTCTTGACATTAATACAAAATGCAAATATTGCATTTTTTTAATTTTCAACATTTTAACTTTTGAACCGAGGACGAGATTTGTAAAATTCTTTCGGCAAAGTCTTATATTCATCCGGAAGATATAGAAAAAATGTCTTGACTGATGGAAAAAGAATATTACTCAGTAGAGGATTATATCAATTGCAAATGATTTTGTTTTTGTTTTCTGTGACGTATTCAATTAGCTGTAGAATTTGATTTTGTTGTGATGTACTTTGTTATAATTTGTCATGTACTATATCTAAATTTGAATAAAATTAAAAAAAAGAACAAAAAAATTAAATTTGTTCGATTGTTTTTCGGGTTTCACAGGATAACTCTTCAACATATGACCAAATTTGGCAAATTCTTCCAGCAAAGTGTTGTACTAGTCGAATGGATGCAGATAAGACCAAAAAATTAAATGCTTCCTTCAATTGATTTCTGGTTTTTGAGAATACCTCTTGAACGGATGATCGAATTTGGGAAATTCTTCCAGCAAAATTGAATAGATGCAGTTAAGACCAAAAATTAAATTTGTCATATAATTGTTTTCTGGTCTTTAAGGACAACTCTTGAACGGATAAACATATATTGAAAAATCTTTCAGCAAAGTATGTGTATATAAAAAAATAATAATTGCTCAATAGTTCTGTTGTTTTGAGAAGATAGCTCTTGAACAAAATTACCGATTTTAAAAATTCCTGAAAAGTATTTCTACTCATCGAATAAATGTACAGGACCAAAAAATCATTTATTTAAGATAACTTGTGAACGGATGACCAAATTTGGCAATTTAGCAAAGTGTTGTATTCGCCGAATAGATGCAGATAAGACAGAAAAAAAAGTAGTTTTTTAAGGATAATTCATGAACGAAAGGAAAGATTTTGCAAATTCTTTAAGATAAGATAAGAGCTGGTCTTTTGCATTGTATTTACAATGTGAGACACATCAAAATAAAGAGTAACTTGGGTCAACTAACAAACCATTACACAAAATAAACTCAAATAAAATAACTTACCACAACTCAACGTTTTAAATCTTCTAATTTTTCATTTTCTTCCTTTCTGTAGTCATTAAAGAGATATAGATAAGATAAAAAATAATTTTCCGTTTTTTAACCAAAAATAAGTTTTAAATTCTTAAAGTATTACACTATGCGCCACTATAGTGGCTTTCGCGGATGCGATTTTCAAATTGAGAAACAGCCTCGTCCAAAATTCAGCCGTGCCTAAGACGTTAAGGAGATGTAGATAAGGTTACAAAACACAATTCGGCGTTTGATTCATTTCCGTGGACGAAGAACGATATTACAGATTTAATGCGGACTATTTTTCGTCTTTATTTTTTTTCAGTGCTTCAGCAACAAGTGAAGGTTTTTAATGATCGATTTTTCTTTTCTCAAAAATGAGACGGTGAGATATTATTGTGTATGCTAAGTGGCTCTACCGTCAAAATTTTCCTAGAGCCACCACTGCTCCGGGTACAAGTTTAAGTATTATTTTTTTAGAGCAAAAGTATCTTATCTGTAAAAATTGCATACACCTGTTCCATGAAATCTCCCTATCCTTTTCCAACGTTTTAAATCGTTGGAAAAATTTACCGGTTATATTATTTGATTGGAATATGGAATATGGAATATCGGTAACTTTAACAATAAAAATTGTTAAGCGAAAAAGTCTTAAGGGGGGTAATTATCCGATTACCCCCCCTTTGAAACCGCCACTGCCTGCCAATCCAACTGTTCGTTAAGCAATTGTCAAAAAACGCGCATAATGCGGGGGTGCCCCAATTTGCCGAAACCATATTGTATTATATGGAAGGTCAAGATCATTGTTGTTTGGAAAAATTGCTACAAGTGCTGAAACAAGGTCATTTTGCAAAAATTCTAACTATCGGGTTCTCATCTTCAATTGTCATTTACTCGAAAAATGTCTTGTGCAATATTTTTATACTGTCAGTTCGGCAATGAAAAGAACTCTCAAAATCAAGAACAAAAATAGATTTTCATTAAAAAAATAATGGATGACGTCATTACTCAAAAACAAATGACGAAAAAAAAGAAAATCGACCAAAATTTTTTATTTCGGTTTTACTGAATTTATTCCATACTTTAGACGCGCATTGTATATGTATATTATGTATCGTGTTTTTCATTATTATATTTTATTATCGTAATACAATTTGCGTACTTGCGTATTAAACTATTTAGCGAATTTACGCATAAAATGGAATACCGACAGACAATAACGTAGGCGACTTGATTGTGTTAATGCAGTGATAACATTTCACAACATTGCTCAACACATTCACCGTACGAATGCGTAAATGATATGTACTCGTACAAAATCAAGTCCAAACGAATAATTGATAACCCTCCGACAATTTGGGATTTTATTGATAATGATGTTGACATATTATGCATTCCATATGTAAATTTACGATGCTATTAATTATGATCCCCGCGGAATTAAGAATTGCGATAATCTGAGCATGGTAAATATGGGTCGGCGTGTTTGTTTATGTTGTCAAGGTTGATGTTTGTGCAGATGAAAAGTGCAATAATAGTGGGTGCATCGCGTGACAGGCAGTGGCGTAGCGTAGGACCGAATGTTGAAAACAATACATTCCCAAATTTCTATCGGTGACAGTAAAAATGTAGGGGCCCTTTTTAATTTCCGCGGTGGGGCCTAAAACTTGACGCTACGCTACTGGTGACAGGAGCACGTGTCTCTTGGTGAACTTAAGGAAATGTAAATGTGAATTTACCGGGAACGGAGAAGAGCACGAAGACGCAGAATGGAATGAAGACCACGAAGGCGAGCACCACGAGGCAGTTGCGCCGTCGAAGAGGAGTCACAGCGAGATTGAGCATCGCCATAGCCCACTGTCACACACTGCGAAAGCACCCGCACAACGTCAACATGACACCGCGAAAGAGTTTGAATATGGGCACATCTAAAACAGAGCGCACGGAGAGTAACGACTCAGCAGGACGCGAACCGCCGACTACTCAACGGCTCAAAAGCATATCATGGACTGATCGGCTGTTCCGGCGGCTTATGTAAGCGCGATTTGAGCACGCGGTCTGCGGATTCGGCCGCCGCCGTCGCCGTCGCTACACTCCGAACGCGGACCGCGCCTGCACAGCGCGCGCACGCGATCGATCACATCGCTTCGGAACCGTTTTCAGACGCAGATGTTGAGGTATGCCTCATGACTCATGAGACACCGGTCGCTTGGGCCTAAGGTGTTATACATAGGTAACGTGACCATTTATTTTTTTCATCAAAACGGGGCGCCTAAAGAATTTTGTAATAAGATATTTATTAATATTGTACTACTTTTTACTACAACACGGGAACATAACACTTTATAATAATAATAATAATAATAATAATAATATTCATTTATTGCCCAAACGGAAGACCAATACTGGGATATACAAAGTGTGCAGCAAAAAAAAAAAAAAGAAAAACATAGCTAATAAAATTAATAACTAACAAAAAAAATAAAGCTTTTAAATATACTTATATAATATAAGAAACATAACTAAATTTGGAAAATAGGGTGAAACTACCTTGAAATTGGTTGACAATGATCACCAATAAAAATATCATTATATAACTTATTTCCATTGGTGCTCATATGTACTAATGGTGATTGGCGCAAAATATTTGTTCTGGCTGTAGGGATACAAAAAGTGTTGGAATAGCGAGATGGTAAACGAGGAATATTTAAATTTATTTGGGAAAGCAGCTGTGGACAGTCTATGGTATTTTTCAATAACTTAAATATAAACAAAGCACTGTAATTCTCCCGGCGATTTGACAATGACACGAAATTATGCTCATTCAACAAGCTCTGATAATCGATGGATCTGTCCGGATATATGCCGTCCATTGTATAAGATAAGAATTTTAAAAATCGTTTTTGGACACGTTCAATTTTAAGAGAAGCATTGTTATAATAGGGATACCATATAATAGAAGCATATTCTAACTTACTTCTAACAAGTGCATAATACAGTGTTTTCAATACAACTAAATCAGTAAAGTATTTAGACGTACGCATTAAAAACCCCAAAATCTTAAAGGCAGATGCAGAGATATTGTTTATATGATCAATAAAATTTAGATGGTAATCAAATAATACACCAAGGTCCCTAATCTGCGTATTTACTTTAAGAGGGGTGCCATGAATGTTATAATGAAATTTAATGGAAGAACGTTTCCGACCATAAGAAACTACACAGCATTTATTGATATTCAAATTAAGTTTATTAGTAATACACCATTCAGTAATTAGATCAAGATTTTGTTGCAGGTAGATGGCATTGTGAATACAATTAATTGTATTATATATCTTCAGATCATCGGCATAGGCCAAGACAGGGCACGAAATCGAAGTTACTAGGTCATTTATAAACAATATAAAGAGCAAGGGCCCCAAGTTTGACCCCTGTGGAACACCAGATGAGCTATGAAATATATATGACTTAAACCCATTGTAGTAAACGTAATTCTGTCTGTCTTCAAGGTACGATGCTACAAATTTTAGTAATTGGGAAGTAAATCCAAAAGAGCTAAGTTTCTTTAATAAAATATTATGATCGATGGTATCAAACGCACGACTGAAATCAGTATAAATAACGTCCGTCTGTTGCTGTTTATCAATAGACTCAGCTATATATTGAGTAATAACTGCCAAATTAGTAATCGTTGATCGACCTGATAAAAACCCATGTTGGTAGGGAGAGATATATTTGTGCACGTGATAATAAATAGAATTATAGATGACATGCTCAAACACTTTAGCAAAGTTAGACAAAATAGCAATTGGCCTATAGTTAAGCATCTCGGCGGTGTCTCCTTTTTTGAAGATTGGATTTATGACTGCAGTTTTCCATAAATCCGGAAAAGTTGCTGTGTGGAGAGCTAAATTAAATATGGTAGTTAGGGGTTTGACAAATATGTGTTTACAGTCTTTTACAAGGAAGCTAGGTATCATATCATCACCACAAATAGCTGAATTTTTTAATCTATTGATACTCTTAATAATATCAGTCTTAGAAATATTACACACAGAGAATGATTCTTTATCAGAATATATATCTGTAACAGTTATGGATGTGTCTTTGGGAAGGTATGCTTGGGAGAAGACTCCGGCAAAACCGTTAACAATTTCTTGTGGTGAAGATAGCTTCCTATCTTCATGAATTAGCTGAGAAGGAATTCTTGAATTACCTTTCTTCTGCCGAACAAAGTTCCAAATATCTTTAGGTTTACTCCTAAGATTTTGTTCAATTTTGGATATGTAAGACTTGTAGGCATTGGAAATTTGAGATTTTGTGAGGTTTCGCAGTCTATGAAACTCGGAGCGATAAAATGAAGAATTTGTGGATTTCCATTTTCGATGATAGTGTTCGGTGCAAATAACGCGAGAGGAATTGATAGTTTATTTAAATGCATTTATTTGCCATTTCATTCCATCCTTTATTTCCATGCGCACAATTTTTCCCGTTTTTGTTAACCCTCACCCAGAATTAGCCGATTTGAACAATTGGTGCGAACACAGAGAGTCGTCCAAGAAACCGCGCGACTAACACGTATTGTGCTTCGCTTATCACTTTGTCCATCACCAAATCGTCCATCGCCAAATTCAATTATACCACGAAGTGTCGGGCATTTAATACTTCCCGGGAAGGAGACGGACGCCAAGGAACCACATCAACAGGTTAGTCGGCTAATTTGTCTTTAGTCCCAGTTTCCCGACATAAGTGCATTCCCAATTGATCACCACACGCTGTCGGTAGCTCTCGCGAAATTGTACACAGTCCACTGTTGCTACCGAAGCCACAGCACCCCAAACATTGGTCCTTCGAACCGGATTCGTGCCCTTTAAGGGCCCCCGTTTGTTTAAATTCAAAATTGTTAAAATTTCACATTTTTTTGACCGCCATTTTGCTTTCCACGTGGCTGTCTAGCGCTGGTCGTGCTGCTTAACAGTTCGACAACCATCGGGTGGATTCGAGTCTCGTGCCCTCTAGTCACGCCATCTGCGCTCGCTGCTTGCGCGATAATCAGAGAAGAAACGCTCTTCCACGGAACACATCTCGGCGTCACGCTGTATACACGCACAGCGCGCCGCTCTTATTCAGTACGCTACTCACCATTTTGACTCTTTGCTATTGTAAACATTTATTTATTTCAATATGACTACGTCTGAACCAAACTCGAAAGACCTTCTGAGGTTTACTGTGCTTAACACAAAGAAGGAGCGGCTATGGAATATGGTTCAACTCTGTTTTGATTTAATTCAAGATTTGCCGGAAAAAGTCGATATTTTCTCGGTGCGCGTCTCGCAGATACATCAAGCCCGGTCTGATTTTATGGATATCCTCGATGAATTGTCTGCCTTATCAGTGAAACATGATGAATTTGAAATAGACACGGTGCCTCTCAGTTCTGCGTTTGATGAACTGTATTATTCAATAGTTGCGGTTCACTCGAAGTATGAACGCAAAGCAGCTGCTGACGCTGCCGCTGCTGCGGCAACCGCGAACGCTACTGCTACCATCGTGACTACTCCCACGCACACAAAATCTCGTACTAAGCTGCCGGAGATTAATATTTCTAAATTTGATGGTTCTGCAGAAAAATTCTCTGCATTTATTTCACTTTATAACACTTTGATCCATGATACTGATCTTTCAAACATCGAGAAATTCTCATATTTAATTAGCTACGTTGAAGGAAGTGCCTTACGTCTCGTTCAAACTGTTACATTTAGCTCAGATAATTATGAAATCGCATATGATTTGTTGGTTGAACGTTTTACAAACCGGAGACTAATAGCAAATCATTATTTTTCGACTATTTTAAATTTATCTCCATTAAAGAATGATCATCCTCGGTGTTTACGAGAACTAGTGGATATTTTACAGGCTACTGTCACTTCTTTAAAATCTTTAGAGATAAACGATCTCGCCGAATACTTCTTACTTGAACTTTCACTTCGATTATTGGACTCTAAAACGAGGAAAAACTTTGAAACTCGTCATTTGGATAAGGAATTCCCTAGTTTTAATAACTTACTTGAATACTTGTGTGACCAGTGTTCAGTAAATGAACTTATGTCTGTTGCTCCGTCAAAATCTAATTCAAACTTAAATGCTACTAATAAAATAAATAAACGAATGGCAATGATTGTACCAGAGGTAAATATAGCTCTGCAGAATAAACATTCTGTTATAATTTGCCCGAGTTGTAGAGGTGCTCACAAATTAATTAAATGTCCATCATTATTAGCAGCAACTCCAAGAACGCGCTATGAAATTGTCAAATCTCACAAACGATGTTATGCTTGCCTCGGACAGCATAATATTGTAAATTGTTTATCTAAATACACATGTAAAACTTGTAACAGTAAAAAACATAACAGTCTCTTACACTTTGAAAATAATTTAGATTATAAAAGTGACATCCCTGCAGCTCAGACGACTGAAACCCCTATCGGTACAACCATTGAAGTGGAATCTAGTCCCATTTCTGTATCTCTAACTAAGTCGTGTTTGCATAATACGGGTACTCACGCCATATTGGGCACAGCGCAAGCACAGATATTAAGTTCAACTGGACAATGGCACTTTTGTCGTTTAGTACTTGACTCAGGGAGCCAAGTTAACTTTATTACGGCATCACTTGCTACTCGATTGAATTTGTCTCGTTCCAAGTGTTATTACGATCTTAAAGGAGTGGGTCAGGCTTCTTTAGGAAAATCACAAGGACTTGTTAATTGCAACATTGCTCCGCTATCATCTCGGGCATCCCCAATTAGTTTCCAAGCAGTTGTCTTGCCTCGCATAACTTCAGATTTACCTACTCTCCCACTGTCTCAAGAGCTTAGAGACAAATTTTCGTCGTTAAGTTTGGCAGATCCTGATTTTTATAGGCCCGCGCCGATAGATATATTGCTCGGTGTAGGTTCTGTCCTTGATATCACCCCTTCGACACCTTCTCACATCAAGGGCAGCCCGAGTGCCATTCTTACCACATTAGGCTGGGTTATTATGGGCTCAATTCCCAATAGTAATCCTACATCTCTGGTTGCTTTGAACGCACACTTAGATTCTGAAATTTCTTTGAATGACACTCTTCGCTCATTTTGGGAAATTGAAGAAGTTGTTTGCTCTTCTCACTCTTCGCCCGAAGATATTGCTTGTGAAAAATACTTTAGCGACACAACGACTCGCACTGATACCGGTCGTTACATCATACGACTACCCTTCAAAGGTGGTGCTCGCCCTTGCATCGACACGAACAGGGAAATCGCTCTTAATCGATTCTTAAAACTAGAACGTCGGTTTGAACGAGATCCTGAATACTTCAATTTATATTCAGAAAATATCCAAAATTATATTTCCCAAGGACATTTAATTCCTGCTGTTCGCCAATCGCAATATATTCTTACACATCACGGAGTTGTAAAACAGGGCTCTAGCTCTACTAATATTAGAGTTGTGTTTAATCCTGCTGAGACAGATAAGAATGGGGTTAGTTTAAATGACACACTTTTAAGTGGACCAAAGCTTCAATCCGATATTGGACAAATTATCACTCGCTTTAGACTTTTCCAAATAGCACTCACCTGTGACATTCGACAAATGTTCAGGGAAATATTAGTTCATCCAGCTGACTGCAAATTTCAGCACATATTTTGGCGCTCTTCTCCTAATCAGCCCATATCAGAATGGGAACATACTCGTCTAATATTCGGTTCCACTAGTAGTCCATTTCTTGCTCAGCGAACTTTACAGCAATTGGTTGAAGATGAAGGTTCACGTTATCCTCTTGCAACTAAAGCCTTGAAATCTTCAATTTATGTCGACGACATTTTATGCGGAGCCGATTCAGAGGATGTTACGTTAGAATTAAAATCCCAATTAATTGAATGTTTGAAATTAGGGGGATTTGAACTGGGCAAATGGGCAAGCTCCAACGATAACGTTGTTTACACTGATGGCATAAAACCACATGAACTACCTATTTCAAACAGTATTATTAAGGTCTTGGGATTATGTTGGGATTCTAAAGCTGACACTTTTCGTTACTTAATTCGAAATTCTGATGAAGTTCCTACTAAAAGAGGTATTCTTTCTCGCATTGCTAGAACGTACGATGTAAACGGTTATCTTAGTCCTTTTGTTTATTCACTTAAAGTCTTGATGCAAAGGTTATGGCTGCTTAAAATTGGTTGGGACGATCAGTTGCCTGCTGATATTTTAATTCAGTGGAATCGCAGTATCACTGAAATACCTGTTTTAGAGAATATTTGTATTCCTCGTTGCATTATGCAACTTAACTATACTCACGCTGTTTTAGTTGGATTTTCGGATGCGAGCACGTTGGGAATGGCAGCTGTTATTTATTTAAGATTGGAAATAAATCACTCGGTACTTATTAATTTAGTTGTCGCCAAGACCAGAGTTGCTCCTTTGAAAACCTGGACTATACCTCGTTTGGAACTTGGTGCTGCTCACTTGTTATCTAAACTAATGCACTCCACAGTTCCATGTTTTTCAACTATAAATTTGAACTCACCTATTTGTTTTACTGATTCATCCACCGCACTAGCGTGGATTCGAACTCCTCCTTACCGCTTAAAGACTTTTGTTGCAAATAGAGTTGTACAAATTCACGAGTACGCTACTGACGCCATTTGGAGATTTGTCCCAGGATTACAAAACCCAGCTGATCCTGCAAGTCGCGGTTTGTTTCCGTCCGAATTATTGGAATGCTCATTGTGGTGGAACGGGCCAGATTTTCTTTATAGTTCTCCAGGGGAATGGCCAGTTGATTTACTTGAATCTCAGTCGGCCAATCTTCCAGACATCAAAGAGTTGCCAATTCAGTCATATTTGACAAAATTTAACTCACAACCTATGCTAGAATTGTTTAATAAAATATCATCGTTATCTAAGTTGCAACGCATTCTCGCGTATGTTAGACGTTTTGCTCTTAATTTCATCGCTAAAATGCGAGGAAAACCACGATCAACATGGGGCCTGGGGCCACTATCGGCGCAAGAATATAGAAGTGCTCTTCTATTGGCAATACGGGTAACCCAATATCAACATTTGAGCGAAGAAATTTACTCATTAGCTAAGGGAAGTTTATGTTCAAAACGTTTCCGAAGTCTATCACCATTTCTTACGCCCCATGGACTTGTAATGGTGGGGGGTCGACTCAAAATGGCTATGATTCCGGAACATTCACGCCATCCATATTTGATACCACATAATAGTCGATTAGCAATTCTTTTGGTTGATCACTATCATTTGTATACGGGACATGGAGGACCAACCATTGTACAATCTCTTATTCATCGAAATTATTGGATCCCTTCGGCACGTAGCTTAATTCGTTCTCGTATATTTCACTGTTTAATTTGTTACCGGTTCAAAGCTGAACCGAGTCACCCTCCAATGGCTGATCTTCCATCTTATCGTTTACAACCTGGAAGATGTTTCACGCATACTGGAATTGACTTCGCCGGTCCTTTCTACGTTAAAGCGTCCTTACTGAGGACAACCCGAACAGTCAAATGTTATATGGCACTATTCGTGTGCATGGTTACAAAAGCGCTTCACTTGGAGGCCGTAACCGATCTAACCACGGGCGGCTGTCTAGCAGCATTAGACAGATTCATTGCTCGTCGTGGTTTACCCGCTCGCATTTATTCCGATCAAGGAAGAAATTTCAAAGGTGCTGCCCGCGAAATCTCTGAAATCACTAAATATTTTGATGAAAATAATCCTGTTGTATCGCATTATTTTTCAAGCAGAAATATAGAGTGGTGTTTTAACCCTCCCTATGCTCCGCACTTCGGTGGTTTATGGGAAGCTGGGGTTAAATCAGTCAAACACCATCTTCGACGCACAATAGGTTCCCAAATTCTGTCATTTGAGGAATTTGCTACGATACTTGCTCGTATCGAGGGCATTTTAAACTCTCGACCACTTTGTGTTTTGTCGAATTCGCCAGACGATGGGGTCGATTATCTAACTCCGGGTCATTTCTTGATAGGAGGTCCTATTCTCGCACGACCAGAAGCGGATCTTTTAGATTTGCCTGTGAGTAGACTCGATCGGTGGCAGTTAGCTAGACAAACGGTTCAATCGTTTTGGAAGCGGTGGAGTCGCGAATATCTCCACACGCAGTTGCATCGTCCTAAATGGAATACTCCCTCGCGAACCCTCTCTGAAGGAGACGTCGTGTTTTGGTTCAGTCCGGGCGTTCCACATACTTCGTGGCCAGTTGGTCGAATTACACGATTAAAACCGGGCGCAGACGGGGTGACTAGGGTGGTCCATATTAAGACGGCCACGGGGGAAGTAGTGAGACCAGTCACTAAAGTGGTACCTCTTCCCTTAAATTAGTAGTCAAATCACATTTTCATTTTTTCTGTTTATTTTATACGTATCACGATTTTTTTTTGGGTTTCATTATGGGATAGATATTTGATCTATACATTTTTTTTATGGGTTTTTACAAAATCTCTCATTTTGGGTGGGGGGTATGTTCGGTGCAAATAACGCGAGAGGAATTGATAGTTTATTTAAATGCATTTATTTGCCATTTCATTCCATCCTTTATTTCCATGCGCACAATTTTTCCCGTTTTTGTTAACCCTCACCCAGAATTAGCCGATTTGAACAATTGGTGCGAACACAGAGAGTCGTCCAAGAAACCGCGCGACTAACACGTATTGTGCTTCGCTTATCACTTTGTCCATCACCAAATCGTCCATCGCCAAATTCAATTATACCACGAAGTGTCGGGCATTTAATACTTCCCGGGAAGGAGACGGACGCCAAGGAACCACATCAACAGGTTAGTCGGCTAATTTGTCTTTAGTCCCAGTTTCCCGACATAAGTGCATTCCCAATTGATCACCACACGCTGTCGGTAGCTCTCGCGAAATTGTACACAGTCCACTGTTGCTACCGAAGCCACAGCACCCCAAACAGATAGTGTAGTTTCAATTTAACATTCCTTACAATTTCTCCAGTAAACCATGGAGGAAAACGGCTCGTTTTGCTTACATTATAAAATGGAACATGCTTATCGAGAACATTATATAAAATATTATAAAATTCATTGACTGCCACATTAGCCGAGTTACAGGATTCTAAGAACGACCAATCAATATTGTTTAAATCGTTATATAGCTCTACATAATTAGCTTTTCTAAAGTTGTACCTCTTATTAATATTTGTAGGGAAGGATACAGGCTTGCTAAATGTTTTCACTTCGATTAATGCAGATAAGGCAGGATGATGTGGATCCTCATTAACAAATGGAAATGTATCGTGTTCTAAATTGATTTTACAGTCAAAATTACATAAAACTAAATCGAGCAACCTATTATTAGTGTTCCTAACATTATTAAATTGACCGAGTTCTAAGACATTCATAAAATTAACAAGCGAAAGAACTTTAGGATTATGCGATTGAATCTCAGTCTTATTTCCAAAACCCGGTATATTAAAATCACCAATAATTATCACAGGATTATCAACAATTAGTAATTCTATTTCCTCCAAAAATATATCTAGCATTTCACAAGTAGTGTCCGGAGGAACATATATAACAATTGAATAAAATATAAAAGAATTATAATTACATTTGCATAGAATGAAATCAATTAGCGGCACTAAAGTTTCAATACGGGTGGTATCGATACGTTCAAAAAAGATCCCATCCGCAAACGCCATTACAACTCCACCACCAGTTGTTCGTTGGGTTGCCGAAAAGTTTCTATCACTACGCACAACACTGTAACTGCTATTAAATATTTCCGAGTTATTTACTGAATCGTTTAACCAGGTTTCAGTTAAAAATATAATATCAAACATTGAGTTATAAGAGTTGGTATAAAATAAATGTGTTTTAGATCTAATTCCACGAACATTTTGATAATATATATTAAGGTTAAAAGTATTGCTTCCGGGCAAATTTAGTTTTCCGAGTTATCCTTCGTAATTGTTGGTACACCTCGGATGTATTTAATTCTTATATGTGTTTCTCCAGCAGCCGTCCTTTGAAGTAAATCACTTTTGACCTTACGATAAAACTCCGATTGGTACGGTGTTTGATCCCTTGAGATGTGTACGTCTTTGAAAATTTGACCATGTCGGAGTTTGCTAATGTTACGGATTGCAGTGAAAACTAAAGATTCACTGGAAAGTCTTATTTTTAGTGGACGTTTCCTATTTGGACAAGAAGCGTCATATTTTCCAAGTCTGATAGGTTTGATATTCTCCTGTTGAACTTCTAGTACACCAAGTATTTCCCTAGCACTGATGATATCCATTTCAGACTGTTCGTGGCTAGATTTAGAGTTGGTTTCAGACAGCCCATAAATAATAATATTGCATTTCCTGTGTTCACGTTCGGCAATCTCCTGTATTATTTTTCCAGTAAATTCTACCGTCGAATTCTCAGATGTGCATGATGATTTGACACCGTTTTTTGAGCTGTTAAGATTTACTTCAAGCAAATTAAATTTCTCAGAAAGATCCCTTAAGGACTCTTTTAAACTAACATTTTCCTTGCGGATGTCATCCATTTGAAGTAAAAGTGTTTTTAGCTCAGCATTTTCTTTACGTAGTTCATTGCTATCACTAGATAATTTGTCAACCGATTTTTGCAAGGACAATACTGCATCCATCAGATCAGCCAGGGTAGCATTATCAGAGTTTATATTTTCTAATTTAGACTTGGTAGGTTTTTTATTAGGCATATTTCTTAATAGATACGATTAACGCGGTTTAAAATGATTATGGATTAAGGATAAATAAACAGGGGCACTCTTCACACTGCACGGTCGTTCACAGTGACTAACTTATCACAATACAAAACAGACCACGGATCATACACAAAAGAAACAGAGGGCTGGTTAGGATAAATTACTTTTATTTAAGAGTTAATAAACAGCGTTAAAATATGAATCAAAAGTGCATTGACCGAAGAAAAAGATTTTGTGTTTCTTGCCGATGTCGCGCTCGAAACGGCCTTGCCATAAAAAAAAAACTCGATACCGATCGATTCAATAAACTCAGCTGTGCAGTTGCTAGTGAATTATTTAAAAATCAATTGCAAGGGATGCTATGAATCAATCAGCATGCGATTTTAACAGTGCATAGCTACTACATAAAATAAACAGCTCACCAAATATAATCAATTTCGGTTATGTTTCTCCCATCAAAAAGCACTTAATACTTGCAGCACGATCGCACACACGTGAACAATTCAAGTGATATTTATACTAAAGTAATAATAAGTAGGTAGGTAGAAATAATGTAAGGTCTAATCCAGTGATGGCGAACCTTTTGAATTTTGAAAAATCGAAACATAATTTTATAAGTTGTTCATTTTAGCATTCTCTACAATTATTATTAACATAAATTTGCTGTAATTATTATCGTTTTATAATTATAAACCAAAAATTAAAAAAAATAATAATACATTTTTTTCTCGAATAAGAATGATTTTATGAAAAATGTTTTCAAGCAAAAGATGTTCATTTCTTTGTCGTCTTCAAAGTTTGTTTAAATATTTTTGTGATATTTTTTATATTTAAGAAAATATTGGCAAAAAACAAAAAACAGTTAAGGTAAACGCCCACTTCCGGTGTACGAAATTTTACCAAAAGCTTTTCGGTTCTTTAGATTATCAAATAAGACGGATGTTCAAAGTTTCATATCAACTGCTCTATTAGTTTTTGAGATACAGCGCGCATAGACAGACACACACAGACACAATTTTCAGAAATTGTTGAAATGGCATCTAGGGACCCCAAAACGTAAAAAAAAATTGAAAAAAAAATCACGATCACAATACTTTCTCGTACTTCGAAACGGAGAAAGTGAAAAATAGAAATATTAATAATTATCGTATTAATTAATTATAATTTTGTTAATCATTAATTATTATTAACGTGAGTAATAATATTATTATTAATAACCAACTCTGGCCGTTATGCGTGCCACCAAAAATGAGCTCGCGTGTCAGCACTGACACACGTATCAAAGGTTCGCTATCACTGGTCTAATCACTAACATTTGCCGGCGGAACAAATCTCTTTCAAAATATCAGGTTTTAGTAAGTTTTCAAGTAAGAATGCTGCCAATTGCATGATTTGTTGATGTTGACCTTGGTAATCAAATTTGTTTATAAAACTGCGACAATTAAACGTGTTTTTTTCACTCGTTCATATTTTATTCATTAGGGAAAAAAACTCTTTCGACAGGTGCGTTACTTCCTGGCAGACATAGAACGTACTCAATAATTATATGAAAGTTTGTACAGGTGAGATAGTTGGCACGAAAGTGTTTGTACAACTCCACCCAACGGTCTTCAGCAGCAACATTCTTAGCGTTCCAGCTTGTTATTTTTTCATCTATGGCCAGTGTTGCCAGGAGTAATTTTTAATTTTCCCCAAATATTTCATAAAAACCCCACAGAATACCCCTCGCATAAAATACCCACCCCAAAAAATACCCCATCGATTAAAGTTCTCCAAAACGTTAATTTACTCCCATTTTTTTACCCCAAAGAAAAGTTTTATAACTCCGTTTTTCCGAAAATATGTAGGTAGTACAAAAAGGCCATTTAAAAAATTAGAAAAATATTTAATCGTGCTGTGGTATCCTCCAAATAATTAACATAATTCTTTAATTTTTCGAAAACCATCGCTAATTAAATACTTAAAATGGGTTACATTTTTTATTTCATAATTTCCAAACAGTTCCAGTTATACCGGGTGATCAGTTTCATTCCGGGCCAAAGTATTATATTTAACAATTACTAAAAAAAACTAAATTGACTGCAAAAATTATTTTTTTGATTTAAAAATTTTCGAAAAAAATATCTCGCAGTCTGTATTTTTTATCTAAATATCAAAGTTCATTAGTTTTATCTTAAAACAACCACAAAAACAAAAAATTTCAAATGAAATAAATAACCTAAAATTAATACAAAAATCAAGTACAGGCCATAAATATAAAAAATGCAGTCTGCAAAATCTAAATTATAGGGCAAAAAATCAAAAACTTGGACCAAAAAACTCGAAAATATCGACCAAAAATTCGCTCATTAAAATCAACAATTAAACAACATTAAAATTAATAATTAGGATAACGGAACTAAAAACATTGGCAAAAAAATAAAAACTTTTGGGAAAAATAAAAATGCAGTCAAAAAAAGAGAAAATTTCAACTAAATCGAAAAGTTTGGATTAGGTGCCAAAAATATCTAAAATATAGGCCAAAAAACAAAAACTCTGGTCAAAACAATAAAAATGCAGGCTAAAAATTAAAAATTAAAGCAAAATCAAAATAATTTGCCATTTTCAGCCCCAAAACTCTTTACCTCGAAGCAAATTGCCGAAACTCTAAACTCAATAATAATTTTAAAAATTCGCCCATAAAAACAATAATTCAGGTTGAAACATCTAAAATTTGGTTAAAAATACTCGAAAATACGGGCCAAAAGTTTGCACACAAAAATCAACAATTCAGGTTAAAAATCTAAAGTATTGACCAATCAAAAATTCGCTCGTTAAAATCTATAATCAAGGTAAAAAAAAACTAAGAATATAGGCAAAAAATTTAGACCAAAAATCGTAAACTCTCGGCAAAAATTAAAAATGCAGATCAGAAAAAAAAAACAAAATTTTAACTAAATATTCGAAAATGTTGGTTTATGGGTCAAAAACTCTAAAATTTGGAACAAAGAAATGAAAAACACAGACCAAACATCTGAAATATAAACTAACAATCAAATATCCTGATTTGAAAAATAAAAAAATGCTAAAAATTGAAACTTTATCCCAAAATAAATTACCGAAACTCAAAACTCTAAAGTAATTAAAAAATTCGCCCATAAAAACAATAACTTAGGTTAAATAAATCTAAAATGAAGGACAAACAATCAAAAACTTAGTACAAAAAACAAGAGTGTAGACCAATAAAAAATTCGCTCATTAAAATGAATAATTAAGATAAAAAAACTAAAAAAATCTAAAAATGAAAAATGTAGAAAATTTCAACAAACTATTAAAAAAATTTTGACCAAAATCAAAAACTCTGAAAATTAGAACAAATAAAGAAATTAAAAATGCAGACCAAACATCTAAACTACAAGCAAAAATAAAAATAAAATTTCTGGTCTAAAAAAATAAAAATATGAAAAATCAAGCAAAAGAAAAATAATTTGCCATTTTCAGTCCCAAAAATAACTCTGGCTCAAAATAAATTGCTAACCAGAAACGCGAAAATGTTTAAAAAAGATAAAGGACAAAAAATCCAAAACTCGAAAATACCGGCAAAAAAATCATGCATAAAAGTGAATATTTCAGGTTGAAATATAGGGCAGAAAATCAAAAATTCGGGCCTAAAAAGAAATAAATGCCGAAAATTTTAACAAACAAATCGAAAATTTTAATAAACTAATCGAAAATTTAAACCAAAATGAAGAAAAATTATTCAGTTATACAGAAAGTGCAGAAAATCAAAAATTCGGGCCTAAAATTTTAACAAACAAATCAAAAATTTTAACAAACAAATCAAAAATTACACCAAAATGAAGAAAAATTATTCAGCTATACAGAAACTGCAAGTCAAAAGTCTAAATCCATACCCAACGATAAAAATGCAAACAAAAAGATTGAATATTTAATATAATAATAATTATTTATTTACGGGCAACGAGTGTTGCCAGTAGCAATTTTTAATTTCTCAAATATTTAATAAAACTCCCCCAAAACTACGCCGCAGTCCTTCTTCAAAATAATAAATTTTGAAAACAAAACGTAAATACAGTGGAAAATATACAAAATTAAAGAATTATAATTATAAAATTTATTAAAATTTATTATTCATCTTCATCCTCAATATTTTCATCTTGTTTTCGGCAGACATACATATTTTTTAATTGAAAGTGCAGCATCTCATTGGGGGTAAGAAAATTACGAAAACGGCAATAACATAATCCCTTTGACAACTTCCTTAAATGATATTACAGGTTTTTCCTCATTGCTGAGGAAAATGACTGATTTCTGTATGGTAATGATGATTTCTATACTCGGCGCACCGAATCGGTGGTATGATGGGTTTGAGTGATTTTCGCGTGATGTTCGCTGATTGGTCAGCGCTAATGCATGTGAAGCGTGTGTCACGCAGCCGAAATTTTTATTAATTTTTAATAAAGTGGTAAGTCGAAAACAATCCAAAAGGATTTGTTTATAGTGCCATTTAGAATTGGCGAAGTAATTAATTTTTAAATTCATCCATGTTATCGGATACGCGAGTATAAAATTTTTAACAATTTATAACTGCCATTGGGCGCTACCTACGTTCGAGTTTTTGACATAAATGTGTAAAGTGATAAGTCGAAAACAATTCAAAAGGATTTGTTTATAGTGCCTTTTAGAATTAGCGACGCAATTAATTTTTTAATTCGTCCATGTCCACGGATACGCGAGTATAGAAATTTAAAAAATTTATAACTGCCATTGGGCGCTACCTACGTTCGAGCCATGTGTTCTCGTTTTTCTATCACATTTAAATGTAGTGATTACGTTCTACCCTTAAATCAGCCTTTTTCAATTACAATTAATTATGAAGTGGTAAATAGTTTGATTTTGTGGATTAAAGTAGAAATATTTATATTTCCGGCACAGAACTAAAATGTGGCAAGGCTGTGTGAATCAGGCTTTTTATAACGTCTCGACGAACTATCACGAGGACGCGGGGTGAACGCAACGTGATCATACCACCTGGTCGGCGCGCCGAGTATAGCAAATGTAATAACATGTTCATTAATTTCCCCAAAAATACCCCTCCTATAAAATACCCACCCCAAAAAATACTCCATTGATTGAAGTTCCCCAAAATACACCCCAAGACAATAATTTACCCCCATTTTGGGGAAAAAACCCCCAATCTGGCAACACTGCGTGTCATAAGTTCGCCATCACTGGTCTAATCACTAATATTTTCCGGCGGAGCAAATCTCTTTCAAAATATCGGGTCTAGTTTTCAAGTACGAATACAGCCAGTTGCATTATTTGTTAATGTTGGCTTTGGTAATCAAATTTGTTTTCAAAACTGCGACAATTAACCGTGTTTTTTTTTCACTCGTCCATATTTTATTCATTCGACAGGTGCGTTACTTCCAGGCAGACATATAACGTACTCGATAATTATACGAAAGTTTGTACAGATGAGATGGTTGGCACGAAAGTGTTTGTACAACTTCACCCAACGGTCTTAAACAGCAACATTCTTAGCGTTCCAGCTTGTTATTTTTTCATATATGGGACAGTTGGAAATAAGCGAAAACTCATCGAACATTTTCGTATTTTGACTGCTGCTAATTAATCTTTGCGTAATCACCAAATCCATCACATTCTGCACTTCTTACCACGTAGGTACTTTTGTCAAATTTGCCTGTTCAAATACTTCTAGTTCTACATTGAACTGATTTGATTGATTGACTCAACGGACTTGGACCTCTCTGGGTGGGAGCCGAACTGGCAGTGGTGCAGGTTGACAGCCTGCCCAGGCTAGTAAAAGCTTCAGCCTGGCTGCCCAATGCACAGGACAAGGATGAAGCCTTGACCTGTCTGGGCATCCAGAACAGAGAGGCCCAAACAGCCAAGTGGTGCATTTTCCACCACGAGAAAAAAGAAGATGGCATCCTGGTGGTGTTCGGGATACCACTTCAAGAAATCGAGCTGCTGAAGGGCAAGCACCCCCAAGGCAAATGCCAACTATGGTATGGCCTGGGGAAAGTGACCCTTCACCTGAAGCAGCCAGAGGAAAAGGAAGACACCCCGCAGACCGTTGAGGACCCTCCCATGGAGACCGCAGCAGTCCAGGATGCTTCCCAAAACTAGAACCCCAAGTCCGAGGCCAGACCAGGACGGACCGGGAAATACAGAAAGGTAAGTCTCTTTTTGCTTATTAGCAATTAAGTACTAACCACACAACCAAGAAATTGACTTAACCATTACAGGCAAACTCAATATCATACAAATTAACCTCCGACATTGCAAGATGGCTGTGGCGCACTTGTGCCAACATCTACACAACCACGAGGATAACATAGCCCTCATACAGGAACCCTGGCTAACAAGCGAAAGGGTTGCCGGTATGGGCACTCTAAAAGGTAAGGTGAATTATTTTCACTCCACTAAGCCAAGAACATGTATCTACACTCCTAAGAATGTGCAGTGCGTGTTCCTACCACAACTAAGCTCACCGGACCTTGCAGTGGTCAGTGTGGAGGGTGCTGAGGGCAGGACCCTGATCCTGGCATCAGCTTACCTTCCGTACGACAGTGAGGCCCCTCCTCCCACAAAGGAGATGGCGGCACTCATTAAACACTGTGAGGACGGCAAATTAGATCTGATAATAGGGTGCGACGCCAATGCCCACCACATAGTGTGGGGCAGCAGCGACACCAACCACAGAGGAGAATCTCTTCTAGAGTACCTCTCAACTACGACCCTAGAGATAGTGAACAGGGGTCGCGAACCCACCTTCGTGACCCCCACTAGACAAGAGGTCATAGACATCACCCTCGCAAATGCGAACACAGCAAAGCAGATAGAGAACTGGCGCGTCCACCAAGACGTGTCATTCTCGGATCATAGATGGATCTGCTTCAGTATAGGAGTTACGACCGTGGAACGAATCCTGGTTCGAAACCCAAGAAGAACGGATACGGAACTGTTCAACAACTGCCTATCCAAACATCTAGAAGAGGACGTCTTCAGGCAGGACCCTGTAAACAGCGAGGCGGTTGAGAGACTGTCTCTGAAATTACAGACCAGCCTTATAGACTCTTTCCACGAGGCCTGCCCCGCCAGGAAGGCAGGCACATCTGCCAAACCTCCCTGGTGGTGCCCAGAGCTCGACCAAAAAAGGTCAGACTCTCGCAAAGCCTTTAACAAAGCCAAGAACTCCCGACTTGAGGAGGACTGGGCCACATTCAAGAGAACCCAGAGGGACTTTAAAATGACCCTCAGGAGAAACCAAAGGGCCTCATGGCATAACTTCTGTGAGGGCATTAACTCCGTATCGGAAACAGCCCGCACCAGGAAAATACTATCTGGGTGCCGTAGTGCACAGCCAGGCATCTTCAAAAAGGAGGACGGCACCTATACTGCTGACCTCCGAGAATCCCTAAGTCTGCTTCTGAAGTCACACTTCCCTGACTCCAAAAGCGGTTCTGATGCAAACCATCAAAATGACCCAGAATATCTCCCCACAGCGGAGGACTGGAACATGAGCATGGAAATCGTCACAGAAAGCAAAATAGAATGGGCAATAAGATCATTCTCCCCTTTCAAATCGCCAGGACCGGACGGTGTGTATCCTGCCCTACTACAGTGGGGCTTGGAGCACTTACTGCCGCTACTGTGCAGACTGTTTCGGGCATGTATTGCAATGCAGTACGTACCGAGACTATGGAGGGAAGCCAGAGTGATTTTTATTCCCAAATCAGGCAAAACTGACTACACGGCAGTCAAATCGTTCAGACCAATCAGCCTCACGTCTTTTCTTCTGAAAACCCTAGAGAGGCTGTGCGACAACTACATCAGGGAGCAGTGCTGCTTGAACAGCAAACTGCACCCAAGCCAACACGCCTACAGGCCAGGCAAATCGACTGAGTCGGCCCTTCATCATGTGGTATGCAGGATTGAAGGATCGCTGACTAACAAACAGTCAGCCCTAGGAGCCTTCATAGATATCGAGGGGGCTTTTGACAAAGTCTCCTACGCCAACATAGAACAGGGTCTAAACAAACACGCGGTCCCCACAACCATCATTGGATGGGTCGGGGCCATGCTAAGGAATAGAACTGTAACTGCCTCAATAGGTAAAGAAAGCCAAACAGTAGCTGCCACAAAAGGATGTCCACAGGGTGGGGTGCTATCCCCGCTTCTGTGGAACGTCGTTGCGGACGGCCTACTACGGCAACTGAACAACGCAGGATACCATGCTGTGGGTTACGCAGATGACGTGGTAATCCTACTTATCGGAAAACACGAGAGCATTCTGTCTAGCCTTATGCAGAATGCCCTCAAAATCATAGAGGATTGGTGCGAAAAAACGTCTCTCTCGGTTAACCCCAAGAAGACAGAGTTAGTACTATTCACAAGAAAAAGGAAGATCAACACAGGTAGACTTCCCAAACTTTTCAACAACCAGCTATGCTTGGCAGACGAGGCGAAATACCTCGGTATTATACTGGACTCCAAGCTTAACTGGAAGAACCACCTAGAACACAAGCTGAAAAAAGCATGTGTCATCTTCTGGCAGTGTAGGGGCGCGCTAGGACCAACCTGGGGCTTCAAACCAAAGGTGGCCCGGTGGCTCTACACTGCAATTGTCAGACCAGCTCTGACATACGGAGCGATAACCTGGTGGCCGAGAACAGACCAATCGGTAACCAGGAAGAAGCTAAACCATCTACAACGATTGGCGTGCCTGGCCATGACGGGCGCAATGCGCACAACACCCACGGCTGCAATCGAAACTCTACTGAACCTGACGCCCCTTCACATACATGTAAAGGAGGTGGCAGTAAGCACAGCCTTAAGACTAAAGGCAAATGGCACGTGGAGCCCGACAGCAAACGGTGTGAGACACGGGAAAATATTGAGAGAGGCGGGGTTAACCATGCCTGAACTCAAAGAATCCCTCGACAGTGTCCCACCGAGACACCTGTTTAAACGGCAATACGAAATAAAAGATCAGATTAATGACAAACCAGAAATCACCGTCTATACCGACGGGGCCAAGAACCATGAAGGCGCAGGGGCAGGCATCTATTGCCAGGAACCTGACCTCAGCCTCAGCATCCCCCTAGGTAGGAATGCGACGATCACTCAAACGGAACTTTTCGGGATACTTGAAGGTGCTCGGAAACTATCGGAACTGGCAGTCTCGAACAAATCCATTTTGTTCCGCACTGACAGCAAATCAAGCATAGCTGCGCTTTCGAGACCGAGGGTGGCCAGCAGTATAATATTGGAGTGCAAGCAAGCCTTAGACAAACTCGCCGCAACCAACAGAGTCACAATTTCCTGGATTAAGGGACATTCAAATAATGAAGGGAACGACCGGGCCGATAGGCTTGCCAAAAGGGCTGCCCTGAAAAGGGAAGGCTCTAAGGCTTTGCCACTGGCACCACTCACTGTCTCCCAAATACTTAAAGGAAACTCTCTTGAAGAACACAAAAAGGAATGGCTACAGACTGACAAATATGTGGTCGCCAAAAAATTCATCCACTCACCAATACCGAAGCTGAGCAGGAAATACATTGAATTACCAAGAAGTAGCTTGCGGTTGCTAGTCGGTACACTTACTGGGCACTGCAAACTAAAAAAGCACCTCCACAACATAGGGGTGGTAAAAGACCCCCTATGTCGGAAATGCGAGCAAGAAGAGGAGACACTAAGACACATCATGTGTGAATGCGAGTCACTCAAACAACTTAGGTGGTCCGTTTTCGGAGAGGAGTGGCCAGATTGGTCACAACTGGGCAACACTCCACACGGCCAACTACTTGACTTCACAAGAAGTTTAGGTTGGCTTGAGGAGTAGGGCCCAGGAGGCGGCACAAAGGACCAACGTATGGTCATTTGGTCGCCCTCCACAAACCATCAATCAATCAACATTGAACTGACTTCGTATTCGGACTCAGGACACTTGAACACTTGGGAATCAAGCAAAATTTCTCAAGTGAAAAAAAGTTTTTTTTTGCAGAACAGTGTTGTCGAATTGTTTACTTTTTGCCGATGTCATAATGGTGTGGCTGTTTAAAACTTACTGCTGTTTCTTTTGCTGTATTAATAAAATCATTAATGGAAATAATAATACTTTTATTGTCCAACAGTCGTTGTGATTAAGTGGGTGTAATATAAGAAATGAAATTCAAGTAAAAAACTATTAATATAATAAGCATTAAATAATAATATTAATAGGTAAATATATAAATATTCATTTGGTAGAATTCTTAAACTAAGTCGAAAGTAAAGAAATATATATGCTACACTTAATTGGCATTTGACGCATGAAAAACAGGTGATTTATAGGTATTTGATTTGACTAAAGGATTATTAATTGCATTGCTATGACGCTACCGTACGAAATTTTCGGTAGATTAAAATTAATTTGCAATAACAGATATGAGCAGTCAATCGCACTATGTATCAGCTTATGTAAAACCTTCGTTCACACTTTCCCCTTGATAATGAGTCAACATCAAACCATGTTGCGTTTGCATATAATCAGCACCTTGCTCAGGCGGTATCAATTTTGTACGATATACAATTAAGAAATTATCTTTGAACTTGTTCGATCAATAAGGAGAGATAAGTCTAGTGAGGATACCATACTCAAATTTGCTTCGCACTAGTGCAAAGTAAAAATTCTAAGCAAGATCCTTTTTTTTAAATACTACTAGTACGCATGATCATCCCAAGTGTTTTGGAAGCGATATTATTATACATAATTCGTATATGTACTGAGAAGAAGTGATGAAGCCAGGGGCGGTTGGTTATGTAGAGCCAATGCCCGTAAAACTTTAATGAGTAGAGAAACATCGCAATGCATTTGTTCCCCAACGCAAACGGAGCCAACTTACTTCTGGTACGGCATTTCATTAGAATGTTGGCAGCGGCGGGGAGGTGCGCGGTTTGGGGAGGAGCGCGTTCTGTACCTGCATTTGGAGTCAAATCATTTCTGGCTCATCTCGTGCACGCGACAACGTGCACTTGTTTGTCCAATTTCCACACCGCACACGATTAATAAATTTAATTCATCGCCGAATAAGCCTTTTTGCTCATGTACTATTGACAAAATGTACAGGTAAGCCATGTAGTTATTAAATACATGTCAATTGAGAAAAAAACGGAAATTCGACCTTCAATTGTTTTTGATTTTTTAAGGATAACTCTTGAACACATTACCAAATTTTGAAAATTCTTGGTGCAATGTGTTGTTCTCGCCGAATAGATGCAGATAAGAACAAAAAATAAATTCGACGTTAATTTCTTTATTTTTTATTTTTCAAGTATAACTCTTGAACACATTACCAGATTTTTTTATCAAGCCCGATATATCTCCCCCCTCCCTCGGGTGCTCGCCTGAACGATAGGACATATTTTGAAAATTCTTTCGGCACAGTGTCGTACCCATTGGACAGATGTAGATGAGATTAAAAATACATTATTTTCTAATATTGTCAAACGAAAAGACAGAG
Organism: Ocypus olens; assembly: GCA_910593695.2. Taxonomy (NCBI): domain Eukaryota; kingdom Metazoa; phylum Arthropoda; class Insecta; order Coleoptera; family Staphylinidae; genus Ocypus; species Ocypus olens. The sequence continues at coordinate 13,647,746 of OU343049.1, read as the reverse complement.
TTCAAATTCTTTTAGTAAAGAAATATTAAATTTGTCGTTAAGTTAATTTCTGGTGTTTTAAAGATAACTGACGACCAGATTTATAAGATTCGTCCGAAAGACCAAAAAATTAAATTTGTTGTTCATTTGTTTTTCGGGTTTCAGAGGATAACTCTTGAATAGATGACCAAATTTGGCAAATTCTTCCAGTAAAATGCTGTACTCGTCGAAAAGACCAAAAAATTAAATTTGCCGTTTAATTGTTTTCTAGTCTTTGAGGATAACTCTTGAAAGGATAAACAGATATTAAAAATTCTTCCAGGAAAGTATTGCACTCACCGTTTGGACGTATTAACTAAAAAAAAAATCAATCAACCGCTCAATTGTTTTGTGGTTTTGAGAAGTTAACTCTTGAACAAAATGGCCGATTTTAAAAATTCCTCCTGAAAGGTACTGTACTAATCAAGTTGTCTTCAAATGTTTTTTTTTAAGGTTAACTTGTGAACGGATGACCAAATTTGGCAAATTCTTTCAGCAAAGTGTTGTGCTCGCCGAATAGATGCAGATAAGACACAAAAAATTAAATTTGCAGTTTAATTGTTTTCTGTTTTCTTTGAGGATAACTCTTGAGCGAAATAACAGATTTTGTAAATTTTCGGTACTCATTAGTGATGAGATAAACGGTTATTTTCCAGAAACGGTTATAACAGTTATTGTTACTACAAATAACTAGTTATTTAAACAGGTTTTTAAGGTAAGTTAATGTTACCACAAAATAACTAGTTATTTAGTAACCGTTATTTAAAATAACTTTACTCAGTAACAGTTTGTAACAAAGTGAATCTTAGGGGTCAATTAACACAAAATGTAAAAATCGCACTTTTCAGGAATATTTTAAAACCATGATTTTGATTTTGGAAATTGCACAACTGCTAAACGCGTTGCCCGATTTTGATGATTGCAAAACGTAACCTTCTCGAGAATTTAATGCAATTAAAAAACAGTTTAATAACCTGTTTTTGTGAAACACGCAAACCGTAAAAATTCTACGAATTAAAAGTCCGAAGATTAAAATTATGATTTGATTCTAAGGTCAAAATTGTGGCAAATTTCATACAATTTAAAATCCGGATTAGTTTTGCTTTTTCGTGAAATGCCAAAATCGCACGTTTTCAAATTTCGAAAATAGAAAATCGAATATTGATTTTTAAAAACACAACTGCCGAATGCATTGTTAGATTTTGACGATTTAAACGTCAAAATACGGAAAATTTAGTATAATTTTACAACGGATTACGAAATGTTTCCGAGAAATTAACACAAAATGCAAAATCTCACTTTTTTTAGTTCGGTTATTCTGAAAACGTGATTTTGAAATTGCACAACTGCCGAATTTTTTGATTTTGATGATTTAAAAGTCAAAATATGTCAAATTTTGTACAATTTTAAAACGAAAATTTTCTCTTGAAATTAACACAAAATGCAAAAATTGCAATGCAAAATTTAAAAATCGCGACTTTAATTTTTTTAATTGTACTACTAATTATTTGTCTGATTTTCATGATGTAAATGTTAATGTAAGGCGAATTTAGTATTATTCAAATCAATAGGGAGGGGTAAATAATCTTTTCCTTGAGTCTAGGTTTCTTGACGGTCGTCGTTAACTTTTCGAAAATGTCAAACATTAACTCAAAACGCCAAAATTACTAAGAAGACACAATATTTTAATTGCAATTTTGATTTTTAAATCGCTCAACGTGTTGACAGATTTGGATGATACAAATGTCAAAATATGGTAAATCTAATGTCATTTTAAAACGGATTTCCAAATTTTCTCTTGAAATGAATGCAAAAATAGCAGTTTTTTAATTTCCAAGATTTTCGCCAGTTTGATTTTTGAAATTGTACAACTGCCGAACGCGTTGTTCGATTTTGATGATTTATAATAATAATAACAATATTATTCATGCCAATACCAGGAGTTTACACCAGTCAGAAAATGGCTTTTATGGATTTAAATATCAAAATTTGAAGAATTTCTTGTGATTTTAAAACGGATTACATTTTCTCGTGAAATCACTGGCCTATTTTGTGTTTGTCAATTTTATATCAAATTCTTTTCAAAGTTTGTTCGAGTTTTTTTTAGGCGTGATTCGTTATAGAATCGATTTCGGTTACTAAGAACTGATTCGTTATTGAATCGGTTTAAGAGTTACTATTACTAAGAAATGATTTGTTATTTAATCGTGTTCCTTTTATAAAATAACTTTTGGGAAAATCACTGTTAGTGGGATTTTTCAATAACGGTTACCGTTATTATTTCTTAGTAACGGTTGCAAATTAGCAAATTAGCAGTTAGTGAAAATAACGCTCACCACTAATTAAAGAGATGTAGATAAGATCAACGAATAATTTTCCGTTTTTTAACTAAAAATAAGTTTCAAATTCTTAAAGTATTGCACTTATTAAGGAGATGTAGATAAGGTTACAAAATACAATTCGTCGTTAATTGATTTCCGCGGACGAAGAACGGTATTACAGATTTAATGCGGGCTATTTTTCGTGTTTATTTAATTTTTACTTTCTCCGTTACGACGTGCGAGAAAGTATTGTGATCGTGATTTTTTTTTCAAAAACTTTTTTACGGAAATATCCGTTTTCGGGTCCCTAGATGCCATTTCAACAATTTCTGGAATTTTTTTTTTGTGTCTGTGTGTGTGTCTGTGTGTGTCTGTGTGTGTGTCTGTGTGTGTGTGTGGCTGTGTGTGTGTGGCTGTGTGTGTGTGTGTGTGTGTGTGTGTGTGTGTGTGTGTGTGTGCGTGTGTGATACAGCGCGCACAGCTGTATCTCAAAAACTAATAGAGCAATTGATATGAATCTTTGAACATATGTCTTATTTGATAATCCGAAGAACTGAAAAGCTTTTGGTAAAATTTCGTACACCGGAAGTGGGTGTTTACCTTAACTGTTTTTTGTTTTTTGCCAATATTTTGCTAGATATTAAAAATATCACAAAAACATTTAAACAAATATTGAAGACAACGAAGAAATGAGCTTCTTTTGTTTGAAAACATTTTTCATAAAATCATTGTTATTCGAGAAAATTTTGTTTTTGTTTTTTAATTTTTGGTCAATAATTATGAAACGATAATAGTTACAGCAAATGTATGTTAATAATAATTGGAGAGAACGCCAAAATGAACAACTTATAAAGAATAAGTTTTTTTCGAAATCTCTTTAGTTTTTGAGTAAACTTAGTTTTCAAATTTGCATTATAATTTTTCCATCTTTGAATTGAATGTGACGTTTTAAACGTCAGTTACAACAAAGTCTACAAAACGCTGGATGTACATTTAAAATATGATTAAAATAGAAAATAAACCATGAAAGCGCAAATATAAATGACCACCATCAAGTCGGAGAAAGTAACATGATGGCCACCATTTTTTAATGCTTCTGCAACAAGTAAAGGTTTTTAATGATCGATTTTTCTTTCTTCAAAAAGGAGGCGGTGAGATATGTTTTGTATGCTAAGTGGCTCTACCATCAAAATTTTCCACGAGCCGCCACTGGATGAATCTATCAAACAATCATCTCCAATTTCGGTGATCTTGTGACCTGTTTAGAAGCCGAGCAATAGTTGTTTCAGTTCTTGTAAAGTGACCTCAGAGAATTACATATTAATTTTTTTATTGCAAAGAAAATCGACTTTTGTTCAAACTTCATACCAGATGTGAAATGAGAATATAAACGTGAATGTTAATATTTTATCTGCTATACACTTGATATTTCGATTCCTAATCAAATTTATCTGGATTTGTAAATATAACGCGTCATACATTTCTGTCAAACTTTCATATAATTTAAAGAAATAACACACTTAACTCTTGGTTTGTTTCAGTTGTGCTGAGTAGTTTCGACATTTACATCATTATCAAAGAATGAATGAATACAAAATGTGTAGAGATGCGGTCCTAGGCACAGCCTGCTTTCCGAACCGTTGCATGATGAAAAGAGTAAGAGGAAAAGAGCGCGTGTTAACGTCGATCGGTTCTGCAATTTTGGCCTCTTCCGCTTTAAACCGACATTCGTCAGGGTGTGTATATACTTTCAGTTTCCGGCCGAACATGTCCTATAACACATTCAAATTCCTCCCATTGTCATAACACGGCCGACGTGCGAATTCGTGCGTACAATTGTGTCACTCCTAAATATTAACAATCCTCTTGCAGACATATATTTTTTACCACCATTTACAGCTGTCGCCAAAAGGATGTTCTATTCAATTAAAACATATACGTGTGTGACAATTGTATGATATCAATGAATATGTAACCTGTTATGTTACACATTTGCAATTATTCTAAATATGCCACAATTAACACCCATGAAGCATAATGTATGATTCCATTGTATTTCAACAGTGCCAATAGTTTGTTTTTAATATTATCATAATATGTTTAATTAATTGACAATTTATTCAACTTTTTCTCTTGTACTGTAAAAAGCTTATATCGTAAATTACTATAAAATACCTAGTATTTATTTTTTATTTCCATTGAAATATAACTGTGATTACTTCAATATTTAAGTAAAATAGAGGCAAAATCTGAAACCAGGTCACATTAAAAAAATTAAATAATACTTGGCAAAGATATTCGCGGGCACATTGATTATGATGTGAGACAAAGCGTGGCATATTAAAGTAATGATACGGCGGAAACAAAGCGGTTTGCACATTATGCTGCGAAGTTTTTGTCCCCCAAGCTCGTGTTCATGTTCATGTGCGTTGCTGAAGGAGGTCGCATGTAAACGTAGGATTGCCCAAGTCGGGTGGCTCTTACACTCGCACAAATACACACGCGAACATGCAGATGAGAACATAGAATAGGAGAGGAATGAATACATGCGGAAGGGAAACTGAATCCAGTGGTGCCGTTACAGGTTACAAACAAAATCCCGCAGAGGTTTCCGTGTAACCAAACCATGAGAATTTATTTGTAATTATGTTTCTCAGTAATTAACAAGCGACACATAGGATTGTTAAATGTTAATATGTGGGACTTTCAAGACTGAAATTAATATATCGGCAGAAGTAAACATTTATACTCGTATATGCATTTTCCTGAAATGCAATTAAAATATAGAGACAGGCTAGCAGAATTCTTAATATAATATTAACATTACGAAATGTTGATTTTATTTACACAGTAACATTAGAGGTATTTACATATTTTCTTATTTAAAATTGGAGTAGTCAATGTTATCGTATATATCATTTGAAATTATTTATTCAATTTAATAATTAGTTCTGTTTGTATAGACGCGTTACACTAGTCATTTTATTTGTGGAAATCGGAGCTCAAATTACAAAGAACTTATTGTTCATAATATTGTCTATGGTAGAAAATAAGCATTATCTGTTTTACTTACTTTAAAAGGATACTACACAAGAAACTTTAAATGTTCCATGAATACCTAGGGTAGTCGGCGCCCTGCCGCGAAGTTCTTATAACCCCCCACCCCATATTTTAGAAGGCAGAAGTGATTAATTTTTAGGTAATAAAAATAATTCAAATTTAATATTATTATTCATAATTTAATTACCAGCGACGGAGATTTAAACCTGTTTTTTTCATGCAATAAGCATATGGTACAAAGAAGAGAATTAATGAAAAATCTGGCAGATATAAACGTGCTGCCTCCTTTGAATATTGTTCATCTCTTATCCATAAACAACAAGAAAATTCTGGAACAGATCATTTCGTTTCTAAAAAGTACAATATGAAGCTGTAAATGTGTACGCCCTCCTGTCGTAGACCACTACTTATTCTCCCAATTTTTCCGTGGTCGTACCTGTGCTGTGAAAAAAAAAATGGTGATGTGGCCATCATGTTACTTTCTCCGACTTGATGATATCATTTATATTTATATTTTCATGGTTTATTTTCAATTGAAATCATATTTTAAATGTACATCGAGCGTTTTGTAGACTCGGATGAAATTGACGTTTAAAACGTCAAAATTATGAAAGATGGAAAAATTATACTTCAAATTCAAAAACTCAGTTTCCTCAAAAACTAAAGGGATTTCGAAAAAAACTTATTCTTTATAAGTTGTTCATTTTAGCATTCTCTACAATTCTTATTAACATAAATTTGCTGTAACTATTATCGTTTTATAATTATAAACCAAAAATATAAAAAAAATAATACATTTTTTTCTCGAATAAAAATGATTTTATGAAAAATGTTTTTAAGCAAAAGATGTTCATTTCTTTGTTGTCTTCAATGTTTGTTTAGATGTTTTTGTGATATTTTTCATATTTAAGAAAATATTGGCAAAAAACAAAAAACAGTTAAGGTAAACACCCACTTCCGGTGTACGAAATTTTACCAAAAGCTTTTCAGTTCTTCAGATTATCAAATAAGACGTATGTTCAAAGTTTCACATCAATTGCTCTATTAGTTTTTGAGATACAGCGCGCACAGACAGACACACACACACACACACACACACAGACACACAATTTTTTTTTCCAGAAATTGTTGAAATGGCATCTAGGGACCCCAAAACGGATATATCCATAAAAAAAAATTTGAAAAAAAAATCACGATCACAATACTTTCTCGTACTTCGTAACGGAGAAAGTAAAAAAACGTTATGGCAGACCCCTTAACGAGAAGAAAAGTGACCCAGTCTTATCCTAACCGCCCTAAATATTTATACAGTACCCAAAATACAACACAACTTATAACGTAATTAATTTTGTGAAATTTAAGTCGATGACAATTGTTTTTAGATTATAATCGTCGGTGATTGTATTTTTTTCACAATTTCACGATCTGTTCAAATAGAATTATCTCGAAATTTTTGGATGAGGTTTTCACAGATTTTTATAGAGTCGTAATCCCAAATGAATTTTGAAATGATTTGTTTAATTTCAAGTCGGTGGCAATTGATTTTATGTTTGTATCAAGTCACTAAAATGATTGTATTTCTTTACAATTTCACGCTTTGTTGAAATAAAAATTTCTCGAAATTTAGGGAGGAGGTGTTACAAGTTTTTATGGAATCGTAATTCTAAATAAATTTTGATTAGATTTGTGAAGTTTCCAGTAGATATCAATTGTTTTCACATTTTTTTCAAATCGACGAAATTATTGTATTTTTTTACGCGCTCTGTTTAAATTGAATTATCTCAAAATTTACTTTTGGGGATTTTTGTGGAATCGTAATTTCAAATGAATTTTGAATAGGTTTGAGTAATTTCAGGCCCATGGCAATTGTTTTTTATATATTTTTTAAGTCATCTAAATTATTGTATATATACAGGGTGGTTCAAAAGTTTGGAAACGGCGAATTTATTTAAAAAAAATCGGAATTCTGATACTGGGGGCTTTAGTAATTTTGCCCGAGGAATTGAATGGGCCCATCAGATTTTGGATCCGATGGGGCCTTATAAGAGACATGAGGCCTAACTCTGAAATTTCTAATGTAAACCTATATTTTTTATTGCGGATTCGGATTCAGCGGAAAATTTTACATCCAAATTGGCTATTTTTTAGTCCATCTTTGGGCCCTATTGTGCGTTTTTTGCTCAAAAGTCTGGAGACGTCTGGTTTATTCCAGTCGAAAAAAATCGAAAAACTGATCTTGGAGTCTCTAGGACTTCGCTTGGGGAATGGAATGGGCCCATCAAATTTTGGGTTCTATCAGGTCTTATGGGACTTCCATGCCAGAATGCCTTGAAGACTAACATTTAAATTTCCCTCCAATTACTACTTCTGACTGATTGTGTTGTTTGGGCTTAGGAAGCCTCAAAGCGATGTTTTCTCTCGCACTCACCAAGCAAGATAAATACAATAAGACTCGATGCACACGTACCCATACATAACACGGGAAGTATTTTCCTGTGTGTTATTAGATTTATGTTATCAAATCCAATATTGAAATCAATACGCTCAATACAATGTTCCACAATAGTTACGACTTTTGTCCGCGCAAATTATTTTGTATTTTCCTGTTTGTTGAAAAGAAAACATTCCCTGCTTCCTAATGACAAATCCGCAATAAAATGTGAGTGTCATTTAAAGTTCCCGGGCTGGGCCCTGTAGCTGTCATATGGCCCTATGAGACTCAAATGGTTTACCCGTGTCCTAGAGACTCCAAGATCAGTTCTTCGATTTTTCTCGACTGGGTTGAATGAACCAGACTTTTGAACAAAAAACGCACTATAGAGGCCAAAAATGGACCAAAAATTTTTGGGTTTTAGCCAATTTGGATGTACAATTGTCTGCTAAATCTGAATCCGTAATAAAAAATATAGGTTTCTATTTGAAATTTCAAAGTCGAACCTCATATCTCTCATTAGGCCCCATCGGGCCCAAAACCTGATGGGCCCATTCGATTCCCCAGGCAAAATTACTAAAGACCCCAGTATCAGAATTTCGATTTTCTACCCGTGCGCGAAATAAATTCGCCGTTTCCAGACTTTTGAACCACCCTGTATACAACATCTTTATTTCAGTAACTTTTATATATTTTAGTTTTTCAGTTATTTGTATTTGGTTAGTAAGTCACTGTCCGGGCTATCGACCATCGGTCTTTCTGCCCTTAAATTATTGTATTTTTCCACAATTCAGCATTCTGTTCGAATGAGTTAGATTTTGATTATGGCATAATCCCTAATTCATTTTGAATACATTTGAGAAATTTCAAATCGATGGCAATCAAATTGTTTTCATATTTTATTAAGGCGCCGAAATAATGTGTTTTTTGCGAAATTTTACGCTCTGTTTGAATGAGATTATGTCAAAATTTAGGAATAGGGTGTTCAGAGATTTTTTTTTTATAAAATCATAATTCCTTATAAACACATTTGTAGAATTTCAAGTCGATGGGAATTGTTTTTACATTTTATTCAAGCCGACGAAATTATTTTGTTTTTCCAAAATTGTACGCTCTGTTCGAATGAGATTATCTCGAAGTTTAGAGATAGTGTGTTTATAGATTTTATACTAGAGTAATCGAGAATTCGTTTTGAATAGATTAGTCAAATTTCAAGTTGATAGTTTTAATATTTTCTTAGGACGCCGATTATTGCATTTTTTTCTTTATAACTTCACACTCTGTTCAAATGGGATTTTGTCAAAATTTAGGGATGGGGTGTTTACAGATTTTTGTAGAATCGTACTCAAAAATTAATTTGGAATAAATTTGTGAAATTTCAAGTTGATGGCAATCGTTTTGATAATTTTTCAAGTCATCGAAATTATTGCATTTTTCACAATACTACGATCCGTTCGATATCTCGAAGTTTAATGTTTACAGATTTCTATATTAGCGTCATCCCGAAAACAATTGAAATAAATTCGTAAAATTTTTAGTCGATGGCAATTGTTTTCCTATTTTTTAAGGGGCCACTTGCACTCGCAGTGTCAAAAAACAAGGTAATTTTCATGATTTTTTTTTTGAAGCCTGGATTAAATAATTTTTGATAATTCCTTTTTTATTCGATTTGTACACATTTCAAGTTATTACAATATGTTTCACGTCATAAAATAGTCATAAACAAGCGAGTTTGAAGTAATTCCGTGAAGGGCCAACAAAAACAGATCTCTGGCGGTGCCAATCGCTATTTTGGACTGGATAATCTCATATCAAAAAGATCGACAGGAATATTTAGTAAATTGCATGTATGTGTGCTGGATTGGAGCTTTTTGTAACATATCAGTTTTAAACAAAATGGCGGACAGATAAACAAAAAATATTTTTTTAGAAATAATTAACAGAAAGAAAAAACACTGATCCAGAACACATCAGTGCAATTTACTAAAGATTCCCGTCTTTTTTTTATCTGAGATAAAGGCTATTTCAAATTAAAAGACCCATTTTTCAAATCGAATAATATCAAGATGTTCTGAGTTTGTTTCACGTGCTTGATATTGTTTTTTATCAATATTATTGTCTGAAAGAGTGTGTCAAGATTGTATTTGTGTATAGTATGTTTGTAACCACGGGAGTCTAGTTTGGTTATACTATGAGTAAATGAAAAATCGTATTATCTGTTTTTTAAAGAAAATGTTTTAACGCTATGCGCTTTCCACGAGCGTATGTGCGCGACATCAAGTATATGAAACAAATTCAAAACATTTTGATGTTATTCAATTTGAAAAAATGGTGATGTGGCCATCATGTTACTTTCTCCGACTTGATGATATCATAGTCATTTATATTTACGCATTCATTTAAATCATATTTTAAATGTACATCGAGCGTTGTGTAAACTCGGATGAAACTGACGTCAAAATTATGAAAGAGAAAAATTATACTTCAAATTCAAAAAACTCAGTTTACTCAAAAACTAAAGCGATTTAGAAAAAACTTATTCTTCATAAGTTGTTCATTTTAACATTCTCTACAATTATTATTCACATAAATTTGCTGTAACTGTTATCGTTTTATTATTATAAACCAAAAATTAAAAAAAAAAAAAAAAAATTTTCTCGAATAAAAATGATTTTATAAAATATGTTTTCAAGCAAAAGATGTTCATTTCCTTGTTGTCTTCAAAGTTTGTTCAATGTTTTTTGTGATATTTTTCATATTTAAGAAAATATTGGCAAAAAACAAAAAAACAGTTAAGGTAAACGCCCACTTCCGGTGTACGAAATTTTACCAAAAGCTTTTCAGTTCTTCAGAATATCAAATAAGACGGATGTTAAAAGTTTCATATCAATTGCTGTATTAGTTTTTGAGATACAGCGCGCACAGACACACACACACACACAATTTTTTTTTTTCAGAAATTGTTGAAATGGCCACTAGTGACCCCAAAACGGATATTTCCGTAAAAAAAAATTTTGAAAACAAAATCACGATCACAATACTTTTTCGTACTTCGTAACGGAGAAAGTAAAAAGGGTCTTTTAATTTGAAATAGCCTTAAAAAAACTAGGGATTTTCAGACTTTGCGCCCAATGGAGACTTTTGTTTGGGATGGTCTGAGGAATGTGTTCGTAAAGTTTGGTGAAATTTGACTGAAACCCATTTTCCATATAAATCGTGTCCTTTATTCCAACGGTCTTCTATATTAGATCCATTGTCTTGTTTTATTTCGTCCCAGTTTATTGAGATTAGTTTTTGCAAAATCGAGTGAATATTTCTTATACTGTAACTTCTCATATAAATGATCGAAGGGGTTGTATTTTTATTAATATTGAAATATAATCTTAGATATTTAGAATCTGATATGTGATATTATAAGGTTTTTGCTTGACTATCAGTAATGTATGTTAAAATATTGTCAATACATAATTTCGACTGACAAGTGACCCTAGTACGAGTAGTTTTCATTTTTGTGAAAAGAATATTTTAATAGGTTTTCTACATAACGCATATCTGAGAGACATCCTCTGGACACCTCATGACCACGAGGCCCGTGAGCAGGAGCTCTATTCACTAGGCCACCGCAGCCCCTTTGAAACTCTTATGATGCGCTATATCTTATCATAAAGTACTTCTCCAAAAGGCGCCCTGAGGACATCCTTAAGATTTGTGTTGAAGGTTTATTTCATTTTTCGTTTGGCAAAGAATTTTTTGATTTTTGTTTGACTATTTTTATGATGTTTATATGAAACTTAATTTTGTTGTCAGAAAATATATAGAGCTTTTATTTTTAACGCCTATGTTCAATCGTAAAATAATCACATCAACGCATGGCATTTAATTGAAATTGTATGCAACCAAGTACACAAAGGTGACAGTGACACAGCTTAGCGTATTACGAATTCCGTTTGTTTGCCTTTGTCTTCATTTGATAATTGCTGATGATGTGAAAACTGGTAAGCATTTTATTTAAATTCTTTTAATGTAATGTACTTGAACTTGTTTAAAACTGTGCCGCAATAACTCTTAAAGATGGTACGGGGTTCTGTTCTACGTAACATAAAATGTTGAGTTTCATCTCTTCCGTTAAAATGTGACTTCTTTTAGTCCTTTTACTATGAAAATTACTCACGCAGCCAGTATTGTCAAAATTATGGATAATATTAAAAGTTGTTCCGATGGATAGAAGTTGTCTGCTCGGATATGAAAATATGAAAACAAATCTCTAATACCTCAAATGCTGTTCCCGCTCTTATACCGATTAATGATTTGTGGCATAATACATTTTTATGAACACAATTTTGATAATTAAATAAAACTGAGTAAGTATGGTTGCCATACCATGTGATTATTTTACGATTAAACATATACATTAACAATCATATATTCAGAGTTAAAATAAAAGCCCTATATACATTATTTTAAATTTGCAGATGTTCGTAGATCATCCACAATTTTTACTTTCTCCGTTACGAAGTACGAGAAAGTATTGTGATCGTGATTTTTTTTTCAAAAATTTTTTTTACGGAAATATCCGTTTTGGGGTCCCTAGATGCCATTTCAACAATTTCTGGAATTTTTTTTTTTGTGTCTGTGTGTGTGTGTGTGTATGTGTGTCTGTCTGTGTGCGCTGTATCTCAAAAACTAATAGAGCAATTGATATGAAACTTTCAACATACGTCTTATTTGATAATCTGAAGAACTGAAAAGCTTTTGGTAAAATTTCGTACACCGGAAGTGGGTGTTTACCTGAACTGTTTTTTGTTTTTTGCCAATATTTTCTTAAATATAAAAATATCACAAAAACATTTAAACAGACATTGAAGACAATAAAGAAATGAACATCTTTTGCTTGAAAATATTTTTCATGAAATCATTGCTATTCGAGAAAAAAAATTATTAATTTTTTTTTAACTTTTGGTTTATAATTATGAAACGATGATAGTTACAGCAAATTTGTGTGAATAATAATTGTAGAGAATAGCAAAATGAACAACTTCTAAACAATAAGTTTTTCTCGAAATCTCGTTAGTTTTTGAGTAAACCGAGTTTTTGAATTTGAAGTATATTTTTTCCGTTTCATAATTTTGACGTTTTAAACGTCAGTTTCATCCAAGTTTACACAACGCTCGATGTACATTTAAAATATGATTTCAATTGAAAATGAACCATGAAAACGTAAATATAAATGATACCATCAAGTCGGAGAAAGTAATATGATGGCCACATCACCATTTTGGTTATAAATACATGTCAATGTACCTATTTTATATTGTGATTGTAATTTTGATATAAGTATTAGGGATGGGCGACATTTCGCGTACCTGCTATTCTTTATTGATATTATTGCTGCTACTAATAGGTAAATTTCATCATGACTGTGATTGCTACTTAAACTGTGACTGTTACTTAAAACGTGATTGCTACTCTACATGCAACTGTTTCCTTAAACAATGATTTCGACTTAATTTGTGAGTGTTACTTAAACCATTATTGGAAGAAGACAATACAGGATAGAATTTCTAAATATAATTTTATATTTATAATTTTTTTGGGTATTGTATTTAAATTTCAAATAATTATATAAAAAAATGACAAATATTTAATATAAAAATACCAAAGTGTACCATAGAAAAAGAAATACGGCAAAGTTATCCACTAATAATGATTAATTAATGAATCGAAATTTTATAAGAAACAAAAATGGTTTTGCCCGGCTTAGTATCGAACCACAAACTCGCTGTGTTCATAACATTAAAAAAATAGTGGCGTGGTTACTTTTTCCGACGTGATGGTATCATAGCCATTTATATTTACGTTTTCATGATTTATTTTCAATTGAAATCATATTTTAAATGTACATCGAGCGTTGTGTAAACTCGGATGAAACTGACTTTTAAAACGTCAAAATTATGAAAGATGGAAAAATTATACTTCAAATTTAAAAAACGTATTCTGTATAAGTTGTTCATTTTAGCATTCTCTATAAATATTATTAACATAAATTTGCTGTAACTATTATCGTTTTATATTTATTATAAATTATTATAATCCAAAAATAAAAAAATAAAAAAAATAAATTTTTTCTCAAATAAAAATAAGTTTTTTTTTTTATTTAAGTAAAAGATGTTAATTTCTTTGTTGTCTTTAATGTTTGTTTAAATGTTTTTGTGATATTTTTCATATTTAAGAAAATATTCGCAAAAAACAAAAAACAGTTAAGGTAAACACCCACTTCTGGTGTACCAAATTTTACCAAAAGCATTTCAGTTCTTCAGATTATCAAATCAGACGTATATTCAAAATTTCATATCAATTGCTCCATTAGTTTTTGAGATACAGCGCGCAAAGACAGACACACACACTGTCTGAACTGCCTGAAATGGCATCTAGGGGCCCCAAAACGGATATTTCCGTAGACAAAATTTTTGAAAAAAAAATCACGATCACAATAATAATAATAATAATAATAATATTCTTCTTTATTCACAAAATAATGCACTAAAAACATAAGTATTAACACATTATAAAGAATAACGTCAAATAAAAAACAGAAAGAATGACTACTGTACATTGCAATTAAACTAAACTAAACTTAGTACCAATTAAAATTCTATTGCTGATAGCATCGAACATACTGTCTCATTTTTTATGTTTATGTTTAAATATTTTATGGTAAAAATTCGGAGATATTGTAGAGTTCTTTTTCTACTAAGTATGCATGTAACTTGTTTTTAAATAGTTTTAAGGTTATAGTTATATCTTGCAAATAACGTGGCAACTTATTAAAAAGTTTTAGACCATTGTACATGGCTGACTTTTCTGATACTGCCAATCGATGTATCGGATAAGCATATTGCCTATTGTTTCGTGTGCTGTACATGTGATTGTGTGTATATAACTTGAATTTAGATTTATGTTGAAAGTTAAAAATTAGAATCTCGAAAACATGATGCTATCTTTGCTAGGAACGCTTCTGCAACTTTTTCAATGTGTCCTTGTTTTTGCCACAAATTTGCCCATAACTAACCAATCGTCCATAATAGACCCATACTATCTTATACTATTTTGATCAGCTTCTCAAGAGGGTTGAAAATAACGTATAAAATATAGGGTGTTCCCTTAAAAAAAACATAACTTTGGTCTGTTATGTATATTGGGACACCCTGTACAAAAACATCCATATTTTTAAAATATGTAGAATAGGTGTCGGTACCAGTTCAAGAAAACCGGAAGTCGATATCTCAAATAGCAAATAAGTTATGGGGCTTTTACAGATCCCTGGGTCACCCGGTATATGAGAAATAACAAAGGACCCAGGATACTTCCCTGCGGTACCTCTATGTTTGTAATCCCGGTTGATGAGTATTTATTATTTATACATGTTCGTTGATGACGGTCTCTTAAAAATGATTCAATGAGACTTAGGCAGTTGCCTCTTAGTCCATATAATTCCAGTTTCGTTAACAAGATGGTATGATTCATTGTGTCAAATGCCTTAGAGAGGCCAAGAAATATTCCTACAGGAATTTCAGCTCTCTCCAAGGAATCAACCACAGATTCTAAATAGTCAAATATTGCCGTTTTAGTGGACTTCAGTTTCAAAAATCCGTGTTGTGCTTTATTGAACAAATTATTGTTATTAAAAAAATCCAAGATTCGATTCGCTATTATTTTTTCAAAGATTTTAGCAAAAACACTGAGTAATGCAATTGGCCTATAATTTGTTCGATCTGTTGGATCATCTTTTTTAAATATTGGTATGATAAGCGCAATTTTTAAGCAATCTGGAAAAATGCCTGTTTCTAAAGCTTTATTTATTAAAAATGTTAATGGAAGTAGTGGTTCATTTGATGCACTTTTTAATATTTTCGAGTTTATTTCATCATAGCCAGAGCTAATACTTTCTCGTACTTCGTAACGGAGAAAGGAAAAAACAATATATGTCTAAAATCGTTGCGGGTGTAGAAACGGTATAAATTACTATGGACCCCAAATTACACAATGCTCTCAAATTGCTTGCTGATCATCAACTTAAAACTAGACTCAAAGAGTATCTACAGAATAAGGCATTTTATGATATTCGCGACTGCTTATCTAATCACCATACGGATTTTATAATTTAACACCAATTTTATCAATTTTATCAATTTTATCAATTTTATCAATTTTATCAATTTTATCAATTTTATCAATTTGATCAATTTGATCAATTTCATCCTTTTTCATCAATTTTAGGAATTTTATCAATTTTATCAATTTTATATCTACACTGATTTTAACAATCTTATTTTTATATTTTTACATTTTGTAATGTTTTGTCGCTTTTAGATTTATAATTATTTATATTTTGGAGATGTGTTATCTCACGATATACGTGTCTTACTTGTATATTTAATTTAGTATGTATCCACTCTATGTATTAGTTTGTGACCTGTGTAAACTTTGTTCTAACACCAATAAAGCATTATTATTATTATTATTGTTTTTATATTTTCGAAATTATTATATTTTTCCACAATTCTACGCTCTGTTCGTATGAAATTATTTCAAAGTTAAGTGATGGGACGTTCACAGATTTTGATAGTAGCGTAATCCCGAATGAATTTTGAACAGATTTGAGAAATTTCAAATCGATGGCAATTGTTTTCATATTTTATTAGGGCACCAAAAAAACGTTTTTTTTTCGAAATTTTACACTCTGTTCGAATGAGATTACGTCAAAATTTAGGAGATTATCGCGAAGTTTAGGGATGGAGTATTTACAGATGTTTATAGTAGTGTGGTAATGCCGAAAAAAATTGAAATAGATTCGTAACATTTTAAGTCGATGGCAATTGTTTTCATATTTTCTTAAGGCGCCGAAATAATTGTTTTTTTTACAATTTTGTGCTGTTCGAATGGGATTATGTCGAAATTAGGGAAAAATGTGCTTTCAGTTTTTTGAAGAAACATAATCATAAATACATTTTGAACAGATTAGTGAAATTTCAAATCGATGACAATTGGTTTTATATTCTCTCCAAGTCATTGAAATCTTTGTATATCTCACAGCAACACAACATGCTCGGACAACAAATTATTCCTGCCATTCGAGAGATTGTTGGAGATGAATTCGATCGGGTTGTCTACCTACGTTTGTATAATATTAATTTAGCTTAGTTTGTGTAAGGTAATTTTTAGTATTAATTATTATTTTGTTATGTTCACTTACTCACATATTATAATTTATAATAAAAGGTGTACCGTTGATAACATGAATAAATAAATAAATAAACAAGACGGAACACCAGGGCATTTTGGAGTGATCGTAGGCGAGTATTTAAATAATACATTTCCCGACCGCTGGATTGGCCGGAGAGGAGTAATCGAGTAGCCGCCACGATCCCCCGATTTCTTTTATTGGGGAACGGGTTTATGCGACCAAGCCTCATGATATTAATGAAGGATACTAGAAGTCTCCAATTCCATCACCCCAGAAATGTTAAAATGTATCAGAAAATTTGTATCAACGATTAGCTTATTGTCAATAAAGAGAAGAAGCGCAGTTTGAGCATCTAGCAAAGCAATGAGGTAAATGGATTTGTAAGAAGAAAGGTTTGGAGTCGCTAAATACTGAGAGTGACGAATCTCGGGGCCCTTTCTTCTTATCGCTTCATCAGCATACCGAACGGGTGCGAACAACAAAAACGGTCCTTTTCAGAGCCAAAAATGGTGTGAAAATGGCGCTTCTCAGGGCCAAAAATGATGTGTCAAACCCTGCCTGGAACCTCCTCGTGGTGCACATCGGGTAACGCTAATCCAAGAGGTAGTAATGGATTTGATACTCATTCTGTATCTTTTATGCCCTAATGTGTCAACACCAGTGGTAAATTTATCGGTGAGCAATCTTGATTCCAGGAAAAGAATTAAGACATTAATAAATCGCAGCGTTTACGTTCAATTTTAGAAACGTTTAGTTTTTGGCAAAACTGCGGCTGAGTGCCGCCCATGAAACGTATTGAAGCAATTTGATTCTTTAGGGGGGTTTCGGATGATAAAAATTCTTGAAAAGCATCATTCGTCTCAAACTTGTTCTCGGAAAAAATTTAGATCGTCATCGAGGCATAAAAACGTTAATTAAAGGTCAGAAAAACGATTTTTGAATCTGTGGGGTGAGGGAGGTTTCGGATAAAAGAAGTCAGACAAAAGATTGATATTTTTCCCCAAAAATCTGAATCCGTCGAGAAAAATGGGGGTTGCTATTTAAAATTTTAAACTCGCCCCCACCCCTCGGGAAGGGGAGAGGGGGTGAGGGATGGTTTAGTATCCAAAGAATTCGTAACTCGTAGCCAAGCAATTTTTGCAGCAAACTTTTTTTTTTGAAAACCTACCCCCGGGGAAATATTGACCCGTTGCCGGACTTTCTGCGTACCCGGTATACTAAATACAGTTCAGATATCTACAAAATGTACTAAAATAAGATGAAGGGCAGAAAGACCTATGGTTTATAGCCCATTTACAGATATGTTTACTTTGTTTTCCATGTAATCATTAAGATGTTGTATTGTAATTTGTAAAACTCATCTCCGTAAATAAAGATTTCTTATACCGTGTGTTCGATAGAAAACGCCCAACGCATAACTCTGTTATTTATTGACCGATTTGAATGAACTAAAAAGTAAAGTCAATGGCTGTTTAAATACTATAAAATGACGGTAATTATATCTTTTTTTTAAATCAACTTCATTGCTAAATGAACTTTCAACTTTGAATTTTTAAATGGCTACATATACTTTCTAATTTTATAATATTAGACATTGTTTTTCTGAATCCAATTATGCCCGTTATGTTGGTTTTAAGGTAATATTTATGCCAGAAAAAGATAATAATAAATCTTATTCACATGATTTTTTTGGTAATAAATGTAGTGTGCCTTGAAAAAAATTCGAATCGACAAATGTCATTTATTGTATAAATAATGTCAACCATTTGTTATTAGTGTGTGTTTCAGACATAATCATGAACAACAGCGAATTAACAGACATGTTACAAATGTATTTTCTATGTAATAGAAATCGAAGAGCTGCGGCACGAATTTATCATCTACGGTTTCCAGAGCGGCGAATGCCAGAACCTAAATTTAGGAAATTTGAGACGATATGGAGCCTTTAAAAAGTCGAAGACAGTGCAGAGTTCGACGTTTTGCTAAGTGTTTACAATAATCACAGAACATCTAAATCGCAAGTGAATTAATACTTGCACTACTTATTTATTCTATTCTATATTGAGTTGTAACATAGGTACTTATTTATTGGGTCCTTATTATTTATGTTTGGCATAATCTTACAACAAATGACATTTGTCATTTTTTTCCAAGGCACGCTAATAATAATTTTTGAAAAATATAATTTTAAATGGAATATTTATTTAAATTCTTTTCGACCTAAATATGAACGATAAACAACATATTCAGAAAAATAATGTCGAATGTAAAAAAAAATATTTCTATTGTTTGTTTTAAATTAAACTGTTTTGATACATCAAGTTAGCATACTGACTTAATGTATCAAAGTTAGGGATATAAAAGTTAGCAAATTTGAAATCGCGTTAAATTGAATAATATATGTTTTTAATCATCTAATAAACTACCGACTTCTCACAGTTTTATGAATGCAATTTTGGAGAGCTCACTTTTACCATCTGCCTGGAGTGAAAACGCTAATTTTTAGCACTTTTCTATATTTTCATTGAAGTATTATAATTTCTCTCTTAAGTTAAGCTAATTTGTTTAAAATAATTCAAGAATATTTAAGAATATACCTGATTTTAATTCACAGTCTATGAGTCGAATGATTAGTTACAGAGTAACACTGATTCAAGTTTAGTTGGTTAAGTTCCAACTTTCTAATTATTGCATCAAATTTATCTATGCTTTCTGTACTGTAAACGATAGCTAAGTAAATAAATTAATAAACAAATAAAAAACAAAATAAACCTTCTATTGTTTCATATTTCAAAAATTTGCTTAAATTTGACTAAAAAATTTGCAAAATTTTTTTTTACGGAAATATCCGTTTTGGGTTCCCTAGATGCCATAACAACAATTTCTGGAATTTTTTTTTGTGTCTGTGTGTGTGTGTCTCTGTGTGTGTGTGTGTGTGTGTGTGTGTGTGTGTGTGTGTGTGTGTGTGTGTGGTGTGTGTGTGTGTCTGTATGTGTGTGTGTGTGTGTGTCTGTGCGCGCTGTATCTCAAAAACTAATATACCAATTGACATGAAACTTTGAACATAAGTTTTATTTGATAATCCGAAGAACTGAAAAGCTTTTGGTAAAATTTCGTACACCGGAAGTGGGCGTTTACCTTAACTGTTTTTTGCCAATATTTTCTTAAATATGAAAAATATCACAAAAAAATATAAACAAACTTTTTTTTTTCATTACAAAGTAATGAACATCTTTTGCTTAAAAACATTTTTCATAAAATCATTTTTATTCGAGAAAAAAATGTATTTATTTTTTTTAATTTTTGGTTTATAATTATAAAACGATAATAGTTATAGCAAATTTATGTTAATAATAATTATAGAGAATGCTAAAATGAACAACTTATAAAGAATAAGTTTTTTCGAAATCCCTTTAGTTTTTGAGAAAACTGAGTTTTTGAATTTGAAGTATAATTTTTCAAGCTTTAATAATTTTGACGTTTAAAACGTCAGTTTCATCAGTTTACACAACGCTCGATTTACATTTAAAATATGATTTCAATTGAAAATAAACCATGAAAATGTAAATATAAATGGCTATGATACCATCAAGTCGGAGAAAGTAACATGATGGCCACATCACAATTTTTACTTTCTCCGTTACGAAGTACGAGAAAGTATTGTGATCGTGATTTTTTTTTCAAAATTTTTATTTTACGGAAATATCCGTTTTGGGGTTCCTAGACGCTATTTCAACAATTTTTGGAAAAAATTTTTTGTGTCTGTGCGTGGATGGGTGTGTGTGTGTCTGTGTGTGTGTGTGTCTGCCGTGTGCGCTGTATCTCAAAAACCAATAGAGCAATTGTTATGAAACTTTAAACATAGGTCTTATTTGATAATCCGAAGAACTGAAAAGCTTTTGGTAAAATTTCGTACACCGGAAGTGGGTGTTTACCTTAACTGTTTTTTGTTTTTTGCCAATATTTTCTTAAATATAAAAAATATCACAAAAACATTTAAACAAACATCAAAGACAACAAAGAAATGAATAGCTTTTGCTTGAAAATATTTTTCATAAAATCATTGATATTTGAGAAAAAAATTTATCATTTTTTTTTAATTTTTGGTTTATAATTATGAAACGATAATAGATACAGCAATTTTATGTAAATAACAATTGTAGAGAATGCCAAAATGAACAACTTCTAAAGAATAAGTTATTTTCGAAATCTCGTTAGTTTTTGAGTAAACCGAGTTTTTTAATTTGAAGTATATTTTTTCCATCTTTCATGATTTTGACGTTTTAAACGTCAGTTTCATCCGAGTTTACGCAACTCGATGTACATTTAAAATATGATTTCCATTGAAAATAAACCCATGAAAACGTAAATATTAAGTCGGAGAAAGTAACATGATGGCCACATCACCATTTTTTCGAAATCTCTTTAGTTTTTGAGTAAACTGACTATTAGAATTTGATCGGAGAAAGTAACGTGATGGCCACATCGCCATTATTTAAATAACATTTGCTCCAACATTTTAAAGATTCGATGAGATGATTTTTTTTTCTTTTTAATTGAAAACTTTTCACACTTCTCTAATAAATAAATAAATAATAACGTAGATTTATCTGTAATAATAGTGGGGGCTAGATATGTATTGTTTCATTATCTTACAAATAGTGTTACTTTCCAATTTTGAAGTAAAATTTGAAAAATTATGATGAAATCAAAGTTTTGGCGTAAAGGCATCTATCTGATCGACATGAATAAAAGAAATTGAAGTGTACAAAAGTAAAATAACAATTATTTTAACTATTTCGTTCCAAGTCCAAATTCAACAAATGTTTTTATTTTAATGATTTATACGTTAAAATGTAGAGAATTTGGTATGTTTCAAAAAGTATTGAGAAATATCCATGTCAAATGAACGAAAATTACAAAAATACGAAATTTTCAAAATGAAAAGTCCATCAAATCATGTTTTCAATTTTGAAAAACTGCTTACCCTCAGAAATTTGATAAATTAAATGCCAAAATATATCGAAATTACTGCATTTTAACACATTTAATAAATTATTGTAACGAGTAAACCACTATTGTCAAAAGCCGAAAGTGGATGTTTTTCGTAACTGTTTTTTATTTTCAAATATGAAAAATATCACAAAAACATTTCAACAAATATTGAAAACAACAAAGAAATCAAAGAACATCTAAAATCATTGTTATTCGAGAAAAAAAAAACATTAATTTTATTTTTCATTTTTGGTTTATAATTATGAAACGATAATAGTTACAGCATATACGAATAATAATAGTAGAGAATGCCAAAATTAACAACTTATAAAGAATAAGTTGTTTTCTAAATCTCTTTGGTTTTTGAGTAAACTGACAATTAGAATTGGATGTAGTTTGTCATTTTCATCTTTCATAATTTTGACGTTTTAAACGTCAGTTTCGTCCGATTCTACAAAACGCTTGATGTACATTTAAAATACGATTTAAATTGAAAATAAACCATGAAAGTTTAAATAAAAATAACTATGAATGCATCAAATTGGAGAAATTAACATGATGGCCACATCATCATGTTTAATATGCCAAATATGAATGGGGATAATAAAAATGTTTCGAGTACTTCAGTTTGAAGAAACTGCCACTGTTTGTACGAACACAAAAAGAAACGCCCCCGGGTGGACTCGAACCACCAACCTTTCGGTTAACAGCCGAACGCGCTAACCAATTGCGCCACGGAGGCTTGCTTGGATCAAATTTAACTACTGTAAATAAAGTTCGGATTATTACTGTGTTTAATTATTTAATAAAATTCGTGTTTTACTCATTCCTATTCAATACAATTTATTCAATTATGAAGTCCACGAGATGCATAATGTGTTCCTAGAACCAGAATTTCGTCAGATTTACACATTTAAATCTTTTATTTCTATATATTTATACTGGAATATACAACGCTTATGCAAGTAAAGCCAAGAAAAAGGACGGACAGGCGTGTGCGTTGATTCCGAGCAAAATTCGCGTCCATGTTAAAGAACAGCTGATCGTTTTATCACCTGCGCACTTATTTCCGACACATATAAAAGATAAGACGCCAAATACACCAATATACAGGGTCCTGGATCACATCTCTTCTATAGCTCAGTTACTAATTAAGATAGGATTTCGATATTTTGTAGAATATATTTGTATCCTATGATGCATTTCAGGAAAATATGTTTGATTATACAGGGTGTCCCAACAAAGCGTGACGTCATGATGATATATATTTTTAAATTACATGCTATGTATTTTATTGCTTATTTGGGTACCTTTTATGGTTGCCTACATACGTCTATAATTTTATTGGAATCGATTCAGGGATATCAGCAAAAAAAAAATTAAAACTAAAAAAAATCAGTTTTGCACTATTGTTTTAAAAAATGAATAAAAAATAAAAATAATGCCTTGTTAATAAAATCATACAGGGTATTTATTCAATAAGGTCTGATAGTCCCGTTAACTAAGTTTTATTGATATGAATTATACAGGGTGTCCAAAATTTAGTGTCAAACATTTCAAACTTTAAAGCACTTTATTTTTCTTATTTTAAATTGCAGCCCCTGTATATTATTATGTCATATGCAGAATTAAAAAACAAACATTTTTCCTAATAACAACCCTGTCCCAATTCTTAACGCATTAAAAGTTATTTGCAGAAAACTCGTTTTATCAACCATTTAAATAGCCATTTTACTATTGTATGTAATACAAATCGAAGGTGGCTCTGAAAAACAATTTATTGACATTAAAATTTAACAAAGTGACAAGAGACTATTTTGACTTTAGTAATGTAAATAAACGTTTAAAGCATTGTTAGCTTGAGTTCTTTATGATTAAGAATAATATTTTGTCATGGAAATTAGTAAATGAGCTATAGAAGACAGGAGGTGAAATGCAGGACCCTGTATATCAAATTTGTGAAAATAAATCCGGTGGGATAAGCGGTGATTAAAGAGTAGTGATTTCCTTATTTGGATGTATATCCCGCGGGCGTGATTAAACAAGTAAGCCTTAGTATTTAAATATTGAATAAGTTTTAATTTTTTAATTTTGTCCTCCTTTTGCATCAGAGACATCTGGCCGTCTTTACCATAAACTAGGTAAAGTAAAATGCACTATTGCATCTTGTTTTACACTTTACATCCCGGTTTTTGGTCAAGCATGTCATTACATTATGGATATGGATGCATGATATCGATATTACGTACCTGAAATGTGAAAATATCTTTTACAGTAAATATTTTTATTGTTATCTGCCTCATTATATTTTCAAACGCTGCGGATTTTTACTGGTCAAGCAAATCTAACGCAAAAAACAGTGCAATTTCCTGTTATAACAGTTTAATATACAAGATATTGAATGGTAATTTAAATCTGTGCAGTAAGGGATACTAAAAGTACATATCATTAGTTTGCTTATAGATCCATTCAAATATTACGCATACGCCAGCATTAACTCGAAATTGTATAATGAGATGCAATTAAATCTTTCGTCCATTCAGTTTGCAAATAGAAAAGGGTACTAATGATCGCCAGATTTTTTGCGCAGCATCGGCGATAGAGGTCATTAGTCATGGTTGATTAATTCGTCAGTAATTGTTCGATACGGTAACGTAAATACTTCATAAACTAGTTTAGGAGAGAAAAATTGGGGTTAATGGCAACTTGATCTTCAAAATATAATAATCACCAATATAAATACGACCGTCTCACAGTGGGATAGATTTGAGAAATGTGTGACAAAGATAAAAAAATAAAAATACTAGATTATGCTTTAGCTATAGTATACCGGGTGTCCCATTTTAATCCGCCAGTAGCGATAATTCTGAAACATTGCATTGAATCAAAAAGTGTTCCAAATTAAAAGTTAATGGTTCTGAGGGGGACATCTGATGCCGTAGACTTTGCCCCCCCAGCCCCCCAGGGGGGCGGGAACAGGGGGCAACTTTAAAATCTTAAATGGAAACCCCTATTTTTTATTGCAGATTCTGATAGAGGGTTAAAAAGTATGTAAGTTTTATTCGAAACATTTTTTTATTGGTCGAGAGATGGCGCTGCAAATGTAAAAATTAGGTTTTTTGTCAATCAAATTGCGTAAATCGTCACGTAATTAACTGTTATTATTACTTAAGACTTACTCACAACCTCACAAGGTTGTTTTTTTCTCAGCCTGCCCAAATACTACCCCCCCCCCCCCTACAAAGACGTAAAGTACTCAAAAATAGCGATTGAGTACTTCTTTTTCAAATTAAATAATGGTAAAATAATTCAAAAAAGAATGTCATTTTTTTTCAAACAGTGTTTCACCGGGCCCCCCACATAGGGGGGGGGGGGGGGGGGGCTGGTGTCAACTTTAGAATCTTAAATGGAAACCCCTATTTTGTACCTCAGACTCGGATAGAGTTTTAAAATGTAGGTCAATTTTAGTCGGGGTATTTTTGAAAGTTGTTGATAGATGGCGCTGCAAACTTGAGAAAAAATTAAAAGCATTTCTCTATCACACAGTAAACGAATTTCTTATTTAGAAGATTACTATTTTTGAAAACGGCAACAGTATTTTTCATGGCATAATTAAATTGAAATAACTCAATTAAAACCGCCGGCATTAGCGTTACGCAATTAAACTTACACTCGGTAAAATCAAATAGGCGCCCTTGGAAAATCCACAAAAATACACTATTTTTAATTGGTTGGTAACTCGGATGAATCTTTGACTCTTGACAATTTACACAATTTTCCGGTAACGAGTGCACGTTAACGCGTTACGAAATTCACAAAAAACACAAATTGTTTCTGCCTCCTCATTAAAAACAATTTACATTTAAAAAATCATTACTTCGCGCCAAGTTATCGCAGAATCTAAAATTTCCGACTTGTAGATTGAGTCGAAGATATTTTTACGCGTCCTTTATTTTACCGAGTGAAGTTTTAACAAATTAGGAGAATTTCGTTTCGCAGAATACTGGGGCTGCGTGAAGTAAACACAACGCTCGGACGTGCATAAATTGTACATTTTTAACGTCGCACTTGATTGTTTTGTTTACATTCAAATAAGATTTCTTGGATTTTTGAAAGTCGTGAAACACTGTTTGAAAAAAAAATGACATTCTTTTTTGAATTATTTTACCATTATTTAATTTGAAAAAGAAGTACTCAATCGCTATTTTTGAGTACTTTACGTCTTTGTAGGGGGGGGGGGAGGGGGGTAGTATTTGGGCAGGCTGAGAAAAAAACAACCTTGTGAGGTTGTGAGTAAGTCTTAAGTAATAATAACAGTTAATTACGTGACGATTTTCGCAATTTAATTGACAAAAAACCTAATTTTTACATTTGCAGCGCCATCTCTCAACCAATAAAAAAATGTTTCGGATAAAACTTACATACTTTTTAACCCTCGATCAGAATCTGCAATAAAAAATAGGGGTTTCCATTTAAGATTTTAAAGTTGCCCCCTGTTCCCGCCCCCCCTGGGGGGCTGGGGGGCAAAGTCTACGGCATCAGATGTCCCCCTCAGTACCATTAACTTTTAATTTGGAACACTTTTTGATTCAATGCAATGTTTCAGAATTATCGCTACTGGCGGATTAAAATGGGACACCCTGTATAGTAGAGGGTTCGATTTTCGGCTATTAAAATTTATCTCCGGCATTAAGCGTAGTCCGAACTACCAAAATGACTTTATATACCACAATTTTTCAATATTTTGAAATAATCATTTAAATAGCCTGAGCTGGAGACAAAATGGCGTCGGTAGGAAGTAGACATTTTGAAGTACAAATGAATCAAAATTTGATTTTCTGCGATCAAAAATTATCTTTAGCGTAAGTGTAGTTCGAACTACCAAAATGACTATAAAAATCACAAGTTTTCATTATTTCGAAATAATAATTCAAATGCATGTGCTGAAGACAAATTGGCATCGGTTAGAAATTGAAATTTTGAATTACAAATCAAATTTTCCTGTATCAACAATTTATTCTGATATTGCGCAAAGTTCTGGCAGTTAAAATAAAAAGGTAGTTTAACCCCCAGTAGTTTAATTATTTTTTATTTTATTTTACGTCAGTTATAGTGAGATAAGAAATCTGGCAATCACTATAACTGACGTAAAATAAAATAAAAAATAATTAAACTACTGGGGGTTAAACTACCAGTCGGTCTAAAGGGGGGGGGGGACTTAAACTAACCCTAACCTAAGCATAAGCACCTACCATTAACCATTAACTTGCATAAGACGAACATTTTCACAAAGTTTCATCGAAATCGGAGGTGAAGTAGCTCTCCTGCAGGTTTACCAAAATTTTGAATTACAAATAGCATAAAATTAGATTTTCCTCTATCAAAAATTTGTTCAGATATTGCACAAAGTTCTAACGGTCAAAAAAACTTCAGAAGTTATCATTTTTGCTCGCATGCATACATCACACTCAAAATCTTTAAATTTTACTTTTGCTGCATGTATATTTTTCCTTATTAAAGCTTCCTTCTGACTACGCAAGTTTAGATGACCCATTATTCGGTGATATTCACGAAAACTATTGTACGATTTCGCTAAAAACGCTACATCGCTGGTTTCAGATATCATATACAGGGTGTAGAAATAATTCACGCACCATAGGGATTTCCATGTTAAATTCTTAAAGTTCAAATATTGGCTCCCCAAATTATTTTAGAGAAAAAGTGTATATATTCCTGTAGAGAAAAAATACTCTACTCTACTCGGTAGACATCGTCAAAGTTGGACATGGTTTCCAGAAAAAACTTTTTTTTCACAGGGGCGCTAGAGGGCGTGGAAGGGGTTACCCTTAAGTTCGCATGCATGACGCATTAAAGAAGACACTTCAAAGTTTTTTACCCCCAATTAATCAAAATCGTTTAAAAATAGGCCGAGTTATGGCGGTTTGAAAATGGTCGAAATTTCACGAATTTCAAGTGTTTCATTTTTTTCCACCAGTGCAGTGTATTAAAACTTCGGCTAACCCTTATCAACTTCTTTCTTTTTAAATGGAAATCTAGCCATTGTGATATCTCCAATAGAAGGTAATTCAATAAACAATTCAACGATGTTGCAAGATTAAAATAGATTGAACTGATATTTAAAAAAATGGTGATGTGGCCATCATGTTACTTTCTCCGATTTGATGGTATCATTTATATTTACGCTTTCATGGTTTATTTTCAATTTAAATCATATTTGAAATGTACATCGAACGTTTTGTAAACTCGGATGAAACTGGCGTTTAAAACGTCAAAATTATGAAATGTAAAAATTACCCTGCAAATTCAAAAACTCAGTATACTCAAAAACTAAAGCGATTTCGAAAAAAACTTATTCTTTATAAGTTGTTCATTTTGGCATTCTCTACAATTATTATTAACATAAATTTTCTGTAACTATTATCGTTTTATAATTATAAACCAGAAATGAAAAAAAAAATAATAAATTTTTTTCTCGAATAACAATGATTTTATGAAAAATATTTTTAAAGAAAATTATTTATTTAATTCATTTATTTGTTGTCTTCAATATATGTTTAAATATTTTTGTGATATTTTTCATATTTAAGCAGTTATTGGCAAAAAACAAAAAACAGTTAAGGTAAACACCCACTTCCGGTGTACGAAATTTTACCAAAAGCTTTTCAGTTCTTCGGATTATCAAATAAGACTTATGTTCGAAGTTTTATATCAATTGCTCTATTAGTTTTTGAGATACAGCGCGCACAGACACACACACACACACACACACACACACAAACACACACACACACACACACACACACAGACACAAAATTTTTTTTTCCAGAAATTGTTGAAATGGTATCTAGGGACCCCAAAACGGATATTTCCGTAAAAAAAAATTTTGAAAAAAAATCACGATCATAATACTTTCTCGTACTTCGTAACGGAGAAAGTAAAAATAAGAAAATAATTAAAGATTATATGAAGATGAAAAGTAACAATTTAATGTTTCAAATGTTCAAATTGCCTGGCAATAAGAAAGCCGCCCCTCGTAACTTCATAATGGGTAGACTCTCATTAAAAAAAAAACAGTTGATAACAGTTGTGGATAGGGCGAGAGACCTTGAACTTTAAAACTGCATTAATATTCGAATTTTTTTAAATTAAAATTCTGTCATATTTGCAGAAGTTATGGTCGTGTTATAATACTTTTTACACACGGGCAGGCAAAAGTATGGATCCATGTAAATAACTCTGAAGTGGCAATTGTGATTTTAATGAAAATTTGTACATGCTGGTTAAAACACACAAAGCATGTTTTATACGATGGGAATCTCTTCGTTTCGACTGGACTTCCTGTTTAACCGAAAATGTCAGCAAATTTTTAATATAAAATAAAATATATTTTTACATATTTCAAAACATTTCTTTCTTCAGATTTGGTAACTGTAAATGAAATAAATACGAAAATAGCCCGAATTGATGAATATTCGTCTTTATTCAATTCTAATTGGTAACTTTATCTTTGAGAGTTGAAAATAAAATAAGCTAATTGATATAATTGACTCTCACTTCAAGCATAGTACGCTATGTATATATATACCGTGTGTTCGTTCTCAAACGCGAACATAGGGTTTTAACATGGTATTAGACGTTTTTGCAGATTCCTGCTCGCTATCTTATTTTACAGAAAAGCTAATGGTATTAAAAGAAAGTGAAAATTATTGCGCATCTAACGACACTTATAACAAGATTTAAAAAATTGATTTTTTACCGTAAAATACTAATTTTAAATTTGATAGTTTTTAAAATATGAGTCGGTTTGCTTTTATTATGTTACGGTTTATTTACGAAAAAATGAATAATTACACTAATGAAAAAATAGTTTTTATGGTAAAAACCTATTATAGTGGTGATAGTTTATGTGGAGTTCGAGATTTGTTTGCCGTTTAGTTTAATACGAAACCTATACCATCTGCAAGTACTATACAAAAATATGTACAAAAATTTGAAAGACTCGCAAATATTTCGCTAGAATCAGAAAGTAGGGGTGGTGAGTATTATTATTATTATTTTGATTATTACAATTATCATTATTATTGAAGAGTTCTAAAATTACAATCATATCACAGGAAATCGGCAAACAGTTGACCGCACAGAAGAGCATGTTTTGTCGATGATAAATGCAGACCCAACATACAGCCTGAGACAAATTTCTCTTGAAATTGGTTTATGTAAGTCGCGGGTATGGCAGATATTAAAGAAATATAAATATCATCCCAATAAACCGCCATGTCATCAAGAGATTTTTCATGTTGACGAAGAAAGCAGGAGTACATTTTGTTATGAAATGCAAGAGCGCGCTAACAATGATGGACACTTTCTATCGTCGATATGCTTCACAGACGAATGTACTTTTACCCTTAATAATGAACCCAATGTTCAAAACACACGGCATTGGGCTCAGGAAAACCCTAGGTTAAATATTTCAACCAGAACTCAATATCCTCAAAAACTTAATATCTGGGCTGGGATTTTTAATCATAAAATTATCGGTCCATTAAAGGAAACTTAAATTCATAAACTTATTTAGATCTTTTAGTCAGAAAGGTAGAACCTGCAACGGAAGAAGTTGCAAGAGAAAATCAGGAGGTTTGGTTCAAACAAGACGGCTGCCCTGCGCATTTTGGTTTAGATGTTAAATTATTTTTAAATAATTCATTTCCAAATTATTGGATTGGTAGAGGTGTTACTATAAATTGGCCAGCCAGATCTCCAGATTTGTCACCTTGCGACTTCTTCCTGTGGGGACACCCAAAAAGCAAAATTTACAAAAGACACCACTCAGATATTAATTCTCTGAGAAGCAATAGTTACTGAATGTGCGGTAATTACTAACAGGCAGATAGCTAATGTACGAAATAATGTTTACAACAGTCAAGGGTATTGCTAAGCTCAAAATGGAGAGTTATTTAAATATTTACTTTAATTTGTTTTTCCTTACTGCTGTTTTTAATAAAAATCATATGAAGCCCTTATTACTTAATATTTATATATTTTTAGCTTATAAATAATTGTCAAAAGCTTAAGAATTGAATACACATGTTAATTTCCTATGTTCGACTTTGAGAGTGAACACCCGGTATATATATATATATTAGGGTGGGTCGTAAATTTTAGATTTGGGACGGGTAGTGAAAAAATGATAGTTTTTATGATTCTATGTAAGGGAGCGACCGTGGTTTCGATCATGGGTTCACCCCCAGCTCGCACAAATGCCTCAAAAATGGCCATTTTGGTAGTTTTTTCATATTTCACCCAATAGCTCATACTGTACATGTTATATGTGCGACTTTTTGGACACAAATTACTCATGGGTCTTCAACCTTTAGATAAAGTCCATTGGGACCATATTTTGATGGTAAACCGGTAGAGTTATTGCCCTCTGAAAATATCGATTTTTGGGGGTAAAACTGCGAGATGCTTGTTACAATGATAAATAGGTAATAATTTGATTCTAAACCACTCCATTTACTAATTTAGACTCTAAACTGCACCGCAAGCGCATGAAGTTGGTTTTCGACCGAAGAAAAACTTTGTTTTTGACATTCATTTTCGATTTTTTTACCTTAAATTGGCGAAAAAACACGAGACTCTTATTAAAGTGATTAAAAGGTGCTGATTCGCTTCTAATCCACTAATTGTATACGTTTAGAATCTAAACTGCACTGCAAGCTTATGTAGTTCACTTTCGACCGAAGGAAAACTTTGTTTTTGCCGTTTACTTTCGACTTTTTAGCTTAAATCGTCGAAAATGTCGAGATGATTATTGCTATATTGCTGTGATAAATTGTCTAAATGTGGATTTAAAAACCACTCTCTGTCCTAATTTAACATCTCAACTTCACCGTTAGCTCATTAAACTGAATTCCGACCGAAGAAAACTTTTGTTTAAGCCTATTTTTGATTTTTTATTTCCTGATGTGCCTATGTCAGGTTTGGTTAAAAAAATGTTGAATATAGTGTACTAAACTAATTCTCTACACTCATTGAGCACATTAACTTGATATCAGATTCCTAGGATATGGAATTAATTAATGTCAATTTCAGGGTTCTTGGGTTCCTACGGGAATCTGCTACTATCCAGTGCGTAAATCGATGGTGGAGAAGAAGTTTGGTTCCCCTGTGGCGTGTAGCAAATCGTCCACGCGCGGGAGTGGGTAATCGTCCGGAAGTGTGACTGCATTAATTTCCTAAAATCCACACGCAGTCTGGTTTCTCCATCTTTCTTGGGGACCATTACAACAGGAGCGGCCCAAGGGGCCTGGATGTCTTGAATGATATCCTGGCGTATCATTTCTTTTATTTCTGTTCGTAGTTCGGCTTGTCGAACTGCGGACATTCGATATGGGCGAGAAGCTATCGAGGTGTCTTGAGTTACAGTGATCGTTGTAGTCGACGGGCCTCATAACTCAAATGAGCCAGAGTTGTCTTGGAGTATTTGGTTAATTGCTTCTTTGTCTAGAGTGTCAAGGATGACTCCTTCATTTTCGCGGAGAGACACATTAGCATAAAATATTATTAATGGCTTAGATCTTCTCGCTCCTCGAGGGAAAACCTTTCGAGAGTATTCCGGGCGCACTGGTTGACTGGCATTGATATAGTCAACGAATAGGGCGTCAATATACTCCGGAAAATACGTACCGTCGGTCTCCACTTTTCAAGGGTTTCTGGCAGCAAACCTATCAGTGGTGGTGGTGGTCGGAACTCTTCCTCAGGCGTATTGTTTATTAGGGGTTTCGTCAGTCCATATAAGTGGCACATCCTGATTTGCCGTTCTTCCTTTGCTCTTCGTTGTGTTCTAGTGGTTCGTAAAAGTACTGTTCCTGTGGCGTGTCGATGAACGACCATGTTCTCTGGGGTATATTTAATACGATACCCGCATTTTCTATAAATTCTACCCCTAACAGTGTGACATTGTTTGTGCTGTCGGGGAAGATGAGGAAAGATGCCCGTATCCAACGGTTTTTAAGACACAACATAACTTCGGTGCTGAGCATATGTTTTACTTGTGGGTTTTCATCTGCCAATGTGACCTGGACTTGTACATTATTGAATTAGGTGCCGTGTTGGAGCAGGTGTTTGTACAGGGATGCGGAGGCGATGGATTCTTCAGCACATAAATCTAGAAATGCACTTCCTGTGGTGTTTTTGATGTTCACATGAATTACTGGGGTTTGTCGTTGCAGGGTATACGGTGCAGAATTTAACGTTTTTTTTTAACGTTATACTTGGCACGTATGGTCCCTGTTTTTTTAACACGAAAATATCGGAGTGGACGTTCTTTCTTCTGTGGCTCTTGATTAATTTTCCAAGGTCTTCTTCCGTTTGCGGCACTCACTAAAGCCGTAGCCATGTGCGCGACAATATGTGCGTTTCTTTTTCTTTCCATCAGAGTTCATGATGGTTTGTGGTTTTATTTGTTCTTCTTTTTCTTGCCATGAGCGTTCAATATCTCTTGCCTTGGCAATTAGGTTCTGGAAAGTGTTGATTCCCTCTCTTGATATTTTCTCACGGATATTGGTGTTCGGTAAGCCGAATATTATATCGGTTTGAAGCGCCTCGGATAGTTGATGCTCTGTGATCTGGGCTAGGAGGGCTCTCTTTTCAGCGATGAACGTGTCCGTATTTTTCCGTTTTTCTACTGGTGTTTAGCGAATACCTCTTGCAGTATTGCATATGCCGGCTTTTGCGGTGCAAACGTCTCACTCAACCGTTTTATGGCGTCGTCTCATGTAGTTGTTGTTGTTTTTACCCCTTGCCACCATAATGCAACGTCATCGGTGAGCCTGAGTAGGAGGCCTTCTAGAGCGTCTTCATCTAATACTTTTTCTATTTTCTTGTATACTTTGATGGTGGTAGTGAACCCTTCTACTTCCATAGGATTCCTGCTTAATCCAGAAAAACGTACCGTGCAGTTTGCAAAGGATCCGGGCTTGTAGTCTCCTCGGCTGGTCCGTATTAAATCTTGAAATTGTTCCGAGGTGAGTGTGACGTGCCACGTTCTCTTCGGTTTTGTTGGTGCTTTTGCTCTCGTATAATATCCGGTCCCACGTTAGGAGGCCAGTTTGTAGGGTGGTCGGATAGAATGGAGCGACGTTTTCTGTTTAAACGCATATTACACAACTATTCACGTATGTATGTAAACCAAGACCGTACTTAGTGCAAGGAAGGATATCAATATTAGACCGTGGTCCACGCTAGCGAGAGAGTCTGTGCGAGAACGATGGTTGCTACTGGCGAGCGGCGAAGGTGGATGTTACAGGCTATATTTCGTATTTATTAAATTTCATAATTTTTTTGTTTTATGAATTTTGTGCTTAACTTTATACTCACCCTGTATACATGAAATATGTCGTAGCTAGCAAAACATAAAATCCTACAATCTGCTTTCTATAGGTACACATTCACCTCTGCTATCATACGTGAATGTGCAGCAACTACTAATGGCTCGTACTGTGGCCAAGAGGAGCGAAAAATGTCTTAAAGTGATTATTTAGTACGTGAATTCATAATTATTACAACTATGTGTTCGTGTAAAATTACCATTAATTTTTAAGTCACTTCTTTATTTTAATTGGAGAAAATTTTGTCAAATATTTGTTTGTAATGATTGTATTTGAATTATATTATCGTGATTACTGCAATATTAACAGGCACAGTCTTCGCATTCGAAGCTTCAACGCCAGTTACATGCAGGTTAATCTAACACGCGTGCTACTTACAATAACTGGTTCGACTCATTTGTTTTGGATAATCCACATGTAACATACGAATATGCGGCCAGGCTTTCATAAACCCGATCCTTTCATGGGAAACACTGAGGAACAAATCGATCAACATTGTCGATTTAATACGGCCACTAAACGAGAAATTGTCGCAGCATTACAAACTCTATTCGATCAACACAACGAATTAATTCGAATGTTCAGAACTGCTCTTGAACAAACGACAGCTGATGACTGCAGTTGTACCACAGAGCATTAAGGATAAAGAGGAACAGTTCAATGTTAACTTTTGAAAACGCCATCAGCGCCGTCTGCGAGTCATCTGGCCAAACACATCGAGCCAGCGGGAAATTTAAAATTGCGACTTTACAATTTATTTTTGCAAGTGTTTCGAACTTTTTGGTTCTCATCAGTGCGACGCATCCAAATAAAAGCGGAAATCGCAGACACTTGCTTTATAAAGAGCTTAGACTTAATCAAACGCAAAAAGTAAAGCTCTAAATGATGTTGAAGGGATTTCCTTTGAATTTTTTTCCAAACGAATTCTCTTTGGGGCAGATGTTAAATCATGAAGTGAGCTACATTCTTGAAGGGGCCGTTTTAAAAAGATTTTGCAGGAATTGTACTGGAAGAAGTACTACAAGAAGGTATATTAAAAATTGTCGGAATTGCATTCCAATTTAAATATTTTCTACAGGAATTAATAACCTCACAAATGTGCATAACTTTTGAAAGTGGATTTTTTTTAGAGTAATACATTCAATGGAATTAACCCATTCATCTCTGCGATTAGGACACTTCGGAATTGCAAGGAAAACTTTATTTTTAATATTTGAATCGCGCATATAAACGTCACTGCAATTTACTTAAGAGTACTTAATTTACCCATTGCACACTTAGGTTTAAGAATATTAATTTAAATTTGAATTATAAATACCTGGCCGAATAACAATTCAACTCGTGACGTTAATGAGATTATGTACGTCTAAAAAGGCCGGCAATATGATGGGAAATAGTTGTTGTCATATCTCATTTGTGAAATTATTCAAAAGTCTATTTTGCTTTAAAATTTATCAAATAGACTTAAACAAACAATTAACACTAGTGGATTTTGAATATTACCAGATATTTTAATGTTTTTAAATACCTCAATTACATTTAACCAACAAAAATATGACCATATTGCTTGGTTACAAAGATTTGTACAAAGATTTGGCAGTGTTGCATTCGTTAGTTGGGCCAGATGACTGTGAGATGGCGTGGATGTCGCGTTTCCAATTCTCCCTATTCAAATATCCCCCCCTGAGTTGTACTTTAACACACCTGTCGGCTAAGACGAAAGGCAGTACAAAGCACCAATAAACAGAATCAAAACGCAAACACTGTCTTTCTTTGAGTAGCATTGCAATGCATACTGAGTACTCGCTAGTTATTTATAATATTGAGAGTCTCTCTCAAGGTATTCGTTTTAGATCTTAGGAGCTTCACCGACATGTAATTATAATAAGTAACACTATTATTAATGCAGATCTGTAAAATGTATACAATCTTGTCTACTAAAAACCCAGTTGGAAACACTTGGAAATATAACGGATCATGTGATGTAATCAGTGAAACGTAAATAATGGATAATCAAGTTTAAATTTTCATGAAAATACAATGTTTACAATTCATCAAGTACTACAACCTTCGATTTTAACGTATGAGTGTTTGATCGATATGTGAACTACTTTAGCCAATGCAATTAAAACGGGTGTAATTGATTTAACGAGAATTATGTGAGAATGTCGATCGAACGTGCAAACTAATGATCCGCACTTTATCTCGATTAATTGCCACCCACTCGGCCACCCTTCTACTTTCGCCCTCTCTCTTTATCTCCGAGGCGGTAAACACGCGTCATTGCCGTCACGAATATTCCTCAATTTAAATAGTTGACCAGTTTGATCGGTCGCGACCGCAGCGAAGACGGTGGACACCTGCTTGGTGATAGCGGGATGAGTGCGTTTAGTGGAAGCAATCAATTTCCGGATATTTTAGAGGACGTGGATGAAGAGGATGAAGTGGGGGATGAATCGCCATCGGGCCCGAATACATCAGGCCGAAAACAGTTTCAGGTAAATTCAGTTTGCCCCACTTCATTTATTCCGCACAGAGCGTACGAATTTATCGCCGTTGATTTACGTTTCCTCCCAATCGTGTATTTACTGCCAAACAACCAATATACAAACAGCCCTCATCAAATAACAATACCTCGCACATCCGGAATCACACGAATATCGGAGCTAAAATCGTATACTGGGTGTCCCAGTTTGCATGAATACCAGTTAATTATAATTATTCTATTACGTATTCCTTCCCCGATAAAAGATAACTGTAGACCAGTTTCGCTCTTATTTGTATCGTCAGCAAAGTATATTCGCTAACAAGATAGTTACAATGGAGTTATAGATCCAAATAACAATAATGATTTTTATCAGCTCGTGGAACATGTTGATGGTAGAGCCACTTATAAATATACCCCCCCCCCTCCTCCCGTTTGAAGAAAGAAAGAACGATTTATCTTCCTAGACCAAAGTAACTGGCGAAAATGTGTTTTAAGAATTAATTAAAAGTTCTTGCTGAGCTTGAAACTACAGGTAGTGCCATGGCTCTTTGGCTCTACATAACGAGTCGCCCCTGTTTTTGACAAACTGGAAAATGATCTACGTACCCCCGCTGGAAACAAAATGTCAGCCATGGAAACTTGATTTTTAGAACAAACAGAATTTGCATCTTGTGATTGAAAAAATTCTAAAAAAGTAGTGACTACCAGAATTAGCTTCAAACTTCTCAAATCCATCCAGAAATATAGTATTTTTAACATACTGGAAAATGATCGATATACCCCTACAAGAAACAAAATGTCAGCACTTGAAACTTGATTTTTGGAAAAACGAAATTTGCATGTTGTAATTTAAAAAATTCCAGAAAAATAGTGACTGCCAGAATTAGCTTCAAATTTCCAAAATACATCCAGAAGTATTGTATTTTTAACATACTGGAAAATGATTGACGTAGCCCCACTGGAAACAAAATGTCAGCACTCGAAACTTGAGTTTTAGAAAAACAGAATTTGCAACTGGTGATTTAAAAAATTCTAAAAAAATAGTGACTGCCAGAATTAGCTTTTCAAATTTCCCAAATGCATCCAGAAATATTCTATTTTTTACATACTGGATAATGATCGACGTACTCCCACTGAAAACAAAATGTCAGCACTTCAAACTTGATTTTTAGAAAAACGAAATTTGCATGTTGTGATTTAAAAAATTCTAAAAAAATAGTGACTACCAGAATTAGCTTCAAATTTCCCAAATGCATCCACAAATATTGTATTTTTAACATACTGGAAAATGATCGACGTACCCCTACTGGAAACAACTGGAAACTAGATTTTTAGAAAAACAAAATTTGCATCTGGTGATTTAAAAATTCTAAAAAATAGTGACTACCAGAATTAGCTTCAAACTTCTCAAATCCATCCAGAAATATTGTATTTTTGACATTCTGGAAAATGTTCGACATATCCCACAGTATTTTTTTACGGTAATCAAATCAGACGAAGGCCTACCTAATTGTTTCATTTATATATTCGATAGTACATGAGCAAAAATGTTTATTCCGTAATGAACTAATTTTACTCATCACATATGGTGCGAAAAATACGACAAGAGTCGTCGTCGTCGCTCGCACGAGATGAGACAAAATTAATTTGGCTCCAAATGCATGTACAGAACTCGTGTAAAACACTATTTAATTAATTCTTGCTAAGATCGAAACTAGAGGTAGTGCCATGGCTCCTTGGCTCTATATGACGAGCCGCCCCTGATTTTTATAATTGTCGATTGTCAGTGGATAATTTCACTCAATTGAGGAAATGTGTGCAATAGATGTCGCGTAATAGTTTATCTTTCTTAATAATGGTACTGTATGGATTTACGGCAAACCATCTTAAATCAAGCAAACACAGTTCTTACTAGAGATGGGCAAAACTGCTACGTTTGAATCACGTTCCTACCTGTGATTGCTACTTTCTAATGATTCAGTGATTTTAAACTGTGACTGTGATCACGGTTAGTAAACGTCTTCTGAAATTGTTAATGGTTTCTGAAAAATGTTTTCGATATGATTCTGCTAATATTTGTCCACCCGGTCACGTAAATAGTGTTCCTTTTGATATTATACCTGTGATTGAGGGTCATATTTTGGCAATAATATATGCTATACTAAATAAATATACGACTATCCTTGATTCAGTTCAAAATTCGAGAAGTATTTGGAGATTTTTACAGAAAAACAGAATGTTTGTCCAGTAAATTGGAAAGTTTTTGGTATGTGGCAAATGTTTTCCTATTTTGGTTTTACCTCTGGAAAACCGCATCTTTCGAAAGATTATTTGCTACAAGGATAATTTTGAAATAAAAGCATTAACCAATGGATTTTTGAAAATTTTCGTTTTAATTTTTTGAGCACTTGGCCAAAAACATCGCAGAAAAAAATATAAAACGTGCAGGCAAAATTCCATAAAAAATTATCCTCAATGGCCGAAGTACCGCTTATTCGAAATCAATTTGGTTTTTGTAAATTCAACAATTTTTAACAGAGATTTGGATTTTTGAAAATTTTAGTTTTAATTTTTTGAGCACTTGAATGAAAACATCGCAGAAAAAAATATAAAATGCGCCGATAAAATTCATAAGAAATATCCGCAATGGTTGAAGTATCGCTTATTCAAAATTAATTTGGGGCTTGAAAATACCTGGAATCATGCAGAGGCCATTTTAAAGCAAACAACGTTTTAACGTTTTATAGTTTTTATATTTACGAACTAATATCAAACAACAGAGCTACGGACATCTGTACCACTCATAATCATAGCTATAACACGAGATATTACGACAATTATGCATTACCGATCCACCGTTTATCTATGTCTGAGAATGTTGTCTATGTTTATTTATGTCTATGTCTGAGAAAGACCCGCAATATGCTGCAATGAAAGAGGAATGAAATAAGGTTAACAGAATTCCGATATCTTCATTAATATGAGAGTTATAACATAAAGTTGTTTTTTTTTTAATATACCTTTAATGATAAACAACTGAAATATTTCAATATCCATCTTAACCTCCTCTACGAAGATCCACGGATTAAAAAAATTGCCGCTGTACGCACACTAAAATTGCCGCTTGTAACCGTGTGTAGGTTTCACTCATATTCTCAGCTCCATCGTGACCTCGACCCCACCATTTTGATAGGTTTTCAATCATTTGTAAAACTGTTGTTTGATGAGTAACCTTAGTAAATCCACAAAACGTTTCCTTTATTTAGAGCTCGATCGGCTTCTCATTTTCATATTTCTTATTTACTCCATACAAAGCGAGATGATTGTTTTCGAGATTTTTCAAAAAAAAATTCAGTTTGATGAGTCTTCCGAGATGATTCCGTCCATTTTTGAAATATGTTTGTGTGTCTCTGTGGACACTGCATCTGAAAAACCAATGAAGATATTCAAATTAATCTTTAAACTTTCTTTAATAATCTGAAGAACAGAAAGCTTTTGATAAAATGTTGAAAACCGATTGATTAAAAAAAAATCTAATTTGAAAAATATTACAAAAACCTTAAAGATAACAAAGCACTGCACATCTTTTGTAAATAATTGTGTTTTATTTATTTTTTTGTTTTATAAGAAATAATTAGAAAGTTTTAACTTTAAATAAATCTACTGATGCCAGGTTTATTTGCATGGGAAAATCATTTATTTAACATTTAAATTATCGCATTTGAAAATACCAATTGTACATAATATTGACAAGCATGAAAATATGTATCTCAGAAAAAAATATTTGATGAGCTGGAGTGTAAATAATTAATGTTATGCAGATTTTAAGGAATGAAATAATTTACACTAAAGTCTTCACATCTTCGAAAAAATACAATACAGATTTTTTTCATTATTTTTTCCATACTCGCGAAGTAATCCTCGATAACGTACCATAGAGTTAATCCGCCATTTTTAAAGCACCCAGTATATTTTTTAATTTAAGTACTTTTCAGTATATGTTTTTTTTTTAATTCAACTGTTCTGTAACAGATATACTTTTGTAATCCATTTGTTTTTCTATATAGGATTTTGTTTTGAATTCAACTGTATTTTTACAGATGGTTTTTTTTAATTACATTTTTTTATAGATATATTTTTTGAATTCAACTTTTTTGTAGATTTTTTTTTTAATTTGAACATTTATAAATTGTTTTTCTAATTAAACGATGTTTTATAGATAAAATTGATTTAAATTCAACCGTTTTTTACAGACACATTTTTTATACACATACCTATTTTTTACATTCGAATTGTCTTTGAAAAAATGATAAATTGAACTTTATTTTTTAACATTAAAATTCTATTAAAAATGCATATTTACATTTTTCTATATTTTGCACATGATTTCATTTTTAAACAACTTGATTTGTGGATGTTTTTTATTCAACAGTTTTCTTTACAGATTGAATTTTTTTAATTTAAATTCATTTTTGTCAATTTAACAGTTTTTATAGACATTTTTTTTTAAATTCAACTGGTATTTTGGTTCAACTGAATTTTTATAGATGATTTTTTTTTTGATTTATCGATGATTATTTTTGAAATTCAATTATTTTCTTGTAGGTGAGATTTTTTAAATATATTTTTTCTATTGATTAATTTTTTTAATTCAATTTTTTTTTCTCTAGATGACATTTTGTAGAATTGAACTGTTTTCTTTTTGATTTATTTTTTCAACTATATTTTTCAAATTCAACATTTGTAGGTGACGTTTTTTACCTCATCAGTTGATTTATAGACTCCTTTATTTAAATCAACTGTTTACTTATGGATAAGATTTTTTAATTCAACTTTCCTTTATAAATTATTTTTACTTTCTCCGTTACTAAGTACGAGAAAGTATTGTGATCGTGATTTTTTTTTTCAAAACATTTTTTTTCCAATTTTTTTTACGGAGATATCCGTTTTGGTGTCCCATCTGCAATTTCAACAATTTCTGGAAAAATAAATTGCGTGTGTGTCTGTGTGTGTAGGTGTCTGTCTTTGTGCTCTGTAACTCAAAAACTAATTGAGCAATTGATACGAAACTTTGAACATAAGTCTTATTTAATAATCCGAAGAACTGAAAAGCTTTTGGTGAAATGCCGTACACCGGAAGTGGGTGTTTACCTTAATTGTTTTTTGTTTTTCTTAAATATGAAAAATATCACAAAAACATTTAAACAAATATTGAAAACAATAAAGAAATGAACATCTTTGGTTTCAAAATATTTTTCATAAAATCATTGATATTCGAGAATTTTTTTTATTAATTTTGTTTTACTTTTTGGTTTATAATTATGAAACGATAATAGTTACAGCAAATTTATATTAATAATAATTGTAGAGAATGCTAAAATGAACAACTTATAAAGAATATGTTTTTTTTTCTAAATCTCTTTAGTTTTTGAGTAAACTGACTTTTTGAATTTGAAGTAATTTTTTTATAATTTTGACGTTTTAAACGTCAGTTTCATCCGAGTCTACAAAACGTTCGATGTATATTTAAAATATGATTTAAATTAAAAATAAACCATGAAAGCGTAAGTATAAATGATATCATCAAGTCGGAGAAAGTAACATGATGGTCACATCACCATTTTTTTCTTCAACTGTGTTTCTTTAAAAGAAATGTAAAAGTCAACTTTTTCTTATGGATGAATTTTATAAATTCAACTGTAGTAGTAGTAGTACATCGTTATTTGACATTGCATATATATAGCAATTAAAACATGTATTTCCATTTTTATTTATTGTCATGTCAAAAGGGCTATCGACAGTTGGTCTTGCTGCCCATTTTTTGATTGAGCCGTTATTGTGACGTAATATTGTTAAATTATTTGGATTGATAATAGTATTTCGAGGTATGCAATAAAGTTTAATAATTTGGAAATTGTAAGGAGACTTGGAAAACTTTTCTACTACAAACGGATAGTAGAACTCGTCTATTGCAACGACTTGGGCTCTTTCGTAAACTCATCAGGAGGTTGAATAAGGGATTTAGTGGATTTTGTAAGGATGCGAAGTGCTGATCGTGAATTATTTAGTGTACGAGGATGGAAGTGGCAAGGATAAAGCCATATTCCAGCAAGGGTCGACATATAGACTTGTAGATTCGGAATGCTGTGTATTGATATGCCTTGGTCTTTATAGGTCAGAGATCTGGAATGCCCACCTCTTGCTTTAATTTTAGTTTAGTCTTTAAGGAATGCTGTTGGAAGGACAATCTGGAGTCCTGGTATTTGCAGTGAGGGGATGGGGAGATAAAGCTACCATTTATATGAACTGTTGGAGAATTGGCCGTAATTCTATGGCAAGGGATTAATAATTGGGTCTGCACGATTTATGGAGATTATCCATTTGGAGAAACAGGATTGTGTGTTATTTATCATTGATTGCAAGGAAGCCATGGTCAATTGAAAGGTAGGTGAGTGGTTAATAAGAACGGTATCATTGGCAAATTAGAGAAGATATTGCGAATTGTTGAAATATTTGGGATCGGGTTTGTAGAGGTCATGTGAGAATATGGTAAATAAAGGGTGTTCGTAAAGTAGGGA
Source organism: Ocypus olens (assembly GCA_910593695.2). NCBI lineage: Eukaryota > Metazoa > Arthropoda > Insecta > Coleoptera > Staphylinidae > Ocypus > Ocypus olens. Next base: position 13,604,201 of record OU343049.1, on the reverse strand, counting down.
CGAATTTGAATTTGGCGCCATTTTGTTATATGACGGTTGGTAGCCGTGTTTTTATAATTTTTGATAGCTGTTCATTCCCATTCGTAGTTCTGGTTAGTCATGGAGCCGATGACGACTGAGCAACGGATATAAGTGGTAAAAAGTTATTATAAAAACAATGAAAGTGCCACGGCTACCGTTCGCAAATTGCGTGTGATACTCGGACGTAATGCTGCTCCAACGGAGTTCGGAAGTTGATGTGGAAGTTTGAGCACACGGATTCTTTGTTAAACGTTAGGAAAACCGGGCGACCGCGGTCTGTTCGAACTGAAGAAAACATTGCTGTCGTGCATGACAATGTGACCGTAAGCCCCGGAAAATCAGTTCGCCGGCGAGCTCAACAGTTGAATTTATTAACTTCACTGCATGAAATCCTTTTAAAAGATCTGAAAATGCATGCGTACAAAATTCAACTTACACAAGAGTTAAAGCCTGCAGATCATGGAAAGAGACATCGATTTGCTCAATGGGTCTTGGCTCGACAAGCGGAGAACCAGAACTTCACAAAATTAATAATTTTCTCGGATGAGGCGCACTTCCACCTCAGTGGGTACGTCAATAGGCAAAACTGCAGAATTTGGGGTAACGAAAATCCGCGAGTGACTATGGAAGATCAGATGCATCTACAACGCACAACTGTGTGGTGTGGGTTCTGGGCAGGAGGAGTGATCGGCCCATTCTTTTTTGAAGATGATGAGGGATCTACTGTCACTGTAAACGGCGACCGTTACAGAAACATGATTTCTGGGTGGTTTTTTCCAGTTTTGGGAGGTATGGAAAATTATGATGTTTGGTTCCAACAAGATGGTGCTACATGTCACACATCCCGCGAAACAATTGCACTGCTGAATGAAAAATTTCCTCAAAAAATTATCTCTTTGCGTGGCAACCATGAATGGCCTGCCAGATCATGCGATCTTACGCCTTGTGACTTTTTTTGTGGGGATTTGTTAGATCAAAAGTTTACGTGAACACACCCCAAACAATAGCCCAACTGAAGGATGAAATTGCAAGGGTTATTAGCGGTATCCCACCAGATGTTTGTGAACGCGTCATCGCGAATTTCAATGAACGCATTACTCAGCCGCGCGGCGTTGGGTGATCATATGGCGGATATAATTTTTCATACATAAATTTAAGTAGTTACTTAATGTGTTTGTAAAAAACAATTGAATTTTCAATAAATTTTATATGTTCTATAGCACTTTAAAATGCGTCCCTACTTTACGAACACTCTTAAATAGCAGAGGAGAGAAGGGAGAACGTTGGGAAAGCCCTTGGGTGGGATAGAATGTGTAAAATAACTTATTTCCAAATTTAACTTGGAGGGTTCTATTTGATAGGTATTGGCCAAGGAGTTGAATTAGGAAGGGAGGGAGGTTCAAACGGTGACATTTATTTAGCAATCCTCGATGCCAAACGGTATCGAGGGCTTTCTTGGCATCAAGAAATACTGCAGCCGAGCGTCCGCCCTTGAGGTGTGTTGTTTCAAGATTGGGCGTGAGGATTGACAGAGGGAGTTTAGTGGAACGTTTGAATTGGAACCCAAATTGATATTTGAAAAATAACTTGGATATGTAGGAGTTGATTAGGACTTTTAACAGGGATTCAAAGATTTTGTCGAGTACTGGGAGTTGGGAATCGGTCGGAAACTGTGTTTATTTAAGGTGTACGCCTTTTTAAAAGAATATTACAATAAAATATTGACGAGGTATTTTTAAAGTTCAGCTTTTAAGATAAAATTCTTTTAAATTCAACTTTACCTTCTCAGGTGAACTTTTCTAAACCAAAAGAAATTAATTAAGCGTTAAGTACTTCGCTTGCTTAAAAAAAAATCACCTCTTTTCTGCGCTGACGTTTAATGTCTCAGATTTTGCCGCCTCTAGAAACTTGCCGCTATACGCACCTAGGTATTTTGGGTATGGGTTCTACCCATTTTCGCATTGGGTATCAGGATTTTGTAGTCGAGTCGGTAAATATGGCTTGCAAGCATAATATAATATAATATACAGGGTGTTCAATTTAAGTGAAGGCATTGAAATATCTCAAAAACTACACATCGAATAAAAAAAAATAGAATTAAAATTTGTTCGCCTCGGAGGGGGACATCTAATGATACGAAACTCGACCCACTACCCTCAACCCCCTAGGCGGTAGGGGGTGAGAAATAGAAAAGTTAAATAGGAACCCCCATTTTTTTGTACGGATTTGAATACTCCGGGAATAAATAAGAAAGTTTAACCTTAAATTGTTTTTTGTATTCTTGACAGACGACGCTATAATCGACAAAATTCAAAATTGGCAAAAATCGTTGAAAAATGGGGATTTCCTGAGAATTCGTAAAATAAGGTTCCCTATGCTACTGAGAAATAATGCGACGTGCTGGGAGAAATGTGAAACACTGTCCTACACTGTCAAATCTCTCTCTCTCTCTCTATTCCCACCTTTCCCGCCACGCTACATCGCTCAATTCCGGCCATGGAATAACAGGAAGCGACAAGGCATGTTGATAAATTGGAATCGATAAGCGCCATCTGTGAATAGCGGCGTGAACTAACACCAACACATGCACACAACCGATACGTGTGTGTCTCTGTGTATATATTCTTTCGTACTACACTAAAATAAGTTAAATATTGGTAATCAAAAACACTTGTTTTACAATTTTTTACAATTTATATTAATTAAACATTATACTTCCACAAGTTTTGTGCATTCTCCCTTCGAGAATGTTCGAGTGAACAAAACTACTAGGGCAAGTTGTATAATATTTATTCTACGTAATATAAATAGTAAAACATGGTGATTTTATTTACCAATATTTACCTTGTTAATAACGTTTCATCGGTACACATATATTTTGTACATATTCTGCTATGAGGCTAACACAAGAAATGATTGTTTTATTCGTCCTCGATTTCCGCACTGTTTGACATTCTACGTTTCAAGTAAACACGGGGATTTACACGGCATGTAGATAAATTTTACCGGAAAAGCGCCGTCTAGTGTTAGCAACAAACATAATTTACAGAAATCCATCGAATTTTTATGGTGGCGCCATCCAATATTAGCGGCGTAAAGCTCGATTTCTTATGCCCTGTTTCCCATATCTCTTGTCATACCCCTGATGCCGGCCTGGCAGCCTTCGAAGATGGAGCTCCCTATCGCTGTTACCGCCAGATGCGAAATTCGCGCTGTGGTACGTTTTTTAAGTGCAAAACGGATTTCACCTATTGACATTCATCGTCAGTTAATCGAAGTTTATGGGGAAAATTGCATATCTGTTCAACATGTTCGCAAATGGTGCAGAGAATTCAGTGAAGGCCGCACGGAAATTCACGATGAAGACAGGAGCGGAAGGACTTCAGTTTCAGATGGAATTGTCGAAAAAGTTGAGAGAATATTGCTTGAAGATCAGAGGATCACCATTAACGAACTTGCTTTCCATATTTCTGAGACTTCCAACACTAATTATTCCCAAAATTAAAGGAACACTTCGGTGGTTTACGCTTCAATACCCAAACCATACAAAAAAATTGCATTATAAAACTACAGTATAAAAATGAAAAAAAAAACTATTTTTTTAATAATAATCAGGGACGAACATGAAAATGAAATAACGAAATTAACCGAAATATTCACAAAAACGAAAACGGAGACGAAAACGGAAATGGTATTTTTCGTTCCAGATTTTCTGTATTTACCTTTCTCAATCGATGAAATCTGTCTTCGTTAAACACAAACACATCGTAGTTTATGTTGGATAATGAGGGTGAAAAGTCTTATTAGAAGTTCTTCTACCGCGTAGCTCATTTCAAGCTTAGTGGAAATCTCCGGTACTTTTCTCTCGCTCTTAGGGCTCCCCTTTTCAGAGTACTAGAGATGGGAAAAATGATTCACTTGCGTAAACGACTCAGAACCGGTTCACTCCCGGAAATGAACCAATCCCGTGGGGCGGTTGTTACTGTCTTTCTTTTAATTTGAAAATAAAAATTTGAATTCGCTATTTTAAGAAATAAATGAGGTTAGACAGACCATTGTTGTTAAATAGTTTTGTCATACAGCCCCGTTTTGCAAAAAATATCTAACCCTCTTCAGTTTTTTTTAACCAACTCCACATAGCTCTGTTTTCTACTTTACCTACTTCCACTTACATTCCTCAGTTAAGCGCACCTTCCATATCCCCTTTGTAGGGTAAAGGAGTAGAGGATGGCGGTGGTGCCTCGATAGCGCGCAATGGTGCGAATGTGCATTTTTTTGACCGACGAAAACCTAATTAGTAATTACATCCTCCGAAACTCTTCACGAAGTTTCGGAGGATGTAATTACCGTGTAAAACCCTACCAAAATCTGGTGGCAAGTTGTGCTTATTCAATTCTCCACGTGGAGATTTTTGTCACGTTCTCTAGCGTTCTCCGAATATTTTCTCGCTCTGCGCAAACTTTACCTCCAGATGTCTCGAGATTTTGGTTGGGATATAAGATTATGTGTCAGCGCGCATAAGCTCATTTAGGTTGTTTAAACTTATTTGAATATTCCATTAATATTGTCATGATTACTAACAAAAATTGTAATCGTAGATTTAAGCATATAATACACATTTTATTTAGCTAATTGATTAATTGAAATAATTTATTGTTTGCAATGTATCAATAGTAAACTCATTAATTTGCGGTTTGTTATAAACTACCAAACCACGGAAACTCTCGTCAAATAACAATGTTTACATTGAAAATAACAATTCTATTGACGGTCAAATTCCGTAAATATTAATCGGCGTAGAGCTAGTACAGCAATTTGCACTGCAAAATTCAAATCAAATCAAGTACGTAATTTCGCTCATAAAAATGAATTTTGCAATAAAATTATAAATACACAGTGGGCCAAAAAAAACGGTACAAATTATAAATATTCAATTTTCAATAATAATTAACGCATTAAATTTTGCTTTAAAAAACAAAATATATTCTCTGTAGATTGCAAAAATGATTAATTTCATTTTTCAAAAGTTTTTTTATCGAGAATATTTCACAACAATGAAGGCTCTGCAAAGATGGGAGTTTATAATGCATCGTCGCTTCGAATTTGTGGGTATCAAAATTAGTGGGCCATGATTTTCTAATAAATCTTAGTTATTAGCTGTCACTTCTATCGGTTATTTTAGTTGTTGTAACAAAAATGATTTGCCCAAATAAAGAAGTTAAACATTTATTTCAATATGACAATTTATCTGCACGAAAGATTGTGAACAAATACCCACAAAAGGGTTGGTCGGTTGCAAGTATTTAGTGAATAATAATCAAACTCAGAACTTACGGTAACAATAATCGCAAACAATTAAGTGGAAGACTACGTACAGTACTAATTCCCGAAAGGATAGAAGAAGTTTATGGAAAAAGATGCTCCGGGCACAAGTTTAAGTACTATTTCTTTAGAGCAAAAGTACTTCGTCTTATGGTTGGCTTGAGGAGTAGGGCTCAGGAGGTGGGAAAACGAATGGTCTAAGTGCTGCGACCATTTGGTCGCCCTCCACAAACTATCACTTCGTCTTATCTATAAAAATTGGGCTTTTTAGTGTTATATTAATTATTTAAAAATATTAGTAACTCACGAAGATATATGAATACAATACTACTTGTACCCTTTTTTTTTGGCCCACTGTGTAGATTAGCTATGGTCGTAAGCGAATTAAATTATGCATCCTATCGGAAAATGGTTAACAATGGTTAATAATTTCTCATAAAATAAATTCGTATATAATTTTTACTTTCTCCGTTACGAAGTACGAGAAAGTATTGTGATTTTTACGGAAATATCCGTTTTGGGGTCCCTAGATGCCATTTCAACAATTTCTGGAAAAAAAAAATTGTGTCTGTGTGTGTGTGTGTGTGTGTGTGTGTGTGTGTGTGTGTGTGTGTGTGTCTGCTGTGTGCGCTGTATCTTAAAAATTAACAGAGCAATTGATATGAAACTTTCAACATACGTCTTATTTGATAATCTGAAGAACTCAAAAGCTTTTGGTAAAATTTCGTACACCGGAAGTGGGTGTTTATCTTAACTGTTTTTTGTTTTTGCCAATATTTTCTTAAGTATGAAAAATATCACAAAAACATTTAAACAAACATCAAAGACAAAAAAGAAATGAACATCTTTTGCTTGAAAATATTTTTCATAAAATCATTGCTATTCGAGAAAAAAAATTATTATTTTTTTTAAATTTTTGGTTTATAATTATGAAACGATAATAGTAACAGCAAATTTATGTTGAGAATGCCAAAATGAACAACTTCTAAAGAATAAGTTTTTTTCGATATCTCGTTAGTTTTTGAGTAAACCGAGGTTTTGAATTTGAAGTATAATTTTTCCATCTTTCATGATTTTGACGTTTTAAACGTCAGTATCATCCGAGTTTACGCAACCCTCGATGTACATTTAAATATGATTTCAATTGAAAATAAACCCATGAAAACGTAAATATAAAGTCGGAGAAAGTAACATGATGGCCACATCACCATTTTTTAATATGCATTCCTGTTAAAATTGATGCCTGTTTGCTTGTGCACGCTGTATCTAAAAAACTACTACTTGAATTGACATCATACTTTGAACATAAGCCTTATTTTATAATCCGAAGAACTGAAAAGCTTTTGGTAAAATTTCGTATACCGGAAGTAGGTGTATACCTTAACCGTTTTTTGTTTTTCTCCGATAAATTTTTAAATATGAAAAGTACTAAAAAAGCACTTAAACAAATCTTGAAGAAAGCAAAGAAATGAACATCTTTTGCTTGAAAATATTTTTCGTGAAATAAATATGGTTTTTGAAAAATAATAGCAATTATATTTTTTTTGTAATTTTTGGTTTAAAATGATGAAACGATAATACTTACAGCAAATGTATATTAATAATAATTGTAGAGAATGCCAAAATGAACAACTTATATGGAATAAGTATTTTTCGAAATCTCTTTGGTTTTTGAGTAAATTGACAATTAGAATTTAAAGTATAATTTGTCATTTTCATCTTTTATAATTTTGACGTGTTAAACGTTAGTTTCATCCGATTTTACTAAACACTCGATGCACATTTAAAATGTGATTTCAATTGAAAATAAACCATGAAAGTGTAAACATAAAGTACAATACCATCAAATCGGAAAAAGCCATTTTTTAATTTTTTTTGCCATTATTTTATAGTTTCGGATCGCATCTTAATTTGAGCTTGTGTTATTTTTGGGGCAAATTATTTCGAGACCAGAATTTTTGTGCTCTTATTTTATATTTTTTGCCTATTTCTTCGATATTTTTCCTTTAAATTCTTGATTTTTTTTCATAAATATACTTTATGTTGGTCCCAATTTTAAAATGATCTGTTGAAATTTACCACTTTTTTGGTCAGTATTTTGATTTTTATGCTCGTGCTTTCGATTTTTAGTCTTAATTTTCGATTTTTTGCCACAATTGTTGAATTTTGATTTGTATTTTGGATTTTTGATGTCCTAAGATTTCTTGGCCAAAATTTTTGATTTGTTTATTAAGATTTTCGATTTTTTTACTTTTTGGTCTGCATTTTTTTATTTTTAGGCCCGTGTTTTCGATCCTTTGGCCACAATTGTTAAATTTTGATCTGTATTTTCGATTTTTTGCTCCAAATTTTTGATCTTCTGTCCTAAGATTTCTTTATTTGGCTGAAATTTTCTATTTGTTTATTAAGGTTTTCGATTTTTTAATCTGTATTTTTTTATTTTTAGCCCCAAATTTTCCGTATTTGGTCTAAATTTTGTTTTTTTTGTCCTATATTATAAATTTTTCAATTTCAATTTTAGTTTCTGTTCGGAAACTTACTTTGAGCTACAGGGTTATTTTGAGGGTGAAAATGGCAAACTATTTTTTGTTTGCTTGAATTTTTTTATCAGCATTTTTAGATCTCTGGCATGTAATTTCTTTTTTTTTCAAAGTTTTGATTATTTTGGCCTGCTTTTTTAAATTTTTTGTCCCAAATTTTCAGTATTTGGTCTAATTTTTTGTTTTCTTGGCCCATATTTTAGATTTTTTTATTTTCAATTGGAGTTTCTGTTCAGAGCTACGGGGTCATTTTGAAGGTGAAAACGGCAAACTATTTTTCCTTTACTTCAATTTTTTATCTGGATTTTTGGATCTCTGGCCTGTAACTTCGTTTTCTATTCCAAATTTTTGATTTTTACCTAAATATTTTTTATTTTGGTCTAAATATTCTTTATTTTGGCATGAAAATTTAGGTTGAGTGTTTCGATTTTTGGTCCGCATTTTTGATATTTAGGTCCTAATTGTTGGTTTAAGTTTTAGCTTTTTTGTGTTATACTCGTATTTTAAATTTTCTAATCTGAATTATTGATTTTTATGGGCGATTTTTTTGCCGGTATTTTCGAGTTATTTGGTCGATTTTTGATTTTTGCCCTTTACTTTGGATTTTTAACCTGAATTATTGGTTTTTATTTTATTTTTTTTGCATTATTTTCGAGTTTCTTGTCGGAAACTTATTTTGAGCCAAACAATTATTTTAGGGGCTATCTAAATATTTTTTCTTTTACTTGAATTTAAAAAATATTTTTTCTTTTACTTGAATTTACAATATTTTGGTCTGCATTTTTTTGGTCCATATTTTACATCTTTACCTGGTTTTCGCCTCAATTTATTCCAAATTTTTAATTTTTTTGCCTGAATAATCTTTATTTTGAACAACATTTTCGATGTGTTTGTTGAAATTTTCGATGTTTTAGTTTGCGTTTCGTTTATGTTTAAGCCATAGTTTTCGATATTTGGATTTTTTTGGGCCTATGTTTTAGTTTTATTGTTTAATTATTGATTTCTATCAGCGAATTTTTGATTGGCGAATATTTTAGATTTTTAACCTGCAGCAGCGATTTTTTAATGTTTTGCCAGTATTTTCAAGGGTTTGGTCTAATCGTCAAATCGGAGAAAGTAACATGATGGCCACATCACCATTTTTTTTATATGCATATATTGGATTTTAACGATTTGGGGCAACAACTTATTTCTCCTGCGCTTATACTATTTACTTGGACGGGCTAAAAGTTCATTATAAATTTTTGCACTTTACACAAGGTTTCCTTTTTTTATTATTATCCACATAAAACCTATCAGATATTGAAAGTTCAAACTAAGATACACCCTTTTCTAAATACAATTCACAGGAATTCCGCACAAATAAACATCCTATCGTATGCAACTATTATAATTCAAAAAAATAATCCTTATATTTCATTCTGATTGTAGACGCATCGGTGAATAAATTTGAAATTTGTTTACGCTAGAAAGCGGGAATTACGAAACGTCGGAATTCTTTTCTAGTCGGCCAAACCAGTCTTATTTAAATGCTTGAACAAACAAGACTAATTTGAATAGCGACTGCTGAATTGTTTAAGTAGTGTTTTGACGCAAGTTGCTTCACACTAATTTGCGCCCATTTATTAACTACTTTACATTCACCGGTTCAATACATCTTTGATATAATGTAATGGAATACTATTGTTTAGCATGATAATACATGCAAATGACCAAAGTAGCTAATTGAAAATCCATAACGGTTCTTTTTTTTTAAGATGTAATGAATGGCATTGTTTAATAGAATTGTTCCAGAAAGTGAATAAACAATGTATGGTTGAATTGTGTAATTCTTCCATTGTACTTTTAGTGCATTAGCACATTTTCGTAAGACTATTCTCAGAAAATAATTACATTCAATTGAAACGTTACGTGCTCTCATAATTAAATATCACTTTAGGGATGTAAAGTCAATACTCTGTTAATCTTCAGAATTTAGTGATTATCAGCGGTAAATTCTTTTGGATGAAGTTATTATTGATTACCTCATTTAACATGTTACAACAGTTTAAAACATGATATGTATTTGTTCCGTTATATAAACTAATAGAGAAATATTAAGCCACATGATTCAGAGTAAGAAGGTCCTCAGTGTGGTCGCATTTATCAGAAGGCGAATGTTAAGATATGTAAAGTGTCTTCAGCCTTTCTCCCTTGTGAGCGACTGCGTGATAAAAAAAAGTTTACTCTTATGGAAACAATACCGGATCCAAGGGGAAATGAAAATGTATGACTAGCTGAACCAGTAGTATAGGCTATTAGGTGACAAAATCAAGATGCTCCAGGATAAAGTAGTTCTAGTTAAACCTTTATTGGTCCATCCATATAAAGCAATACAATATAATTTTACTCCAGATAGTAACAACGCAGGAAATAAACTTTTCACACACCTGTTATGGGGTTGCCTTTAGAAGATATTAGAATAATTTTGCTTATTTGTAATGTAATCTTATCTAATGCAAAATGCATCTGGTAAAAATTCCTCTCCTCCAGATTATGATAAAATTTCTAAGTCTGTTCTTATAATACTACCCCTTGATATCCACTTGTTTATTTCAAAAATCTTTCAATTCTATTATTGTCAGAGACACTTCCCCCGAAGTGACATCAGATAAATGACGACCTCCGTTTTCGATGCACAGCTGAAGTCGGGTGGTAAAGTTAGTCATCACTCCTTGCAAAGTTTCTCGACGAATCGCACGAATTTCTCGCTGAATATTATCACGTAGTTCAGCCAAATTTAGAGGCATGTCAAGGTAAAAAAAAGAAAAAACGCCTCCACGGCTAACGCACGGTATTCAGATGTCCAAACGTCCATTGTAACTAACCCTCCACATCAGGAGAGAATGTACCCAGGCCAACCCCCACCTCGTCCTCCCCTCTATAGAGCTTATGTAATTGATGCATTAACTTTTTTTTACACTTTTTAATATCGTTTTTCAGTTATTCCAATTCAATTTCGGAATATTGCGGGAAATCAGAAATGCATTTTTTATGGATTTTGAGCTATTCTAACAGGTTCCTCGATTGATATATTTTTCACATTTTGTTTCCAATCGTTGAATGCATTTTTTTGTTTTCCTAATGTATGTTTGGAATGTTGTCGTTTTGTACATAGCTAGATTATGAAATTGTTTTAAGGCGTAATCAGAAATATATTGTTTTTATGGATTTTGAGCTTTTGGTGATAATTTCTCTACTAATAATTTTGTATCATTTTTAATATCGTTAAATGCATCTTTTCAGCATCGTAATTAAAATTTCTAATGTTGTTTATTTTATACACAGCTAGTTTATGGCAACAGATTTTTATGTAATCAAAAATGTGTTTTTATGGATTTTGAGCTCCTGAGTTTACTTGATTGATATATATTTTTTGCGGCTTGCTATATTTTTCACATTTTTCACAAATCGTTGAATAAATTTTTTGTTTTCCTAGATCAAGTTTGGAATATTGCCGTACACTATCGTACACAGATAGTTTATCACAATTGAAGACGTAAGTGGATACAGGTGTTATGTCACAAAATTAAAATTCTGAGTAAATCTAAACAAACCGTTGTCAATTGGAACTGTTTTCTTTACCTTTTGTTTTCAACAAGATCGTATAATTCACATTTCCAAAAAATTAAGTAAATCTTGCTTCACGCTCCGTTCATTAAAGGAGTGTGTCTGTTTCAAAATCTTAAAAATGGCCTGCTATGCCAACTTTAAAAGCCGCATTAGATATGGTGTAATTCTTTGGGAAGTTCGCCACAGATTAATAAAATTTTCGTCATTCAAAAGCGAGCACTTCGAGCTATGTTAGGTCTCAAACCTACAGTTTCATGTAGAAAGCTATTTTCTGCTAACGGTCTTCTCACAATATTTGCTACATATATCTTAGAAAGTTTGTTATTCGTTTGGAAACAAAAAAAAATATTTTACAATAATAAAAACTTGCACGATCACAATACATGACATAAAATCAATTTTGTATACCCTATTCATAAATATACATTTACGGAAAAAAGTCCAGAAAACAGAAGTATGAAATTTTATAATTTATTGCCGAAGGACATAAAACCACAGACAAATTTTAATATTTTCAAAAGAATGCTAGTTGATTTGCTGCTAAAAATTGAGCCATATAACTTAGATGAGTTATTCATGTACAAGTTCGATTGACTTTTCCACACTTAAGTTTAATTAATTTTCTATTGACGCTGTTTCTATTTTAAGTATGTATTACTGTATATTTTAATAGGAATAAAGATGATTTTTTATTTATTTATTTATTTAAGTGTCTCCTATTAGAAGGCATATTAATAGTATTTTCATTTGCCATATTTTACAATTTAATACAACACTATCTTACTGAAAAAAAAATAAGTTTTGTATATATAACACTTTTATCCACAGAACCTGAAATCAAAACGAGGTTGCGTTGTTAATAAAAAAGTCATGTAATCTACAAACTCATTTATTTTCTTTTATAATTGCAATATAAAACTAATAAAACAAAAAGTTACATCGTCTTCCTCTTCTTTGTTGTTTTGGATTTTGGTTTGTCAAGATTTTGCTCTAAAATATTTACATAGAATCATCGATACTCTTCTTTAACAAACGTGATTTGGTCCTGTACATTTTTCATTTTTTCAGCACTCAAACCACCAATCTTCTCTGCAAATCTCGTAGGTGTAACTTCGTCATTTTTAACTACTCGTGAACTTTTTTTTGTTAAGTCAACTTATAAAAATGGTGTAAAATCATGTTTTATAAAAATAGTAACCAAACTCTTCCACTCTGATCCATTTTATATTATCACGAAGGTAGATTTTTGTATTTATAGTATTTTTTTTTCCTTTTTAAACAAATGTAGTTCCTCAAAGTTATAAAAAAAAGTTCCATATTGAGATACGCACTGTTCTTAGTGCTTGCGGACTTGATCAGTTCACGATATTGTAGTGGAATAAAAATGTTTGAGTGTTTCCTACTCACCTTCTCGATCCGTCCAAAGTCCCTGTCAGAATTAAGGTAACTATGACCAACTTCTGGGAACGTGTGTTCGATCATTTTGAACAGACCATTCAAGATTAAGTATTGATAGAGGCCAAGAATAAAGAAGTTTTTGTTTTGACCACCACACGAATCCGACCATATGATTAGATGATCAATTTCGGGATGATCTTCTTTGAGCAACTTGCAAAATCTAAACAGGCTGGCAATTTCTTTACTGCCTCTATTGGCTACATCCTCGGTCCAAGTTAAAAAGTACGACTTGTTATCCGAATGATTGATACAATGCACCCCGAAATTGCAGTGCCACATTTACCGTAAATAAAAAGCCTTGGATGTAGACAATTTAGGCTGCGACATAGTTTGCTGCAAGTCCATGGTGATATAACAGATATTTTTGTTAATGAATAGCTTCTTTCTATCTATTTTCTGGCGTTCAAAAGCAAAGTTTTAATTTTCTGAATGCTCAGATGTGCTTTCACCGGCGTCACATACACTACACATATCACGTTTAGGATATCCAAATGAAAGGTTGAACTTTGTTTCGAAAATATGACGGTACATAGAGAGTTTAACCCTAAATCTATCATCAATTTTAGCCTCCTTGCACCGGTCTATGTACATCTGATGGAGCCGGGATACGTTAATTTCTGGGGAAAGATACTTTTTATTCTCATTCTTATTTCGCAAATCATAGCTATCTTCAGCGGGAAACTCTTTGATTTGATTAATAATGCAATTCACAACATCGTTTCTAATTTTGTGAGGCCGATTATTGTGACGTCCTCGTTTATCTGGCGTTGGAGCTGATTGTCCAGTTTTTAGGCGTTTTTGAGTTCAATTTTCTTTCTGCCAATTTGGTATAGTGAGCAAAATGCATCTTTGCATACTGCTGTTACTTTTTTGGCATACGTTACTGAATATGTAAACGAATATTGTTTTTGGGTTCTCGTATTGGTTCGATGGCGGGCAACTGGTTTTATTCCAATACTTTTAAACAGTATAGAATTTTTGGAATCTATATTTAATGCATAAAACTTTTTTAGAATTGCCTCTCTTGCTTCAAGGCTAAATTTAGCTATACAGTGTAATCTGCATTTTTCTTTACATAACAATCCGCTCTTTATGGTTTTCTTCTCCATGATTTTGCCACTTTGCGAAACATATTCCTCTCACTTTTGTCTGCATATTGCAGATTTGTTTCTTTTCCATTGTTCTGGGTGGCGTATTCGTTTTCGGCAAATTTTTGGTTTGGGTTAAAAAAATCTTTTTTTGTCTTTTCTCGATTCTCCAAAATAACATTAAACTGAACGTTGTCAGCGGTGACACGAATAGGATCTGTTGCTTACATTTTCGTCTTCAATCACCTCATTGGGCGTTTCTTCTTTATCATCATTTCTCGTTCGGTAAGTTTGACCATCAGTTACAAATATGTTTCTTTTGACAATTTCTCGTTTCTCAAGAAAACCATTACTTTTACTGCTTCCAGCAGTGACACTCGTTTCAATCAAGTTATCAACGTCCTGAGAAGATTCTCTGTCGTCACCATTTTCATAGTGATCCATTTGTTCATCGTCTTCCTTACTATCGTCATGATATGGAATATATTCAATATCTGATGAAACAACCTCATCGTCATTATAATTACTATTTAATGAAATATCCTCATCGTCACTATGTTCTTCCATATTTGAAAATAAAAACGTTAGCTCAAGATCATTATGTATACATAAAGATACCACGAAACTTACCACTATGTGCATAAGAAGTAGAAGGTGCATTTGTACTAAGTTGCTGGGCAATGGTTCTAGCAATTATTATACTAGAAGTATTAGACCCACATTTCAAGCCTACAAATAAAAAATTGGAGGTGAAATTTAATGCGCTCAAAAAACTGAAAATATGTACCTTTTTCTGCGAATTTAACTTATTCTGATCAAGCAGTAATTTCAGAATACGTTTCCCTCTACAATCCATCATAACAGAATTAATATTTTGAATTGAAATCTATAATTACACCAGAACAGTCAGAACACAGCTAGAACTCTTGTAATAATAAACACATAACCTTAAAATTATACACATGCCACTTTTACTACCAACTGAACTTTACTATTTTCTGGTGGATAAAGGTGCTATGTCACCATAGCACCTTTATCAACCAACAACTGGTGGTTGTTGTTGAGACATGACGCTTTCATCATCTGGCAATTACCTCAAAATATAAGAAATCATATATTTGCGGTTTCCTGAAAGATATGGGTATATAGAAAATGCGACATAACACCTTTATTCCCTTACGTCTTCAATTGTTTTAAAGTGAAATCAGAAATATATTGTTTTTATGGATTTTAAGTTTTTAATAGTATATTATTAAACGAGTGAGAAGGTTGGCCATTGCCACGAGAGTGAAGTTTGCAACTCGAGCCGCAGGCGAGTGTTGCAATTCACCCGAGTGGCAATGGCCAACTTGTTCACGAGTTGAATACTATACTTTTTCGCATCATATTAAATAATAACCTTAAGATTTTGCTGTTTGTATTAAATTATAATGAATAATTTTTCTATTTGGAAATTGCGGCAGTTCGCTGACAAAAAACGAATCGTAACCATAGTAACAACTAACTGTTGGGCAATGAAACCGCTATCATTTGATTGGACATCACCTGTTGGGCAATGAAATCGCTATCATTTGATTGGACGCCACCTGTTGGGCAATGAAACCGCTATCATTTGATTGGACGTCACCTGTGGTGAAAATGATTCGGCCGAATAATGGATAACTTTCTCAATCAAAAACAATTTAACAACGTTTATATTATTTAATAAGATGCGAAAAAGCAAATTTCTCTATTGATATATTTTTTCACATTTTAATATCGTTAAATGCATTTTTCATAATCGTAGTTCAAGTTTGGAATGTTGTCGTTTTCTACACAGATAGATTATGACAATTGTTACCTGAAACAAACAAAGACACCAGTCCTCTCTTACAACCTAATACTTTTCATTTAAAGAAACCACCTATGTCGAGGTAAGACCTATAGTAAAAAAACCGTAAAAAATCAAAAAGCCGCGATGTTTATGGAATTACATCGATATTACTTAAACAGATAATTGATGTCATTGTGCTTTCATTAACGAAATTTATAAATGTATTCATCCGTAATAACGTATTTCCGAAATCTTTTAAAAATCACGATACATAAAAATATTTCTATATTATCAAAAGTATTTGAGAGTTTTATATCAGCAAACAGTGGATTTTCTGGAAACAGAAAATCTGTTATCAAATAACCATTATGGTTTTCTGGTTTTTCTGGTTCTTCAACGATTTGAAGCAGGGATGTACACCACCACCTCATTTTTAGACCTTGACAGAGCAATCGACTGCGTTTGTCGTGACACACTTCTGTGGCTGAGAGGTAAAACTCATTAACTCCATTTTTGAAAAAAATTAGTTTTCACCAAATTTCGTAATCTTTTTTGATTGTCTTTCATCATACATAGCGGTATATGGCAAAACCAGTCACCTCATCAAGATACTAGTTATTAAAAATCACCAGAATCGGTGAAATTTGTGGTAAAACTCATTAACTCCATTACTTTGAGGAAAAACTCATTAACTCCATCATTTTGAGAAAAAACTCATTAACTCCATCAAATTTAACAAACAAATATTGCTTCCAGGCTCCCAACACAAAAAGAAACAAAAATTTTTTCAAAAAATTGTAAAAATTATAAATCATTTATAAACACGTTATAAAAATGATAAAAAAAGAAAAAAACGTTTTTAAAATTCAAAAAATCAAAAAAAAAAATCGGAAAAAATTATTTAAAAAATTGTTTCTGTTAATTTATAGTTATCATTATAGGCCTTTGATTTTTTAGTCGATCGCACTCTTATTTACAGAAAAAAAAGTTTTTTGAAGGTAAAACAAAGCGCAAAAAATCAACACTTTTGCAATTAAAGTATGTTTATTATATTGAAATTAACATAAACATATATTAGAAAAAATAAACGGTGCTTCTAACAAAATTCGTTATTATTCATTGGTATAATGTGGTTTTTGACGTTATTAATCGATATTACAGTTTAGGCTATTCACATCTGGTATTAGGTTAAACATCAATATAATTAGGCTTTGATCTTGAAGAACATCTTGTCGATCGTCGTTGAGGTATGTGCGGCTGTTTAGGTTCGTTGATTCTCCTTTTCTTCTGTGGAATCTCGCTGTCATCTTGCGTTGGATCATCGAGTCTTTCAGACGAAGTATCGGACGGTTTCGGAAGCTCTAGATCTGGATCCAGGTCGAAGTCCGAAGACATTATTTAGATCGATGCACGCGATTCTCGTATGTATCAATTCTCGCGTCAAAATACAAACGAAGAACAACAGATTCTTTTATTTATGTTAGTTGTGAAAAGAGAATATTCAGGAGAATTATTCACAATAATTGTTATTTATACATTATTTTGTCAAACAATAAAGTTTTCGTAAAAAATAATTTTTTGATAATACTATTCTAAAATTGAATCTTTATTTTTTGAATGTATTTTAAATGTTTTTAAATTAAAAAAAATAATAATAATTTTTTTTTTAATTTTTTTAATTTTTTTCAATTTTTTTTATATTGCAAAACAATTTTTTTAATTTTTTTTTAATTTTGTGAGTTAAAATTTTTTTTTTTAAATATTTTATGGGGTTCTTGAGGAAAAACTCATTAACTCCACGCCTTTGAGAGGAAAAACTAATTAAGTCCAATTTTTATTATTTTACATGTTTAAAACAGGTTAATTTTATAAACAATTGTTGCTATGAACGAGTTTTTCCAATATATATTTATTAATGACTAGCAAAAAGTCGCATAATAATGCATTGTTTCTGCAACCCAAATCAGTATTTCCGAATTTCAAATGCATTTTTCTCGAATATTGGTAAAGTGGAGTTAATGAGTTTTACCTGTCAGCCACAGACTTGTACTTCGATTGCAATATTCATTTTACCAGTGCGAGTTTAGATTGTTGTCGTTTTGTATTCATCTAGAACAGGGGTCTTTAAAAATTTTCCATCGCGGGCCGTATACACAATTCTTTATAGCCTAGTGGGCAAAGATATAATCATTTTATAACTAATTTCAAAACCTTTAATTAAAAATTCCGGTTAATTTCAGTTTTCGGTTCATCCATCCACAATACACCAATTTGTTTGTGCGAATCATCGTGATAGCTAGCAAAGTACTATTTTTTCATTCATTCATAGATTCAAGAGAGGGCAGAAAGATAGCATGTCTGTAGGCCAGATTAACACCCGACATTTAGGTATTATCATAGTTTAAATAAAGATTATTGTCTCTCTCTGAAAAAGAAAAGGAAATTAAATATATTGACGAAATAACAACAATAATAAACATTAAAGAAATATGAAACTGATGAATAAACAGAACGGAACAGTTAACGGAGAGGATTCATGCAAATAACTACGAATCGAAAGAGACGAAAAGATAAGAACAAAACATTGAATTATGAAAATTAAGATCTTTTTTTTAAGTAAATTAAATAGTGGGGAATATAATAAAGCAGCTTCTTTATTCGATAATTGAATTTGTTGATCCGTATATAAATTAATTTCAATTGCTGCTATCGTATCTATTTCTTGAATATTCTTACAAATATGTAATTGTTGTTTTATAGTTGTCTAAATTTGGAAAAGTGTTTCTTTTAAAATGTGAGTTTGAATCTGATCAAATTAGATTATAAATTTCACAGTAATCAAGTTAATAAATTTTATCTTTTCTGTTATAACCAGAGTCCGGATTTATATTTTTTACATGTTTTATTTCCTCCTTCGTATGGAACTGGCGAATTGTATACGTTTCCCTAGGAAATAAATCAAAGTACCAAGTTTTATTTCGCATATAACTTAATATTTCGAGGTTTTGTCGCATTCAACTTATTTGAGCATGTATCTGCATATAACTACATATAAAGTTAATATTTCCATTAATTGTAATTGATTTTGTTGTTATTAGCTTTTATTGCTCATTTTTGCAGTTATGCTATCAAGAATTTAGAAACAGCTCAAATACCTTTAATTGCGGCTTTTAACATTATTGAAGAACTGTACGAAAATTTAAAATTAGTTCCCTAACTTGCTATTCATTTCAAATTTAATTTTATTATGAGTATGTGTGAGAGTTAAGTCTAGAAAATGTATTTCCTTGTTTGATTCTACTTCTACTGTAAATTTAATATGCCTGTATTTAATTACAGCAAAGTTTATTAACATAGTATTAATTGAAATATAAGCTTACACCAAACTTTCGCATTTCTGTTTATTTTGTAGTAAATGAAATAATATTGCATGAATACGTGTTATGCATTATGAGAGGGAATTAAATCCCATGTCTGTTTCAAAGTTAATTAAAATGAATACTGTAATTTTAAAATGTGAGAGTGGTCAGAGATGAGGGTGGTAAGTGAATTTGAAATCATAATGGGAAAAGAGCACTCTGCAAATTAGTTAATGGAACACAGTACATAATTAGCGAAATGTTATTAAAATCAGATGTCAAGTGATAAGTTTGTTACGTAAACTGAAATTTTGTAAATATAATAAAACATTTTTTAATTCAATTGAGAATATATCCATAGTGATTTATTAATGTAAGTCATTATGGAATGTAAAAACACCAATAATGTAATTGGATGGATCAAACTATTTTTTAACGAGTTTCTGCACGGATGGCCCTTTGTAAGTAGCCCGTAAATATGAGGACGCAGAATGAATGGATGAAATTGTATTACCTTCGAGTGCTTAAATCTATAAAATAAAGATTCTAGTTTCTATTATCAAGTTTCGACAATTTGACCAATTATCAGATTTACTGTAAATACTTTGAAGTGAGAGAAGCTTCCAGTTGCAATATGTAGAATATAACTAATATGTTAAAAAATTTAATTTAATATATTAACGGAGAAAAGTCGACCTTAGCAGATTAAGCTAGTGCCTTATCCCAATTAAGTGAGGTTTCGGGAGTATTTATGCCTGATTTAAAAATAAACTTAAAGCACGCAAGTGTGTGAATAAAGAATTGATACAATTATTTCTATCTGACCACCGTATATCATTGTAAAAATAAATTATAAAGTATTCTGCTGTGTGCATACAAAATTATCAAAAGTTGTGTGAAACTACACTTACCACAAATAAACTCGAACAATGTGAATTAAACATGATCATTATTATTAGTAGTATTATTCCACCATACCTTAAACAAGAACATGTTTGTATTTCAGCTGTAATTAGTAAATTGCATGTGCGAGTTACGAGTTTAGTTCGTGTATATCCCGAGGATCAAATAATTAGTGGGGATTAGGTAGGTAACAAAGGGAGCTGAATTGTACTTAATACGTTATTTGTTTTGCTTAGGTTAGCGTCGTTTAATCATAACTTCATTGATAGATTAATCTCGTACTAACATTTATAATAAATATTTGGAATATCATCAGGGCTTCCAGGATAAATCGAGGATTAGTCAGAAATTCGCGATGCCTGATCGATACGGTGCGTGGAGTATTGAACGGCCCACAGCTAATTTGAAGTGGGATGGTATTAATCAGCTAATTATGCAATTACATGTTTGGCATGTAATGAAATGGCCAAATATAATTTGTAAACTACATAATTACGGAAATGTTTTTTTTCGTATTCACTGCAATGTTTAATTTTGTTTGTTTTCTTTGTTCCAAATACGGGATAGTGTTGTTCTCGTGAAAATTTTCGATTTCGAAATACCAACTTAGCAATCCCCAAGTCGAATTTTGAAAATTGTTTGTGTATACAGGGTGTCCTAAATAGAGTATGATTGCATGAGTATCTCTTTTATTCTTACAGCTAGAGATCTGGTTAAATAAGCAATGCTGTGCATTGAGTTTCATGAGTAAACCATCGGAAATTTGAATGAAAATCGCATGAAATAGATTAGGCTGAAATTTTAACCAAAGATACCTCTTAACAGAAAGGGTATTACCCGACAAGTATTTTATCTCTGGGGAAGGGAGGGGAGGGGGGGGCTGTATCACGGTACCCCGTCCTTAAAAGTGAGCGGTTCATGAGGATCTCTCGGGAGTCTTCATCCGTTCAGTTTTGACTTTGAAAAGTCTGTTAAAGCTCCAGTATATTCACAAAGCTTTCCCCTACAATATTTGATTTTTCAAAAAGTGACCAAATTGTTTTTACCTGTTTCCATGATTGTTTATTTTTTTATTCTACTTAAATCGAAGAGCTGAAATTTGAAGGATTACTAAACGAAAAAAATTATCTTGCCCGGCATGAAATTTAACCAAAAACTTGCTGTGATCGAAAGTGATGAGTTCGATGACTTAATAAACCCAAAATGACTCAAAATTCATTTTAATTTAGGATTCAGTGCAAATATCTAAATATACATTTTAAAATAATACCACGAACCTAATTTTGAAATTCCAAACTTCATGAACTGAAAAAATAAATAAAAACAATTTACTAAACTGCGAAAATCTCTAAATGCTCCTTGTTCGGGTGCTCAAAAAATTAAAACAAAAATCTTCAAAAATCCATATCTCTATTGAAAATTGTTCATTTTTCAAGCCCCAAATTGATTTTGAATAAGCGATAATTCAGCCGCTGAGGATAATTTTTTTATGGAATTTTGTCCGTGCGTTTTATTTTTTTCTGCGATGTTTTCATTCAGGTGTTTAAAAAATTAGAACAAACATTTTCAAAAATTCATTAAAAATTGTGTAATTTACAAAAACCAAATTGATTTTGTATAAGGATACTTCGACCATTAAGGATATTTTTTTAAGAATATTTTCTACGAGTTTTATATTTTTCCTGCAATGTTTTCAATCAAGTACTCAAATAATTAAAACGAAAATCTCCAAAAATCCATATCTCTATTGAAAATTGTTGAATTTACAAAAACTAAATTGATTTTGAATAAGAAATACTTCGAACATTGAGGATATTTTTTAAGGATTTTACATTTTTTTTTGCTGTTTTCAGTCAAGTACTCAAAATATTAAACGTAAATCTTCAAAAATCCATATCTCTATTGAAAATTGTTGAATTTTCAAAAACCAAATTGATTTTAAATTAGCGATACTTCGGCCATTGAGAATGATTTCTTATGGAATTTTGCCTGCGTGTTGTATATTTTTTTCTGCGATGTTTTTGTTCAAGTGTTAAAAAATTAAAACGAAAATCCTCAAAAGTATTCTTGAAGATTTTCTGTATTAAAAATTGTTGTCGGACTTTAAAAAAACCAAATTGATTTAGAATAGTCGGTGCTTCGGCCATTGAGGATCATTTTTTATGGAATTTCGCCTGCACGTTTTTTTTCTGCGATGTTTTTGTCCATGTGCTCAAAAAATGAAAACGAATAAATATCAAAAATCCATATCTCCATTAAAAAATGTTGAATTAACAAAAACCAAATTAATTTTGAATTAGCGATACCTTGGCCATTGAGGATGATTTTTAATGGAATGTTTCCTGCATGATTTATATTTTTTTCTGCGATGTTTTTGTTCAAGTGTTAAAAAATTAAAACGAAAATCCTCAAAAGGGTTTTTGAAGATTTTCTGTATTGAAAATTGTTGGATTTACAAAAACCAAATTGATTTCGAATAAGCGGTAATTCGGCTATTAAGGATATAAATTCAAAAAAACGAAATTTAGCCTGAATATATAAATATTCAACCTGTTCGTAACTCTGCAAGCAAAATTAAGTCTTACTAAGACTATAAACAAATAACTTATTGAAACAACTACTTCCCTGGCTGATGCCACGCCGGATATTGAATGATACAAAAGAAATTTGCATGTTATTACTAGTACTACTAGTGAAATAACATTGGTTTAAGATCCCTTATTTCTACCCACAGGACTAACTTGAAAAATGAAACTAAATTGAATTTGAAAACTTTAAATTATAAAACTGAACCCAAAAGTATGTAAAAATTAAGTAAATAGCCATCTGCAGACGCGTTTCGAGATTTATCTCTCATCAGTGCAGCTTCGCATTTAAATTGAATGTTAAAGAATAAAATACACTTACGTGAAGGTGACCGTGACCGTGAAGGAGTCGTAAACAAATGAGGAGATTATAGAAGGGTTGGACTGATTTTATACCTGAATTTAGGTGATTAGTGAAAGTACAGATGTTTCGTTTTTTTGAATTTATTTAATACTTTCTGCAATAAGTAAGGTTGTTTCTATTTTATTTATTATTTAAATCGAGTATTCGGTTTTCCAACTGAAAACAAGATAATTTATTTCTTCACATCTGTACTTTCACTAATCACCTGAATTCAGGTATAAAATCAGTCCAACCCTTCTATAATCTCCTCATTTGTTTACGACTCCTTCACGGTCACGGTCACCTTCACGTAAGTGTATTTTATTCTTTAACATTCAATTTAAATGCGAAGCTGCACTGATGAGAGATAAATCTCGAAACGCGTCTGCAGATGGCGTTTTACTTAATTTTTACATACTTTTGGGTTCAGTTTTATAATTTAAAGTTTTCAAATTCAATTTAGTTTCATTTTTCAAGTTAGTCCTGTGGGTAGAAATAAGGGATCTTAAACCAATGTTATTTCACTAGTAGTACTAGTAATAACATGCAAATTTCTTTTGTATCATTCAATATCCGGCGTGGCATCAGCCAGGGAAGTAGTTGTTTCAATAAGTTATTTGTTTATAGTCTTAGTAAGACTTAATTTTGCTTGCAGAGTTACGAACAGGTTGAATATTTATATATTCAGGCTAAATTTCGTTTTTTTGAATTTATTTAATACTTTCTGCAATAAGTAAGGTTGTTTCTATGTTATTCATTAAGGATATTTTTTTATGGAATTTTGCCTGTACGTTTTATATTTTTTTCTGCGATTTTTTTGCCCATGTGCCTAAAAAATTAAAACGAAAAATAATCAAAAATCCATATCTCTATTAAAAAATGCAGAATTCACAAAAACCAAATTGATTTTGTATTAGCGATACTTCGGACATTGAGGATATTTTTTAAGGATTTTTTTCTAAGCGTTTTACATTTTTTCTGCGATGTTTTCATTCAAGTACTCAAATAATTGAAACGAAAATCTTCAAAAATCCATATCTCTATTTAAAATTGTTGAATTTACAAAAACCAAATTTATTGAATTGAATTAGCGATACTTTGGCCATTGAGGATGATTTTTAATGGAATGTTTCGTCCATGTTTTATATTTTTTTTCTGCGATGTTTTTGTTCAAGTGTTAAAAAATTAAAACGGAAATCCTCAAAGGGATTTTTGAAGATTTTCTGTATTGAAAATTGTTGTTGGACTTTAAAAACCCAAATTGATTTCGAATAATCGGTGCTTCGGCCATTGAGGATAATTTTTATGGAATTTTGCCTGCACGTTTTATACTTTTTTCTGCGATGTTTTTGTCCATGTGTCCAAAAAATTAAAACGAATAATTATCAAAAATCCATATCTCCATTAAAAAATGTTGAATTTACAAAAACCAAATTGATTTTAAATAAGCCATACTTCGACCATTGAGGACATTTTTTTTAGGAATTGTTTCTACGTGTTTTATATTTTTTTTCTGCGATGTTTTCATTCAAGTGCTCAGAAAATTAAAATGAAAATCTTCAAAAATCCATATCTCTATTGAAAATTGTTGAATTTACAAAAACCAAATGGAATTTGAATTAGCGATACTTTGGCCATTGAGGATTATTTTTAATGGAATGTTTCCTGCATGTTTTATATGCGATGTTTTTGTTCAAGTGTTCAAAATTAAAACGAAAATCCTCAAAAGGATTTTTGAAGATTTTCTGTATTGAAAATTGTTGTTGGATTTAAAAAAACCAAATTGATTTCGAATAATCGGTGCTTCGGCCATTGAGGATAATTTTTATGGAATTTTGCCTGCACGTTTTATACTTTTTTCTGCGATGTTTTTGTCCATGTGCTCAAGAAATTAAAACTAATAATAATCAAAAATCCATTTCTTCATTAAAAAATGTTGAATTTACAAAAACCAAATTGATTTTAAATAAGCCATACTTCGACCATTGAGGATATATTTTTTAGGAATTTTTTCTACGCGTTTTATATTTTTTTTCTGCCATGTTTTCATTCAAGTGCTCAAAAAATTAAAACGAAAATCTTCAAAAATCCATATCTCTATTGAAAATCGTTGAATTTACAAAAACCAAATTGATTTTGAATTAGCGATACTTTGGCCATTAAGAATGACTTCTTATGGAATTTTGCCAGCGTGTTGTATATTTTTTTCAGCGATGTTTTTGTTCAAGTGTTAAAAATTGAAAACGAAAATCTTCAAAAGGATGATTGAAGATTTTCTGTATTAAAAATTGTTGTTGGATTTTAAAAAACCAAATTGATTTTGAATAATCGGTGCTTCGGCCATTAAGGATAATTTTTAATGCAATTTTGCCTACACGTTTTATACTTTTTTCTGCGATGTTTTTGTCCATGTGCTCAAAAAATTAAAACGAATAATTATCCAAAATCCATATCTCGATTAAAAAATGTTGAATTTACAAAATCCAAATTGATTTTAAATAAGCCATACTTCGACCATTGAGGATATTTTTTTATGAATATTTTTTACGCGTTTTATATTTTTTTTCTGCGATGTTTTCATTCGTGCGCAAAAAAATTAAAACGAAAATCTTAAAAAATCCATATCGCTATTAAAAATTGTAAAATTTACGAAAACCAAATTGATTTTGAATTAGCGATACTTTGGCCATTGAGGATGATTTTTAATGGAATGTTTCCTGCATGTTTTATATTTTTTTCTGCGGTGTTTTTGTTCAAGTGTTAAAAATTAAAACGAAAATCCTCAAAATGATTTTTGAAGATTTTCTGTATTGAAAATTGTTGTTGGACTTTAAAAAACCAAATTGATTTCGAATAATCGGTGCTTCGGCCATTGAGGATAATTTTTTATAGAATTTTGCCTATACGTTTTATACTTTTTTCCGCGATGTTTTTGTCCATGTGCTCAAAAAATTAAAACGAATAATTATCAAAAATCCATATCCCCATTAAAAAATGTTGAATTTATAAAAACCAAATTGATTTTAAATAAGCAATACTTCCACCATTGAGGATATTTTTTTATGAATTTTTTTTACGCGTTTTATATTTTTTTTCTGCGATGTTTTCATTCGTGCTCAAAAAAATTAAAACGAAAATCTTAAAAAATCCATTTCTCTATTAAAAATTGTTGAATTTACGAAAACCAAATTGATTTTGAATTAGCGATACTTTGGCCATTGAGGATGATGTTTAATGGAATGTTTCCTGCACGTTTTAAATTAAAACGAAAATCCTTAAAAGGATTTTTGAAGATTTTCTGTATTGAAAATTGTTGTTGGACTTTAAAAAACCAAATTGATTTCGAATAATCGGTGCTTCGGCCATTGAGGATAATTTTTTATGGAATTTTGCCTGCACGTTTTATACTTTTTTCTGCGATGTTTTTGTCCATGTGCCCAAAAAATTAAAACGAATAATTATCAAAAATCCATATCTCCATTAAAAAATGTTGAATTTACAAAATGCAAATTGATTTTAAATAAGCCATACTTCGACCATTGAGGATATTTTTTTTATATTTTTTTTTTACCCGTTTTATATTTTTTTCTACTATGTTTTCATTCGTGCTCAAAAAAATTAAAACGGAAATCTTAAAAAATCCATATCTCTATTAAAAATAGTTGAATTTACAAAAACCAAATTGATTTTAAATTAGCGATACTTCGGCCATTGAGGATGATTTTTAATGGAATGTTTCCTGCATGTTTTATTTTTTTTTCTGCGGTGTTTCTGTTCAAGTGTTAAAAAATTAAAACGAAAATCCTCAAAAGGATTTTTGAAGATTTTCTGTATTGAAAATTGTTGTTTTAAAAAACCAAATTGATTTCTAATAATCGGTGCTTCGGCCATTGGGATAATTTTTTATGGAATTTTGCTGCACGTTTTATACTTTTTTCTGCGATGTTTTTGTGCATGTGCCCAAAAAATTAAAACGAATAATTATCAAAAATCCATATCTCCATTAAGAAATGTAGAATTCACAAAAACCAAATTGATTTTGAATAAGTGAAACTTCGGCCATTGATGATATTTTTTAAGGATTTTTTTCTACGCGTTTTACATTTTTTCTGCGATGTTTTCATTAAAGTACTCAAATAATTAAAACGAAAACCTTCAGAAATCCATATCTCTGTTGAAAATTGTTGAATTTACAAAAACCAAATTGATTTTGAATTAGCGATACTTTGGCCATTGAGAATGACTTCTTATGGAATTTTGCCAGCGTGTTGTATATTTTTTTCTGCGATGTTTTTGTTCGAGTGCTAAAAAATTAAATTGAAAATCCTCAAAAGGATTTTTGAAGATTTTCTGTATTGAAAATTGTTGTTGGACTTTAGAAAACCAAATTGATTTCGAATAATCGGTGCTTTGGCCATTAAGGATAATTTTTTTATGAAATTTTGCCTGCAGGGTTTTATACTTTTTTCTGTGATGTTTTTGTCCATGTGCTCAAAAAATTAAAACGAATAATTATCAAAAATCTATATCTTCATTAAAAAATGTTGAATTTACAAAAATCAAATTGATTTTAAATAAGCCATACTTCGACGATTGAGGATATTTTTTTTAGGAATTTTTTCTACGCGTTTTATATTTTTTTTTCTGCGATGTTTTCAATCAAGTGCTCAAAAAATTAAAACGAAAATCTTCAAAAATTCATATCTCTATTGAAAATTGTTGAACTTACAAAAACCAAATTGATTTTGAATTAGCGATACGTTGACCATTGAGGATGATTTTTAATGGAATGTTTCCTCCATTTTTTATATTTTTTTTCTGCGATGTTTTTGTTCAAGTGTTAAAAAATTAAAACAAAAATCTTCAAAAGGATTTTTGAAGATTTTCTATATTGAAAATTGTTGAATTTACAAAAACCAAATTGATTTCGAATAAACGGTACTTCGGTCATTGAGGATATTTTTTTATGGAATTTTGCCTGCAAGTTTTATATTTTTTTCTGCGATGTTTTTGGCCAAGTGATCAAAAAATTAAAACGAAAATTTTCAAAAATCCAGATAATTTTGTTTAAATAATTATAAAAAATTATCATTTGAGAACAGAGCAAATCATCTTTCAAAAGATACGTTTTTCAGAGGTAAAACTAAAATAGGAAAACATTTGCCACATACCTAAAACTTTCCAACTTTTACTGAACAAACATTATGTTATAAGATTCGGCAAAAATCTCAAAATACTTTTGGAATTTTGAACTGAATCAAGGATGTTCGTATGTTTAGTTGGTATAGCAGATAATATAGCCAAAATATTACCCTCAGTCACAGGTATAATATCAAAAGGAACACTATTTACGTGACCAGATGAACAAATATTAGCAGAATCATATCAAAAACATTTTTGAGAAACGATTAAGAATTTCAGAAGGTGTTACGATGTTTACTAACCGTGATCACAGTCACAGTTTAAAATCACTGATATTAGAAAATAGCAATCACAAGTAGCAACGTGATATAAAAGTAGCAGTTTTGCCCATCTTTACTAGTTACACAGATAGGTGACCTTCATTATCTTAAAGAACTTTAGTCTGAACCACTTTTCCGTGTCTGTCTTAGGTACAAAAAAATGGGTGCATAGATTAAAATGCCCCACCCTATATATATGAAAATTATAAATAATTATAAAAATAGGCTGTTATATTTGAAGCGCAACAATAATATTTACAAACGATAGACGTTCTCTTATCAATATTTACTGCTAAATTGCAGGAAACAGATACCATCACATCGCGAAGAGATTGCGGTTCGTCGGCAGTGAGAATCACGGAATAGTTTGCTAATGTGCGGTTGTCCGGATATGTAGATCAACATAATTCAAGGGTTACTATTTACTTGATACATTAACACCCTTACTTGAGTCACTGCGTTGAAATAACTTGGCAAAGTTAGCTCTAATCCGCAAGATGCAATATTTAAACAGTAAAGCCATACATGAATTATTTATGGTATCTACTGCGTACATTATGGTGAAATTATAATGTATTGATGAAACTCATAGTATTTCATAATGTATAAGTCAAAATATTTGAATATATCGAATTTTATGTGTGTCATGTATTATATATTGTATATCTCCATTGACAGGTGGAAATGTAATAAAATATGCAAAATGTAAAATTTGTATGCGATATTTGTGTGTAGAATATTGGTACAAAATTAAAACAATAAAAATAATAAACATATTTATTTCGATGCATTTTTATTCACAACGTAATGTTATATTTTATTACTACTCTACTTTTTATCGGTTTGATTTAAATACTTGACAACTTGTGTGATCCGTCACTCGCCTTCTAGACGTCGCTAACTTCAAAGCGGATTTAGAAATTACAAGTGCATGTTCAAAGAGGTTAAACAGCGCGAATTTAGATGCAATACCTTGTATATTTAATCCAACAACACAGCAGTTAACTATATTTTTCGACATAGCAAATTCATTTAATTTTTCTAAAAATGGTAAATAAATAGAGCTTTTGCGCATTTGACACAAGTTTACAAGTTTTTTTTTATGGCATGGGAAGCTGTTCTATTCTGCCAGAGGTATCATTTTTGTATTGATTTCTGAATATTTATTTATATTTAGTCATTATTAATTATGTAATGAATAGGGGGGGGGGGGGGACATACACTGGACATCTATGGACCCGAACGGCCACTTTTTCATTTCGAAAAAGTGACCGTCTGGATGGGATTTGAACCCACGACTACGAGGCCCGTGAGCAGGAGCTCTACTCACTAGACCACCTCAGCCCTCTACAAGTTTTTAATAGTTTATAAAGTATAATTATTTATAATCCCACTTATGATTATTTAATATTTATTATTACTGTTTTCTTCGTTGTTAAATGCATATTAATTTTAAAAGAATTAAGGTGACACCTATTTATTAGGTATTATTCAATTCTTTTGATATCCGGTAACGCAATACCAAAAACATACATCAAGACAATTCATGCATTCATATCAAACATGTCATATGCAAAATATACAAGATATTTGCCCTGTATACTGTAAGTAGAGATCTATTGTGTATTCCTAGAAACCTCCTTGGGCATGCAAGGCAAACAACAAACGGGATCATGTGTTGATAAGTGTAGATCTTGAAGGGGAGCTTACGTACAACTTAGAACGTTATTGCATTATGCGCAGCGAGTCACAACTGATTCCGAACTTGCGATTACGAATACACCCCAACTTTATTAGTATCGATCAAGAACTTCACTCACGAAAATCTTGTTTGCAGTCTGATGTGTACATGCTTCATTGTTTACAACGAATTGCACTGCAGGGCCGACGAAGTTCTGAATAGCATATTATATCGAGGAACTGTGCGGCGCGCTGAATTGTAATTACTATAAACTTGAAGCAATGTTTACAGAGCATGGATTAACGTGCACTAGTTTAATAACATGCCTACTATATTTAATGTCAAATAACTAATTTCATTAAAGAACTAAAATATCTTCTCTGTCGTGTTACAATCTATGAAACCTGTTAGGCCTTTATCAACGTCAAAGTTCAGTGCTGCTCGGATAGATTTCCGATACTATTCACCTTTAGAAAACCAATTAACGAAAGTGATTGGGGTTATTCCAATATAAGACGGATGAAGGGTAAATTACTAATTAATACAAACCAGTATATTGTTAATAGTTTAAATTAATTCAATTAAATAGAAAGCAGCCTAAGGGTTTTTCAATTTTATTTGTTCTTAGTTTGAATTGTAGTAGCTATAATTATTATTTTGCATTATGTGTATATTAATTAGAGTAAATCTTCAGAGGATTGCTTTCGTAGGGTTACTTGGATCAAGGAAGTTGTAAAGGAAAACCAGTTTTCTTTACCCAGGATATGGATATATAAAAAATAATAACGATTTTTTTTACGTCGGTACACATATATTAAACGTGAATAAAGTTCCTGTTCACCCTTTGAGGAATTCTTCTTATAAGAATTGAGTTTATTTTTTTAAATTTTTTTAACACCCAGACGTTAAATAAATTGGAGACCCCGACGTGATACCCAGCCAAACGCAGACGTCTCACAACGACCAGCCCTCGCACGGAGAACCACCCTATCGACGTCTCACAACGATCAGCCCTCACACGGAGGACAAACCTACCAACGTTATTTGACTGGACAACACCGTGACTGAACGTAACTTTGGAAGAAATCTGTCGGAAGCACTCCTGCTGAAACCAACGTCTGCTCACACATCCTCACAGTTCCTCCTTATTCCAGGTAATTCGATGTAATCCTCCTGCTTCTTTCATTGTCTTCCTTTATTTCATGCTTTTACTTCTCACACACCATACACTATGGAGGAACAAATTGATACCACAGTCAATACGTTTAGCTATAAACTTCCGCCGTTTTCTAAACTCGAGCCCACAATTTGGTTTATACAAATCGAGTCTATTTTTCGGAACGCCAGAGTTACAAATTCTGTGAGGAAATTTGACGATGTGGTAGCTGCGTTACCAACAGAGGTTGCGATGGATGTGCGCGATATGCTTATAAATCAACCAGAGAAACCTTATGAAACTCTTAAAACCGAGATCAATAAGCGAAGAAGCGTATGCAGCAACTCCTGTCGAATGAGATGTTAGGTGATTAAATGCCGTCCCAGTTACTGCAAAAATTGCAACAACTCTAGGTAACACAGTTATTGATGATAATTTGTTACGAGAAATTTTTTTAAGTCGTCTCCTAATCGACGTACAACGAATTTTAATTTCGGCCCAAACTACAAATTTAAGTAATTTGGTAGATATGGCAGATCAAATTCTTGAAACCTCAAATTCCAATTCGCATGCTATTTGTGCGACCACAGTCTCTCGTACAAATTTAACACCTGTGTCGGATGTGAACGAACTGATATTACAACTTCAAAATCAGATCACCGTTTTGGCATAACAAGAGACGCAATTGTCATTAAATTTTTCGCGTCAATCCAGAAGTCGAAATTCTTCGCAGTCTGGAAAACGCAGTAGTTCATACGCTGGCAAAAATCAGAAATACTACTGGTATCATCAAAAATTCGCTACCCAGGCTCGTAGTTGTAATCCTTCGTGTGATTGGGGAAACGAGCAGTTGTAGGGCTAATGTTGAGCTATTGTTCTGCAATCATTCCAGGTCATTTGTATTTTGTGCGCGACACTAATTCTTTGACCAAATTTTTAGTCGACAAGGGAGCTCAGGTTAGCATCTTGGTGGTGAACCAACACTCATCGTCGCGCAAAATTTTCACTGACCACCGTTAGTGGTACTCCAATACCAACTTTCGGTCACTCAAAATTAACAATTTATATCGGCCTGGACGTGAATTTTAAATGGAACTTTGTGCTTGCACAGGTTAACCATTCAATTCTGGGTGCTGACTTCCTTCGGCATTTCAACATCACCGTTAACATTGCTCACAATCGTCTTGCAAGGAATGCATTCGGCCCATCAGAACTAAATTCACTGTCCGTTAAAAAAACGCTTCAACAGTTTCCTGATTTATCAACCCCTTTCGATCTGTCAAAACTAGTTAAACATGATGTGTGTCATCATATAACAACTTCTAGACCTCCTGTTTTTGGCAAACTACGGCGACTACCGCCACTTAAATTCCAAATTGCGAAGGACGAATTTGACAAATTGTTACGACTCGTCTTTGTTCGACCTTTCTCCAGTCTTTGGACAACGCCACTACATCTGGTCGCTAAGCCAGATGGTTCTTGGCGCCCATGTGGAGATTATTGAGGTCTCAACCGAATCACGATTCCAGACCGGTATCCTTTGCGTTCGTGCAATGAAAAGTCTCGTAGCAGCACGTTACGTGTGGCCAAGGATGAACCACGACATTGCACATTTCGTCAAATCCTGTTTGAGGTGTCAGAAGATCAAAATTTATCGACATACAGTGTGACCCGTTGCAAAATTTCCGGACTCAGATGGCCGTTTCACTGACGTCCACATCGACATTATTGGCCCTTTGCCCGTTTGTCACAACTTAAGATACCTTCTGGTCTGTATTGATCGCTTTACGCGTTGGCCAGAAGTTGTGCCCCTTTCCAAAATTACTGCAGTTTCCGTTTCTAATGCCTTTTTGAACTGTTGGATTGCACGCTTTGGAACGCCGTTGATGATCATCACTGACCGAGGTCGAATTCTGCAGGATTTCGGAATTTCACACAAGTCCACAACCGCCTACCATCCGCAATGTAACGGTTTGGTAGAGCGACCCAATCGACAAATTAAAGACTCGATCCGAATGAGCAATGATTCGAAGAACTGGGTAACTCACCTCTCACTAATTCTTTTAGGCATTCGGACGACTTTCAAGTCACCTCTTTCGGCCACGACTGCAGAGTTAGTCTACGGTAAGACGTTACGCTTGCCGGGCGATTTCCTCTTTTCAAATTCCGCAGCCAAAAATATACCTTTTGGCTCAAAATTTCTTGATGACTTAAGGGACAATCTACGCGTTCTTAATACTGCAACTGTTCGTCACACCAACCGTAAAGTTTTTGTTCACCCTGACTTATCCACTTGTACGCATGTTTTTGTTCGTCGCGATAGTGTAAGAAACATATCACATCCTTTCTATGATGGTCCTTTTATAATCATACAACGAAATTCAAATTTTTTTTCATTAATATTGACGGTAAACGGGAGAGTGTTTTCATTGACCGTTTAAAACCCAATTATGTCTCCAATGTTTTGGTCACTGGCATAGAAAATGACACTCGAACACATACTTCTCCTCCTTTTCTTCGTTCCATACTTAAGAAAAATCTATCCCCTAAAATTCCTTCTAAGCGTGTTTCTTTTTCTTGTATCATTTCTACTGGTAGCCTCTTTTAGGTGGGGGGTTATGTAGGGTTACTTGGAGCAAGGAAAGTCTAAGGATCAAGGCAGTTGTAAAGGAAAACCAGATTTTGTTACTCAGGATATGGATATATAAAAAATAATAATAACGATGTTTTTTACGTCGGTACACATACATTAAACGTCAATAAAGTTCCTGTTCTCCCTTTGAGGAATTCTTCTTATGAGAATTGAGTTTTTTTTATTTATTCTACACCCAGACGTTAAATTTTGTTACTTCTTTATCTAAATGCAATTAATGTTAATGGACATTCTAATCTATGGAAATAAAGAAGCTTGATTAGAAATATAATTTTACTTATTTGGGTTTAAGAGCTTACGAAATAACGCTTGTGTAAGAATTGAAGCCGCTTGATCATACCTTAGGTGAATGGGCCGCAAACGAATCATTTTCACCACCAAATTTTGTTCAGCGATGAGGATTATTTTTGGATGAATGGATATTTCAGCGAGCTTTTGGAATGAAGAAAATCCACATGCCATCCATTGGTCCATATTTTTTTAATGACTGTCGGCCAGAAAATTACAATCAGTGGAGTGTTGTTTTCGTTCCCCAACTGAATGGAATCAACGTGGAAGAGATGTGGCCTCAACAGGATGGTGCAACATGAAACAGAGCGCGCCCCACAAATTATTTATTGAAGGAAACATTCGACGAGCGCATAATTTCTTGTAATGCGCCTGCGAATTATCATATTTCCTCTAAAATTTTAATTAACGAAGCGTATACCCTTTCATTTTTTTTTAAATGTATGTGCAGTAAACCTTCTGCTACTTTTATGACCACAGCACTAAAGATGGTAATACTAACTTGTTTGACAGGTTTTTTTTCAACAAAATAACAATAAAATATACCAAGGAACAGCAATATATCTGAATTCGAACAGTGCAGAGCACCCATTGACAGTGCACATTGGCGGAGACTGTGAGATGCACGTACAGTGGTTAACACTTCCGTACAATTTGAATTAATGATTATTAAACGATGTAATTGAAAACATTTTAGAGATATTCGTGCACTTATTGAAGATCTGCCACTGATTGTATCACAACTTCGAATGTTACTTCCGTCTTTAGACTCGGGCCTGAATTTATATTTATACCGAGTGTCTGGGATAAGGGGCGAACATAGGGATTTAACATGTAAAATTAAATATGTGTAATTATTAGCTCCCCCATTCATTTTAGAGAAAAATCGTAAAGGAATATTTTTTAGAGAATTCAAAATTGTAAATGAATCATCTATTTAATTTACGTTTGTACCAGAATTTACCTCAGAAATAATAAAAATAAGTTGAACAATGTACCATTTAATAAAAACCCTTGCCACGAGTTTGACAAATGTCATGTTATGGTTAAAATAATTTTTCTACTCAGATATCAATTTACGCATTGTAATTACTATGAACAATAACGTTGGGCTCGTTGTACAGTGTGAACTAGCATTCTTCGGCAAAACAAACAGACAGAAAAAAGTTAAGCTTAGTTTAGTTTTCAGTTAGTTTATTAATTCGCAGCAAATGTTGCTACTTTAAATATGTAAATGCATATTTTCTGGGCTATGAATATCCTTTGAATATGACTTCTTTCCCACGCTGGTATATTATAGGAGAGATAAGGATATACCTATGAGTAGTAGAAAGTAGAGAGTTATGATTCACTTTGGTGGTAAAGTGGTAACATTGGTTTTAGCTTAAGAACTGCATAGTAAGCAGTATTTAATTTACTACACACATAATCAACATGCTGACACCAGGTGAGTTGCTCGTCCTCTGCAATCCCAAGAGATTTGGTGATCTGATTTAAATTAACAATTGGTGTCTTTCTATTAAAAAACTGAATGATTACTGTTTTATTGTTATATGGAAGTAAATTATTATGGTCTGTATTTGATCGATCCTGCATTATTTCGCAGAATACACGCCTCCTTTCTTCATCCACTAACATTCTCTCTTTATGGAATTGATGTTTTTAAGAATGATAACCATGCTTCTTCCGAATTTTCTGTACAGATAATTTAGACACGTTGCACTCACGAGCAATGCATCTTTGTTGGTTCAGCATTTATCAAACCCAAAACCGTTTCTTATAATTCATCGTTGTTTCTTCTGTTCCGTTTGCATGTAATGTCACAAACTCTGAGTAAACTGACGCCATTGCAAAATGTTTTGATAATGAATACGCTCTCTTCATTGGAATAACTAGCAAAATTATTCTCACCATAACATGACATTTGTCAAAGTCATGGCAAGGGTTTTTATTAAATGGTAAATGGTTTAAACTTATTTTTATTATTTCTGAGGTGGATTCTAGTACAAATGTAAATTAAATGGATGATTCATTTACAATTTTCAATTCTCTAAAAAATATTCCTTTACGATTTTTCTCTAAAATGAATAGGGGAGCTGATAATTACACATATTTAATTTTACATGTTAAATCCCTATGTTCGCCCCTTATCCCAGACACTCGGTATAATTTTTATGCAATACATTTTTTCTGTCTAGAAAAGGAAATGCGTTTCAGTTTTTTTGGCGTATTTTCCACATTTTAGCAAATCAAGAATCAGGTCGCGAATCGTTCAACTAAATGCGCTATTCTTGATTTGCTAAAATGTGGAAAATACGCTAAAAAAATTGTATTGCATAAAAATTATATAAATATAAATTCAGGTTACACGCCTTGACTATGAAAAAAACGACATCAACTCCTGACATTATATTATTTACAGCGACTTTTGCAAGGTTGCTGGATTCATTTGTAATAGTGCGTACTTCTAAATATGTTTGTTACTTTCTCCGTACGAAGTACAAGAAAGTGGTATTTTCGTGTTTTATTTTAAATTCGAAATTTCAATGGAAATTTCCATTTTTAGGTCCCTAGAGATGATTCAAACTATTTAAAAAAATATATCTTCGATCTGTCTATGATTTTTAAGTGAATCTTATTTGACAATTCGAAGAACCTTAATAGATTTTTATTATTTTCCAAAAAAATTAAATATGAAAAATGTTATACACCGTGTCCAAGATAAGAATGCATAGCATGGGGATCTTGAAAACGGTAAAAGATATAGGATAGCTTAAATTAGGAAAAAGTTGCACTATACAGAGTATGTTCACATGCCGATCGCAGAAATTCATGATTGTTTATCGTTTTCGAAATTTCCAAAAAATGCAATTTTTCGGATTTGTGATTTTTCCAATTTTTGTATTTGTTCTAAAAGATATTAAAAACTAATGGTACTTTATCATTGTCACATTTTAAGCTCTACAAAATGGCGTCTTCGAATTTTTTATCCGATGTTTCATCAAAGTAGAAACACCTTGCATACGGTAGCATTTTTTATTACAAATTTAGCGATGTATCACACATTATGCTTCTGAAGCCAAAAAATAGAGAAAAATAAATTTTTATATTTTGTAGGTTTTTAATCTAGTGGGCGTTGTAAAAAGAATTCAAAGACTATTGCAAGTGTTCAAATAAGTTCCCATTATTTTCTGCACACAAGTATGCTCTTTGTACAGTTAACACAATCTCCTTGGAAGTGTTAGACAAAGTTTTAAATTCAACTTTGTCTAACATTTCTAAGGAGATTGTGTTAACTGCTGCTATAACCGATGCTTATAATTGTTCTTCATTTTCAAAAGTTGAGTCATACACTTGATTTTTTACATAACCTCACAGGAAAAAGTCTAACGGGCTCAAATCTGGTGATAGGGCTGGCCAAGTTACTTCACTGTGAATTCCAATTGTTCAGGAAACCTCTGCGACAAATATTCCCGTACATTCCTTGAGTAATGCGCTGGGGCACCATCTTGCTGATACCAGCAATTGTTGCTAGAGATAATTCATCCAAGGCGTCTGTCGATATTTCAGGATTTTCAACAACGGCTAGTAGAACAATATTCGCTTTTGGTTCGTTGATTGTT
Source organism: Ocypus olens (assembly GCA_910593695.2). Lineage (NCBI taxonomy): Eukaryota > Metazoa > Arthropoda > Insecta > Coleoptera > Staphylinidae > Ocypus > Ocypus olens. The sequence continues at coordinate 13,566,294 of OU343049.1, read as the reverse complement.
TTTTACGAGATGAAAACGGTTTTTTGAATGAACCAAATTCCTTCAAATTACATACCAAACGTCTAAACATGGATTTCTCAGGTTGCCTTCGTTCAGGATAATTATCATTCATATAATAATACATTTTCTCAGCAGCTACACAATTTCTGCGTCACAATATGTAACACGTCAACATATCAAATTTTTCTTCGTTTGTGAAATTTCCTCTTTCCATCGTAACACTTACAAATAAATGTTAACACTTTAACTTCTTATAAACAAAAAAAACAACTTCAAAATACGTTAGAACGTTTTTAACAATAATGTGACAGATCAAATAGAAATATTGCAATGATTCCAATGCATACTATTGAAACGCCTACTGGATTAAAAATCTACAAAATAATAAAATTTATTTTTTAGCTTTAGAGCCATAATCTGTGATACATCATTAAATTAGTAATAAAAAATGCTACACTATACAAGGTGTTTTACTTTTGTGGCCATATAAAAAAATGAAGTTGATGATGATTTCTCGGAGATAAAACATCGGATAATAAATTTGAAGACGCCACATTTTGTAGATCTTAAAAAGTGGCAATGACAAAGTGCCATTCGTTTTTTTAATATCTTTTAAAATAAATACAAAAATTGGAAAAATTAAAAATCCGAAAAATTGCAATTTTTTTAAATATCGAAAACGATAAACAATCATGAATTTCTGCGATCGGCATGTAAACATACTCTGAATAGTGCAACTTTTTCCTAATTTAAGCCACCCTTTACAAGATCCCCATGATCAAGATCATTTTCCGCCGACACCGACTGAGAGAATATCAAGTAGTTCACCCTTAACTATTCATTTAGGTCTGCCAGCGAGCGGGTCGGTGGCCCCGCCGACTTCCGAGCACATCCGAGTGCTCACGTGCTCACGGAGTAGAATCAAACATTCCCCTCCTACCAGATTGCGAATGAGAAGACGCTCAAAGTGGTACTATGCTGAGTACCAGCTTCTGCCACCGATAATCTTACTGCTTACGAATTCTGTAACCTGGAATTTATTGTACGTACAACTACAGAAAGACGACGCTCGAAATAATGTCAATCCTCTTCAAAGAAGTTTACCATTGAGCCCAAACAGAACAAAGGTTTTACGATCCAGTGTCACTGATTCCGGTAGCCACTTCCATTGCTGCTGGAATCGTTCCCAATTCTTTGTCAGGTATGCAGCTGGCCAACTTTGGAGGATGCACCATCCCCGCAGCAGCAGCAGCAGCCAACCAGTCCACGGCCCAAACACCGGCAGGCGCCATCCGAGATGCCCAAAAAACACCAGCCAGCCATCACCGCAAAAAGCTTCCAAATTATAGCAGTAATGCTGCAATCCCTCTCCACTACGAGGACCACCGCCATTGTAATGATAGCATTCCCTAAGACCGCCGTGGCCTTAACCCGCCATTGAACCCTGAGCGCCGAAACAGCCTTTAAAAACCACCGAGTTCCAGCAGAAGCTTCCAAATTCTAGCAGTAGTGCTGCAATCCCTCTCCACTGCGCGAGGACCATCGCTATTGTTTTGATAGCAACCCTACAGATCGTCGTGACCCTAACCTGTCATTGGACCTTGAGCCTTTCAGAAGGTAAAGTATCCTCGTAACAATGACAGATATGGGCGTAGTGTAGCGATAAGTATTCATGGTTGGCACTCAGAAAGAACAAGTTTCAGAAATAATTGATATTTTTTGTACTTTACATATTTGAAGAACAATGGTACTCGATGTACAATAGATGGCCTTGAGTCCCCGAAGCTGTTGGTATACGTCAAGGCTTCCCGGCTTCGGCTGGTACCTAGTGCCTATCTATTCCTTCAGAAGCCTTCGGATGTTGGGGTTCTTGGTGCTGCTGGCTTCATCTGGTACCTGGACAAGTTAATTGTACCTTGGTCGAACCTTTAAAATATATTTTTGAATTTAACCCGACTGCGATTTGCCAGTTCAGTATGGCGACTGGAGCCGTACCTTCAGGATGCGGAATTGTTGCGACGTTGCGAGCCGGTTTGTGGTTGCTTCTAGTGGCTTTTAGCGACAGGACTGACATTTGCGGTGCCTGTTTTTCTTTTTGATTTGCAATTTCGGATGCTTTATATAGCGAAACGATGTTCCAGGTGGTCCACTCCCGACGTTGGTTGTGGTTTCGACGGTGAAAAAAAAACAGATAAGCGAGATTCTGCGGACATGCGGATCAGCCCAAGTGTAGACAGCAAAGCGAATAGACATCTAGTCAATGAGCATACTAGTACCCGAACGGACCTAGCAACGCCGCCGTTTGTACAAGCCGTTTTAATGGACACAATGTGCTTATAACGAGTGCCACGGCGGAAAAATCACACCGACGACACGTTTCCTGCCTCCCGTTACTAGCGGTCGCACGTTTACGATCCCAGCTTTCTGGCGATGATCTTTCAGACATCCGCTTCTACCTCTTTGTGCAGCTGCTTCCAATGTGCCTCCAATGTGCCAGGTAGTCGGCGTTAGAGTAGCCTTCTTCCTATTTCAGGCCGCCAGAGATCCAAACCACTCCCTTCGGCATTGCGAGGTCGTTGGCTTCAGCTCTTGCCCTGACTACATCGACGTTTAACCAGTAGACGCTCCTTCTGCTACCCCGGTCCACTTCTTTGGGATCACTATTTTGCAGGCTAGCTCCAACGTGGTGGACAACCCGTGGCAGTCGTCTTTCGCGGAACCTGCTCTCCATAAGCTTAGCTGCGCCGGAGTGCTATGACAAGGGGAAGGGTTCCGTTTCCCGGGCAGTTGTGGCCATGTCAAGCAGGATGTGCCTATGCTCTGTAGATTTCAAAATCAGACGTGACCCTCTCAGCCGTAGCAATCCGGGGGTAGCCATGCCGACGGCAAAAATGGAAGCTGCATAGTCCCTTACGAGAGTTTTTTCAAGGCTGTTTCTGATTGCATCAAGAAGCGATTGCCTCTTGACTTCCCGTTAAATCTTGCCACATTGATATTCTGTAGCATTGAGGTCGCCGCACATTAACAGCTTTGCCTTAAAGTAGTACAATGAACTCTCGGCTAAGGAACCAGTACTTGAACTTGAACGGTTGGTTTTACGATGCGTAGTAAGCCACCACAATCACGCTAGCCACCTTGTTCCGGACTATGATCCCTAAGGCAGATACCGCTGTGAGCCTGGTTAGTTTTACTCTACAGATGACTCGTCGTAATTCTTTAGTAATCCCGCTCAGTACTAGAGGAACCGCAGGTTCGGACATTTAGTTTCCGGACTTGCTCAATGGGCCGCTGGTGCGAAGCTACCATTTGTGGGATTATGCCTAAATGCCTCTAAGGTCGCACCCTGTCTAGTCAAAGCAGGTATTAATACCTTTAGTAGTTTCGGAAATCGAAAGGGTCAGGCATAGGTCCTTAACCAGTTAGCTGTGTTTGAAAAATTGCTATATTTTATGTTATAACCCTACTAGAAATAAACACAAAATATTTCAATTTCTTCTTTTTTGCTGTTTTTGACGAGTATACTAGTTAAGAAGAAATGGCAATACAAGTATCTACTTGACATAACACAAAATATTGCCAGTTTGTTCAAGGCGAGTATACTTGTCACACAGCTAACTGGTTAAATTGCCTGTACGGAATGAATGGCTGACGCATGGATATTTCGGTCTTTTTCTTATCCTCAAAAGGTCGACAGTCGGTGTTTATTTCGATGTCGTAACTTAAAATTGTTTGGCACCGTACCTCTGACCTGAAGGACGAGGCAGTCTCTATACCAGGGTCTACCTACATGATGGCAAGTTAGCTCGTTGACCAGCAGGCATACATCTCTAGAAGGCAAATGTTCAAGTTAGCCAGGATAAACCTGAGTGACTTCTCTAAGTTCGCCTAGGTAAGTAAATTGCGTGCTCTCAGTTTAGAGCCTTGTTCGCTTCCGCTACCAAACCCTTAATGGTTGTAGTGAAGTCAAAGCAGCTTCTGCTGCCCGTAAAGTGATTCGCCTCCTTTCCCAAGTTGGTGCAGGAGAAGTAGGTGGCTCCATCGCAAGTTCTATTCAAGTAGCCGTCTTAGCCTTACCTCCTGTAGGCGTTGCCTGCTTGACTTTCGGCTCGTTGTTACTAGGTGTCTAAAATCTCGACAACTTAATCAGCGCTGTAACTTGTCCAGCCTCTCCTAGACTTGACACTTAAACCATCTTAAGGTCTAGTAGCTTAGGGATCATCTCAGGTAACTCCTCGAAGAGGGCGATTGTCAGATTGCTTCCGTAATCCTTCAGACACTTAACTTGGATCGCTTCAGCTATTATAAGCGCCTTATTAACCACCGCCATTATCTTATTCTTGCAAGTGTCCTTCTCCAGCCTCTTAATTTTAGCCATGGGCTTGCTTCTCTTGGTTATTTTGGTCTTGCCGCCCCCTGATGAATCCTGAAATTGTGTTTAGGATCAGCACCTTGGGTAACGACCAGTTTACCAGTCTTTGTCTTTTAAGCTGAGGACACTGACTGAGCGCAGGCTTCAATTCCCTGATTTAGAGTCTATAGGACGCCATTTAGTTATCTTTCTCGTTTGTATATCATCCTCATCGTGTGGATGACTGGTTACTATCTGGTCTTTTCAACAGTGGGTTGCATTGCGTCCTTGAGTTTGCCATCCTAGCAATCGTCTTATTGGAAGGTGGGCCTAGCTGAAAGGTCCAGCCCGTGATCCCATGGGTTTTGGACTGCTCCAGCCTGTCTCCTTTCTTGTTTGTCGATCCACCCAACTGCACTTCACCTTTTCGGACAGAGGCCCAATCTTGCTCCTTACTTCCGCAACGTTCTTGTTCGTGGACTCCAAAGTGGCAGACTTTCTCTGGCGTTGTTATTACCTCCCGGCGGCTCCGTCTTGGTTTCGCTATCAAAAGTCAATGGTTCGGAACCAGGTCCCGCGGTAAGTGCTCCCCTGATATCCTAAGTTGCCAGTTTCTCAAAGATGGTTCGCAGGTTAGTAGCCTTAGATTTGATCTATACCTTTGTGATTCGTGAAAATTATAGTATTTAAATTGCTGCTACAACAATAAACCCCCATGTGAACGAAGTTCAGAGAAAGTGTGGTTTAATTGACAGTTACTACAATTACATTAACTGTTTGATGTTTAGAATATTAGAGGTTTCAAAAATGTCCACTCAACGTATACAGCTAGTAGTAAAGGCAACGCAGAAATGGCTAGATGTTTTAAATATTTCACGGGATATTTTAAAAATCAACAAACACAAATCTAAATTAAAAAGTTTCCAAATCCCCAAGTGCAACTTTGACATGAAGTATACGATTTTAAGAATTTTTAAAACACAAATCTGATATGCTTGTATTTTTAAATTAATGTTTTAAAGATTTCTAATCAAAAATACAAATTCTTCGAGTCTTGGTATTTCTATTATTAAAAACATCCCGAGTATTTTTTGGAATTTTTTTTTATAATTCTAGCTAAATGTACCCAATAAAGTAAGTTTTATAACAACCAATGGCGTTTCCAAAAATTTTATTTTATTTTAAATTATTACTTGGTAAGAAGGTCATCATAACCTGAAAATAGTTTCCATCTACGAGCCTGGTAACAACATTATTATAAGTTCTTCAAAATACACTGGTGGAAAAAAAAATTAAACAGCCCTGGCTATCCTGTGAAAAAAACGTTTTTTCAGGAAACTCCATAGACATCGTCAAAGTTGGACATTTGACAATGTCTTTGGAGTTGGACAAATTTTGTCGACTCGATCCACCATAAAGGCATTAACATTTGATTAATTCCCTATGCAGGACTCGAAGAACAAAGTTCCTACGACGATTTGGCACCAAGTTATGGGTGTTTGAAAAAAGTGCATTTTGAGGTGTTTCGCACATAACTCAGTGACTTTTCAACCAAATTTAATGATTCTTTCGGGAAAAAGTCTCATTTAGGACCTACTTTAAGGGGGTAAACTCTGCTTGGAATGATCTCTTTTCGAACCCTTCAACCCCCGAACAAAAACAACTTTGGCAACGTGTACCCAGTTGGATAAAATGTGTCGACTCTATCTAACAAAAGGGCATTGAAATGTGTTCAATTACCTGTGCAGGACTCAAAAACGAAGTTATTGGTGTTTAAAAAAGTGTGGTCTTTTTATTTCTTCGTCTGGAGGGGCGTAGAGCCCTCTCTTTGAGTGGGGGATAAATCCTCTTAAAGAGGACACATTTTGCTTTTGATTTCTCAAAAGATCGTCAAAATGAGTTGGATAGACGCCGAGTTATGGCCATTTGAAAAGTGTTTCATTTTTTCCGTCAGTGTAATTTGTTTGTTTTTATTGGACAAATAGAAAAATGGACGAATGGTGATGAGTGAGGCCCACATTTTTTCCGGCCCTACAGAGATCGTTAAAGTGAGCCTTTTTGACCCAAAATAAAGTTTTTTGTTAGTGGAGTTCTAAGGTACAAAATGCGATTTTCATGATTTCGCCCAACAATGAAGTTTCGTGCACACCTCAAAGAACATGCAAATTTGAATTGATCAAATTTTAATGCTTTTACGGTGGATCGAGCCGAGAAAATTTTTCCCGCTCCGTAGACATCGTCAAAATTGGACATGGTTTCCAGAAAAACTTTTTTTTCACAGGGGCGCAGAGAGGGGTTGAAGGGCTTATGCTTCATTTCGCATGAATGACTTTAAAGAAGACATTTCAAAGTTTTTCGCCTTCAAAGATTCAACAAAATCGATTGAAAATACGCCAAGCTATGGCGGTTTGAATGAAAATGGTCGAAATTTTACGAATTTCAAATGTTTCATTTTTTCTTCCTTCGGTATGGTTTAAAAAAATGAACTCCTATCCTCAAATACACAACTCATAGAAATCTGAAATGAAAATGGGTTTTTTTTTTTTTAGAGGATAATGGTTTCAATTATTTTCAAAAATGTAGATTTTTGTCAGATTTACAAAAACTGCCAGGAAAGAATAAAGAAAATTAATGTTTATTGAGTAGTTTTCTAGGCAGTATAAATTTATATCAGCTGCCCGATCTCATTATGTGAACCTTACCTAAAATTATAGCGGCTTATTGGGTAATCGCATCTTTTCAGAAAAACAACGCAAAACGTACGTGTAACTACCCATGAGGGTTATTATTTAGGCTATCATATAATGTAATAATATCCCGAATTCTTTATAAAAAATTATATTTTAGTCCTTTGATTTATAAATAATAATTATTTCCAGGGAAACAAATTTTAGTCACACGCTAACATAATAATGTGAAAAAATAAAAGTTTTGTGTATTGAATATTCATAATTTTATAATGATTTATTATGACTGTGTACAGAAAAAATACGTTAAAAAAACGATTTATTGGAAGTACATCTCTGAAAAAAATCCAGTTAGAGGAAGCAATTACAGTGGATACTACATCGGAAATTATTGTCAACGTAAACGTAAGATATTATTTATAAAGATAAATGTTTCGTTCCCGCGGAAATTCCTTTAAATCCGCATATTAGAGAACTCATCTCATCGTTATTTTCTGTCGAACTATTAAAGGAAAACTTCTGGCAGCCGGGAAAACGGTTCCCGAAAACATTTTCAGAGGTGAAAATGCTTTGAATTCTTCGTAACAAGTATTATAATTTAAATGCAATGCGCCCGCTCCCTTCCAAAAGCTCAACGCGAAAATTACTAGATATATTCTGCAACATTTCTCGTTGTCGTGTCCAAAACTTTATTTAAAGCATACCTTGTAACTAAATACTTAAAAATGAATTTAAAGGTATTTTGCGCGTGGTCCTGACTTAATTTTTCCCTGAAATAAATAAGTTTTTAATTAAAACGTGGTCGATGAATTATTAAAATATTTTTATAAATTAAATTAGGTCAATATGCAAAGGGTTCTGTTCGATGATGCATTTGTAAGAGGATAATACTACGTGGGTAGTTGGATGAAATCCGATATTATTCGCTATCGGAATACTAATGTTGGTTTAGGAGGGCCTTCATGCAGATTGTAAAATCCCAATAAATACAGTATCAGCCGAATGCGATCCAATACGCAGAAATATCAAAACGTGAGTTTTATAAGGGCATGCGATTCGCTATTTCCGCTTCTAGAGAAACAATGTCGACGTTTGAGGGATATTGTAAGAGATTAAAAGAGCATAATTTTTTTTATTTGCTTTGTACAAAGTACGGGAAAGTGTTTTCATGAAAATTTCCATTTTGAAGTTCGCTGAGACGATTTCGACCTTTTTTATATGATAATACGAAGAACAGAAATGCATTTGATAAAATTTTGAAAGCATGTGCATCTTTACCTTTATTGCGTTTTTTTTTATTTTAAAATTTTTTTAAAGATATAAAATATTACGAAAAGCTTTTAATTAATGCTGAAGACGAGGAAGAACATTTTTTTTTTGTAAATAAATGAATTTAATAAATTCCTTCATAGAATCTACAATTATTAAATGTAGAAAATTGAACTAAAATGAATAAATTATCAAAAAAAAATGTACTACGTGACATAGAAATCCTAACACCCAGTATAAATTATGTTATTTTGATAAAATTTTATTTTAGGCTTATCCCGATGAAAAGAAAAAAAAACGATAAAAAATTCAGCTGTGTCAGATAAAGTTTTCGTTTTTTTTTCAACTGGCTTATTTATTGGTGCACAAGGTGTACTTTAACATTTTTGCCGTAGTAAAGATTTGAATTTTACAGAGTGCGGTTCTAAGCTTTTGTTGTTGTCTATTACAATGCCTAGGGTGCAAAGACGCGCAAATTTTCATCAACTTTCTGAGTTTGAAAGAGGGCGGATAGTTGGATTCAGAGATGCTGGACATTCTTTCCGAGAAATTAGGGACAGGATGGACAGAAGTTAAGATACTATAGTAAGATGTAGTCGGTTGCATGAGATCAAGAGGATCGAACACGAAGAGCTAGAGGTACAGGACCACGTCGAAGAACCACAGAGCGTGAAAATCGGCGTTTGAGATTGTTGACTTTAAGAGCTCGTTTCTCTACCACCAGGTCCATTGCTAACCAGTGCTATGAAGAGCATGGAAGACCGATTACAATTCGAACAATTTACTATCGGATTCGCAGTTTTGGCCGTATTTTATTCCGGCCGCACTGGGTGCTTCCTTTCACGGCTGAGCAACGACGAAATCATTTCGAGTGGTGTAGAGAACGATTAATTTGGGACCAGGAATGGCATGGTATAGTGTTTAGTGATAAATCTAGATTTTGTGTAGGGATGCATGATGGACGGGCGAGAGTCAGAAACGACGTAGTGAAAGAAGAAATCCACAATTTTTTGTCGAAAGGCACGTTCATCACACTGTTGGGGTTATGGTTTGGGGTGCCATTGCTTATGGCTCTAGGTCACCTCTAATCTTCGTTAAAGGCAACATAACCGCACAGCGTTACATCGAAGAAATTCTGGAACTTCATCTCCTACTCTATCTTTAGACATTGCCAAATCCAACTTTTCAGCAGGATAATGCTCGCCCACACATTGCAAGAGCCACAATAAACTTCTTTGAGCATTTGAGCACGCTTAAATCAATTTGTTGCCCGGGCAACCTAGGTCACCGGATTTATCTCCAATTGAGCATGTATGGGATATGATGGGCCGAAGACTCCTTAATTTGCAGCATCCCCCTCAAACTCTAGGAGCACTTCGAAATGCGTTAGTAATTGCTTGGAATGAGATACCACAGAAGGACATCGATCACCTAATTAGAAGCGAACCTAGGCGCATCAGAGAGTGTATAGCCCACCGTGGCGCATTGACACATTATTAATGTCTTTTTTTCGTGAAGTTCGTTGAATCGAAGAGAAATTTTGTTAATTTGTTTACTATGTTTTCCCTTACAATTGTACAAATTATTATGAAAATAAATATATCCACAAAATAAGTTTTTTATAAATTGACGTGTAAGTACTTTAATATAATTTTAATTTAGAACCTAAATATTACCTTTAATTATAACAATATTAAATTTAACATTATAATTAAGAACCTAAATATTACCTTTAACTATAGCAATATTAAATTTAACATTACAATAAATTAACTATTTAAAAAATAACACATAGATTAAACTTAAAAATACAGGGTTAGTCAAAATGAATAGAACAATAAGAAAACTATTTTTAGACGAATGTATGTTTATTGTAACCAAACTACAGTTACGTATGGACAGCTAAACTATCAAAGTTTTATTTGGCAACACACATGTACGTTAATGCCGCTAGGAGACGCTGTTTTCAAAATGGCGCAATCAGGCAAGGAGAAGGCGTTTTGTGTGATGACATTTAGCTGTAGTTTGGTTACAATAAACATACATTCGTCTAAAAATAGTTTTCTTATTGTCCTATTCATTTTGACTAACCCTGTACAATAATTTATAATATAAATTGTATAAAATATGTTAAATTTTTTTTGTAGTTTACTACTGAAGATGACTACACAAATGAGTCGAAACTAGTACAGTTAATAAAATAAAAATAGATATCAGGAAGTACTAAAGTCTTTTTCTAATAATAAATCACCTGATAAACATGGATTACCTACTACAAACGAAAATAAAAAGATTTATACTGGGTGTTCAGATTTCTATGTCACGTAGTATATTTTTATACCAAATCGGAGATGGCATTTCTAACATTTTTACGACATAAAATTACAAAAAAGTTACAAAATATTTATGAACATATACAAGATCCACCGACTCATTAGGAGGGCAGGCTTATCATTGGTAGAGGATAATTTGTTCATGGGGATTGTTTGGTTCGGGTTTTCTTCTTAATCTAACACCTGATATCTAGTAATTCATTGTTATTGTCGCGTGGGGGTCGTCGCGACTTTAAGTTCAGAGACAATAGGTAACCACTATAAAATTTAGGGTACTTACCTAAGCTAAACGAGCCGGTGCATCAATTAAAAAACAACTGTTTAACTTTAAACTATGAACTATATTTCAAACTTCCCCTGATCGTGGCGGAACACCGACTGACTTTCCAGCGGTTTTCCCGGACCCCCTCGATCTTTACTCATAAGCACAAAAGTTATTGACAAGCAAATATCGAGGAAGTCCTTGAAACTCGTTGACTACGCGGCTGGAGTACTCGCGAACCGGACACCCTGTGTCAAATAACCCCGGTTCGCGACATTATAATGACGATACTGACGTTAATAACATAATTAAAAACAAAATTGTATAAAACACAAATTTTGTATAGAAAACTTAAACATGGAATAAAATACCCGAAGTTTTTGGTAAAGTGAAAAGTGTAAAATTTTCAATCAAGGGCCACATTTTTCCTAGACCTTGTCTTCAGAATAACTAAAGTATTGTATAGAATACAAAAAAATGTCGAGGTAAAGTTAAAAAAAAAAAACTTAATTTGGACTATGAAAACCTTTATTGTTATAAATAAATGTCTGGAGGCATAAAACTTAACTCAGCTTATTTATTGTAGCAGGAAAGAGTGCTATGATATTTTATATTTGTTAATCGGTGGTGTCGGTGTGATGTTGAATAACGGAACACGCAATTACTCTTCAAAAGAACGAGTTATCTGGAAAGTTCCATACAACTGATCGCGGTTACGGGCGGCGTTCGAGAGTCTGGAGGCAACTATTTTCAAACAAATAAAATGGAGTCGATTAATAAGAGCAGTAGATCCCGTGTCGACTTCTGTCCGCCATAACCGCCTACGGTCACAATTAGCAGGCGAATCGCATTTTGTCGGTAACATCAACACTTCAACTCGATTCGATCTAGATTTCATGACCAAACCTAGGAGCTCTGTGCACCGCTGATGTCGATACTTCGGCAGTGGTTTCGTGAGAACATCTGCCGCCATATCTCCCAATGCTACGTCCTCCACGGTCACTTGCCTCGACTGAACTATTTGTCGAATGAAGTGATGACGTATGTCAATTCGCTTCGTCTGAGCATGATGAACTGGATTCGAGGCCAATCTCTGAGCACTGGCGTTGTCGTTACGCAGCTCGATGGACCTCAAGTTGGTCCCAAGTTCGGCCATGAAACCCCTTAAAAACACGGCCTCTTTTGCTGCTCCCGCCGGGGCCATGTGTTCCGCCTCTGTCGTTGGTAGAGTGACAGTGCGTTGCTTACTTGAACCCCAGGAAATAGGTTCAGGAAAACGTATCCCGTGAAGGATCTCTGATCGCCCTTTGATGCAGCCCAATCCGCATCTAGGTATCCCATTAGGGAATCGTTGTTGGCCTTGTAGAAAAATCCAGTGCCGATTGTCCCCTTGAGGTACCTCACCAACCTCTTCGCAGCATTCTAGTGCTCCTTGCTGAAACAGTCATTGTACTGGCTCAGCGAACTCGTGGCGTGAGTGATATCTGGCCGGGAGCAGTGGTGTATTGGTAAAATAAGAAGTTAGGGAACGCATAGTGAGAGCAATGAAGTAAGGGAACGCATGGTGAGAGCACAAAAATAGTCCGCGACTTTTCACAAGCAACTTGCTGAAAGTTTTTCGGAGATCATCTTATTTTAAGCAAACTATTGTTTTCCTTGTAAGCTTTTTTTTTAAATTCTTACTATACAAAATATTAACAAACACAAACGCGTTCCGTTTCTGAAAAAGGTACCGGAACGTCGTTCCTCTACGTTCCCCCTCCAATAGACCACTGGCCGGGAGGTCACCGACAGATAAAGTAGGCACCCCACTAGTTTTTGGTGGGGCAGCCTCTCTCCGTCCTCCTGCGACCATGGTCCCCTCGCTCCACCCTGGTCCCCGGATCCATTGGAGTCGCTATCGGGTTGCAGTCCTGCATTCTAAATCACCAAAGAACATCCAAAATATATGTTCTCTCGTCGATGAAGATGCCCTTTGCGTCCCTGGTAAAATCCATGCTGAGGCATCACTTCACTGGACCCAAGTCCTTCAACTCGAAAGATTGGTTCAGATGCCTACTAAATTCCAGGACACAGTCCCTCTCTCGGCTCATGGTGACGATGATCATCCGGGTATCGCCGCTTTCCTTGGTGTAGGCGCAAGGGTCACCTTTCGTTGGAACGGCCCGCAGGGATCTTAGCTCCGCATCCTGTCGCGAGTACCATGCGCAGCCTGCCTGCTTTAAGTGTCGTTTTCATGCGACACATCTTGTGTCGCCCGTCACCATCTGCTTCAGCATTGCGGATGCTTTCTTAGCTGATTCTCGGTCCCGTCCGCTGCTCTCGACGATGTGCTGCAGTACTTAACCGTCCGTGAAGGCATCTCCATGAAAACCTCTTCCTCGAGAACGCCGTTGAGGTATGCTGTCTCGACATCGTACTGATGGATGTGCATCCTATCCCAAACGGCCAAAGCTACGACTGCCCTGATGGATCCAAGACGCGCCAACCGGCGCAAACGTCTCGTGGAGGTCTTTTCTGTAGAATTGGGTGTATCCTTTCGCATTCACCCTGGCTTTGCGCTTTTGTAGGACTGGTCTGCGCCTAGTTGACCGGAATCTCTGAGATGAAAGCGAAATCTTCCCGCAACTCGCTGACTGTTTGTGCCGTTGGATAGACTTTACGAGGTTTACCGCGCTGCTCCGTTCGGATCACGCGTGGTCGATCAACCCCTCTTCTGAGTTCTACTACTTCGTCCTCGATTCGTCTTAGGCAGACATCTCAATCTCGATGTCGCCTGCCTAGTTCTCGAGCACCGCTGCTTCTGTGTCTGCCTCGTCTATACGTTGGTTGTTTGGACTCCGATCAAGGTAGACTGCGATGTGTTGGTCACTGTTATACACATAATCATCTAATCCTGCATACAGGTCCTGTGAACAAAAATTTCCAGGATCGACGGATTCGGAAATTTCAGACGTCCCTCGTCTTCTTCTCCCCCAGCAGCCAAATTCTCAGTGCCTTTGACTCCGAACTATAGCCCAGGAATATGATAACGCATAATAGTCAAGTGGTAATGTAGTGGATGGCGGAGTAGACACTGACACTTAATACTTTACTATGAATCGGTTCGATGGAATCGATCTTCCTTACGTACGTTCGGTTTATGGGAACGAGGTATTACCGATTTTAGCAATAGTACACACGGTTGGTATTACTCATCCAATGTCTGCTTACTATTACGTTCAACAAACAATAACATTGTGTTGCGGATTCCCGAAGTGTGTGGGCGAATCAGTAATTCACAAAGAATTGCACCTAGCGCTCGTTTCCACACGCTCCAACAACTTTCGGCTGCATGCAGTGACGTGGTGAGCATGAGAAAATATTACAAAAAAAAAGAAACTCTACTTACCTTATGCTTGTGAGGATGTATTCGTATTTTAGCGTGACCCAAAAAAGAGCGAACAAGGTTGTGTGAGAAAAAAAAGGGTTGAATGATATCGGAAGTTAATTTTGACTGTGAGATTTATTGAGTTAATAAAAGAACAAATAAACAAACAAACAAACAACAAGAACAATAAACAAACAAAAAAAACGACAAACAAAATAACAAACAAGAACAACAAAGATAGCGGAACTACTTGCTGAATTTAAAAGTTATCACGAGGGGCGTCACGGTAGTACAAAACTACGAATGAGCGCGATTAAATTAGTCTACTGTCCACTAGCGAGGACCTCCGTCTACCGTATTTTTGGGATATCTTCTCCTTACTCCTTTTCGGAGGTGTTTTCCAAAATCGAGGGTAGTAGGGATGAAAATTGTTTGGTTACCCTCTACTAGAAGGTACTACTCGTTGCATTTTGAAAATAAATTAATCTAAACCTTATCCTATCCAAACCTAACTTAATTATATATACAGCCCTCATACGTAACACACGCGGGCACGTACGTTTTACCGCATGACTGTATGTGGTGCCACACGAGGCGATGAATAGTGATGTTAGGTTTGAGCGGTGCATATGTGGTGTTTGGTATCAAAACGTGTGTTACGGCACGGGCATAATCATGACATCCAGCCACGTGATTCGCGAGTGCATGCTCACGTGAATCGCGAGTGCGTGTTATAAACCTGGAATGTCATTGATCTGGGTTCCCACGGCCGTAACAATATGCACCGTCCGGTTTATTGGTCATTTATTGGCCCTCGCCGGAACTCGTGAAGGACAAGCTGGTTTGTGGGAAGTGCCTTTGCTACGAATTTTGCATCCCCTTGCGTCTTAATCATGCTGTCGCATCTTGGCGTGAAATTGACGACGGACAAGGGCATTCGTAAGAAAAGAAAAATTACTGTAATAAAAATTGTCTTTTCTATTTTTGTGCACTTCCCGGAGACTATTGCTTACAATTAGTCCTATTGTTCCTGTCACGTTCCTGTCCAAGGGCACCAATATTTCCGAATTATGGTTTATGACCGAAAAACGAGAAAGCTAAATTGATGCAGCTGTATGATAATCACGACATGTACTTATGAGGGGATGTGTCGGCAATGTGTTGGCGATGGTGATCTAACTTTATGCAGTTTATGAGTAATGGTGAGTTCACACGCTCAGTTTGGCTTGCACAAACTGGCTTACGCAAGCCAACTGTGCAAATTAACTGAATAAAATGAAACCGTTCACACGTTCAGTTGGCTTGGGCAAATGTGAAGTGAGTTTGTAGTTTTGCTGGTGTTATAAATTATTATAAAAATTATTAATTATAATAAAAAGCTTAATATTAAATTATATATTAATAAAAATATTAATTTATTATTAATAAATTATGGATAAGTCAGACGAAGAACTAATTATTGCAACGGCTGCGGTTTGTATTATAAAAAAGATGAAATTGAAGCCGAAAAAAAAATGGTCTAAACAATGGTTACTAAAAAGGGCTATGCTTTCTCACACCAATTTAATAGCTGAATTACGCAGTCAGCCTGACGATTTTCGTAACTATTTGCGAATGGAGGAAGCCACATACGAGCATTTGCTAAATTTAATTAAACCAATGATTTTAAGAGCAGACACTGTTATGCGACATGCAATTACCCCCCACGAACGGCTATCAGCAACACTGAGATTTTTGGCAACAGGGAGAAGTTATGAAGATTTAAAATTTTCCACAGTTATTTCCAAATCTGCCCTCAGTGATATAATTCCAGAGACATGTGACGCAATTTATAAGGTATTAAAAGACATATTTCTAAAGGTAAGTTTATTAAATGTTAATAAAAAATATAAACGAAAATGAAAAATATTAAATATAATATATATAAGATATTCTCCAAACAAAGAACACATTAATGTGGAATTATTAAAACGTAATAATATATAGGTCAAAAAAGTTATGATTCATCATCATCATTGAAATTTTGAAGCAATTGTAAGCCGTTTTAATGCTGGATGGCAGCGAGTTTTCCTTTGGTTGGTTATCAGTAGGTGCTGGTTGACATATGCGCTGAATTTTTATTGGTGACTGAGTGTTGATTGGTTGTTGAGTGTTGAATGATTGCTGAGTATTGACTGGTGGATGAGTATTGAATGATTGCTGAGTATTGACTGGTGGATGAGTATTAATTGGTGCATAAGTGTTGAATGATTGCTGAGTGTAGATTTGTGGCTGATTGTTGAATGATTGCTGAGTATTGACAGATTGCCGAGTGTAGAATGGAGGCTGATTGCTCACTGTATAAAGGTCCTCTAGACTTTGTACAAAACAATTGCGATTTAAATTTCCTAACTGTGCCTCATAGAATACATCGTTTATTATTTTTTCTGCATGTACAGCTTGTTGTGGATCGAGGTCCCTCAATTTGGATACCCATGCTTTTCCAATATCGGTAAATTTATCTGCAATATTGCTAGATGGTCGTGTCAAATGTCTTCCAATCGCGTCTAACACATCGTCGCATTTGTTATTGCGTTTTTTTGATGATTTTGATAGCCGTAGAGATGCTTCTGAGGCAGATGAATAAGGTGTGAGCGGAAAAGAGGTTCCGGGAGATTCTGGCAGCTCATAGGTTGTTTCATTGTCAGAAACCTAAAAGAAACAAAAAAACAATGATATTATGTGCATAAATTTTATAGCCTTCTTCACTTTCTTATATAATTATTTATCAATATCGGCTTCGAACGCCTGATGATTAAAACAAAAAAAAAAGTAAAAGAAAGAAAATAAAAGTTAGGAATTTAAAAAAATATATATAATAATTTGGTTTCAGTTTCCCACTACCGTACCTGAATGGAAGAAAATTTCAAAAGATTTTGAAGATAAATGGAATTTTCCCCATTGCTTGGGAACGGTTGATGGAAAGCATGTGCAGATTATACCACCTATTCACAGTGGATCCTACTATTTCAATTACAAGAAAACCCACAGTGTTGTTCTGATGGCAATTGCCAATGCTAACTACGAATTTATAATGTGTGATATTGGAACCAACGGTCGAGTATCTGATGGTGGAGTAATTGACAACACCACATTTATGAAAAAGTTGCTTGAAAATAAATTGAATTTGCCAAATGCAGAACCAGTTATTCAAGGTGAAACACCATTAAATTATGTCTTTGTCGGAGATGAAGCATTTGCTTTGAGGCGAGATTTTTTAAAACCATATAATCAAAGAGAGCTTGATTATGAAAAACGAATTTTTAATTATGGTTTGTCTAGGGCCAGAAGGATAATAGAGAATGCATTTGGAATATTAGCTAACCGTTTTAGAATTTTTCATACTGCAATAAATTTAAAAGTTAATACTATTGACAAGATAGTTTTGGCTTGTTGTGCACTTCACAATTTCTTGCGAAGGAATTGTTCAGATACCTATACGTCAAGTGACGTTTTTGATATTGAAGATACTACTGACGGTACAATTACTTCTGGTTTACGAACAGACCCAAGCAATCTGTTAAATCTTCAAAATGGCCATAACCGGAATCACACCGCAGATGCAAAAGAAGAAAGAGAGAAATTTAAAATATATTTCAACAATTCTGGAAAAGTAGATTGGCAGCACGAAATGGTTTCTAAGTAGTCATTCACTGTACTAGGGGTCTGCACGGGCCTAACTTTACAAACCCGACCTGATGCAGATCTCTATGAATCTATAAAATCGACATTTTATACTTAATTTATAATAAATAATTGTAATTCTTTATTTAAATATAAAAAAATAATCGGTAAAATACAGTATAACTGCTTACTCCCTTTTCACTACAATCTTACGATGGGAAAACGTGATGGGAAAACGTGATGGGAAAAGGGGCTCAATATTATTTTGTTTTTAATTGTTTTTTTTTTAATTTTGGACTTAATTTTGATATTTTAAAAAAGTCGATAAATTAATTTCAATTACCTGCACTTCATCCATGTTTGATTTTGTACTCCTTGGCGTTTCTTGATCCTTTAAAAAAATTAATTGTTCGTAGTACCACAAATGAGGAACATATATATCTTCCTCTCCGGCACCTGATTTTTCTGAGTTTAACACTTTCCTTAATTCTTTCCTGTATGCGGTACGTAGAGAATTTATTTTTTTTGTTACACTTTCCCTGTTGGCATTCGGGTCCACTGTTTTTAATTTTGCGATTAAAATATCATACGCATTCGATTTTATATTCCGGTCGCTGTATTCTTTGGATTTTATTTTCCATAAACACGGCAACGATTTATATTGTTCAATAAATTCGAGGATAAATTGTTTTTCTGACGACATATTCACTATAAAGATAAACACGAAACTATCAATGTCTATTAATAAGTGATAAAGTCCGGCGGAACAGGTGGCAGAACGTCACTAATCGGCGATGCGCATGCCTAAGGCTGGAACTGAGGTTGGAGCATCGTTCACACGCTCATGCCAATACACCAACCTCAAGCCGATTTTCTGGCGAAGACAGATTTCGTCAAGCCAAACTTTTTGGCTTGCGCAAACTTCATGCCATTATTCACACGTTCGGTTTGGATTGCACAAATTGGCATGTACAAGCCAATTTGCGCAAATGGCTTGAGCGTGTGAACCGGCCTTTACATGCAACCTTTTTTGACATGCTTGGTCGCACTGTGTCAATGTATGCATTACGTACGTAACTCATTTTTAATATTAAAAAAAAAATGCTTATGAACAATGAAATTAAATAATAATAAAGAATGATGTATTGAGAATAGCGCGCGGTTTAGTATAATTGTAAAATAAGCATTGTTATGGCGTTCCCGGTAGATGTGTTTATATAAACATTATTAATAATGCTTCCTCACCTATGTGCCACGCTGCGTCGCGATAAGTGCTCTGATATTTTTTAATTCCTCCAGCACATCACTTTTGGCCCTGATAAACCTGACTTCGCACCATCCTGTGCAGACGTCGATGAAAGTGACGAAATACATCTTTCGCCCGAGGGACTCGACGCGCATCGGGCAGCAAACGTCGAAATGTATTAGCTCGCCTGGTTCAGATTTCCTCGTTGATGTCTTAGGGGACGGTGGTCTCGGGTGCATTTTTCCTTGTAAATACGTGTTGCACTCGAACTCTTGATAGATACCTTCTACCTTTGCTCCATCAGTGGATCCTGACTTAATGACTTCTCGAAGAGATTGAATGTTCAGGTGCCCTATCTTGATGTGCCAGTCCTCGAGAGTTTTTCTTCGGCACTCTTTCGTCGCCTGATACAATGGCTTGATTGCACTCTGCGATGGTCGAGCTTCACACATAGTACAATTCGTCCATGCCGTCCGCCGTTAGGACCAGGCTTCCGTCTTTGGCATCGTATTCAGAGAATATCGCCAAACGCTCCCCCTCGTCAATTTTGCGATCGACATTTGGTTCACGCGTAGACCTGGCACGACTAACGCTTCTTGGAGCTCAAAAATATCCTTTCCCGTTTATTTCTGTCGCGGTTGACGCAGTGCCCTTGCCCTGAACGTTCGTGCGTGCACAACTCGCGAGATTCGCATTTTCGTAGTCGCCCGGCTTTCAAGTTCAACGAACGATTAAGAGTCTTCGCACATGTGTGATGTGCACCAGCTATCTAATATCCACTCGCCACGCTTCGCGCCGCTGCTGGTTCTAAAAAATAGTTTTTTTCTAACGCACTGACTCACGTGGTGACACTGGTGTTCCGTTGCGTTTTGCTCCTTTTTTTAGAATAGAATAAGTAATTTTGATCTGTACTAATATTAAAATAAAGGTCAATAACCTCACAATCACTTGTTTTAGAACCACCAATGTCCCAAATTGATAAAATCTATATTCTATGACCTACATTACCACCGCAAGAATAATCCGTAAATCACCTGGTCCTCTCTCGATGTCAGGTATAGGAACACGAACCATAGCTACGAGAGAGGCTGGAGGGAATGTTTTTTCCTTGTTTATTTCCACTCTTTGCTTGGATCTTTACATTCCCAAAAATTAAACACTTGAGGTTGTCAAAATTTAGGTAATTTTCAAATAGCCATAACTCGGCTACTATCCAACCGATTTCGACGTTCTTTTGAGAAATCAAAAGCAAAAAGTGTCCTCTTTGAGAGGGTTTATTCCCCCTCAGAAAGAGGACTCTTCGCCCCTCCAAACGAAAAAATTTAAAAAAACACAAAATGCACTTTTTTTCAAACACCCTTAACTTTGTGCCAAATCATCGTAGGAACTTCGTTTTTTGAGTCATGCACAGGTAATTGAACACATTTCAATGCCCTTTAGGTGGGTCGAGTCGACACATTTTTTCCAACTCGGTACACGTTGCCAAAGTTAGAAGTTTTTTTGCCCAAAAACGTGTTTTCTTGTTCGGGGATTGAAGGGTTCATTCCAATCTGAGTTTACCCCCCTAAAGTAGAGCCAAAATGGGATTTTTCCCGAAAGAATCATCAAATTTGGTTGAATAGTCACTCAGTTATGTGCGAAAAACCTCAAAATTCACTTTTTTTCAAACACCCATAACTTGGTGCCAAGGTGTCGTAGTAGGAACTTCGTTCTTTGTGTCCTGCATAGGGAAAAAAAATTCCAACTCCGTAGACATGGTCAAAGTTGGACATGGTTTCTTGAAAAACCATGTTTTTCACAGGGGTGCTAGAGGGGGCGGAGGAGGTTACGCTTAAGTTCGCATGCATGACTTTAAAGAAAATATTTCAAAGTTTTTCGCGCTTAAAGATTAATCCACATCGATTGTAAATACGCCGAGTTATGGCGGTTTGAAAATGGTCTAAATTTCACGAATTTCAAGTGTTTCATTTTTATTTCCTTCAGTATAGTTTGAAACAATTTGTAATTGTAAGAGGAGAAAATCAATTGGAAAACCCTCAAATTTTACAATTATGACCTCTTGTGGAAAGCAAAAACGATCCTAAAACTACAACGAAGAAGAAAAAGGCCATCTAATTGAAATAATTAGTCGGTTTAAACCAAATGTGGACAATAAAAAAAAAGATAATACCACAGTTATTATGAAAAAAAGTGCCTGGAAAGATATTGCTAATTCCTTCATAGTGTAGCAAAGACAGGAAGCAGAAGAGTAGCACAATTAACCGCACTAAATGATGAGATGAAAAGGAAAGCGAGAAAAAATTTATTAGACGATAAGGTAAATAATGGATTTAATTTTATGCGTAATTTTACCGAATTAATTAATTAAATCCATTTTAGAAAAACACAATATTAGCGTTGCTTTAAAGTCCCCAAGTAAAATAAGTAATATTATCTTTAATAATAAAACGCCCATTCATAAAATGTCCAAATCTGGTATATATAAGTTAAAATGTGCAAGTTGTCAAGGAGAATATATTGGTCAGTCGGGACGCAATTTCAACACCCGTCTAAAAGAACACATCAGCGCATATAAAAATATTAATAACAAATCAACGTTCGCGAATCACATTAGGGAAAATGAACATTCCTTTGAAAAAGATGTACTCGAGGTGATCCATTTTACCGAGAAGGGATTAAAAATAGATTTACTCGAGTCCATCGAAGTTTTCAAGGTTAAGCGTAATCCGGACATCCCACTCATCAACGACCAGACCGACCTAATATTCTCCCCCCTGTTCAATGCTCTGTAAAAATAAAAAGATATAAATGTACAATCGTAATGTAAATATTCATAGTTTGAAAATGACAAGCTGAAATTGTCGAAACTATAGTAACTACTTCAAATTAATAAAGTGATACTAACAAAGTTATTCGTTTTATTTGAATTATTCAAAATGTATCACGAAGTGAAAGCCTCCACAATTACTTATTTAAAAAAAAAACTATTGATGAACGAGAGAAAATAATATTAGGAAATGCAATTCTGGACAAGGAAATAAAAGAACTCAAAAAGAATAAAATTTTACGTGAAATTCAACAAATTTCAAATTAAACCATTCTCTGCTCACTATATTTATTAATTATTAGTTTTTATTAGTTAATTATCTAGTTATTTTATATAAATCTCCAATATTAATTTGGATGGTGGCAGTAGCATAATATCTATAATAAATTTGATTCATTGCAGAAATTAGATTTTTTCTATTATCACAAGTTTGTAATTCGTTTCCTATTATATGAAAGTGCATGTTACAGCTTCTCTTTGAACGCCGAAATCTTCTTTGGAACTTAATTCCATCCAAATCTGTAAATGGATTATTTCTTTCCAATAAACGTCGTTTTCTCCGTGGTATTTCTTCATCTTCATCTGATGACGAATTTAAAATATGGGGCGGTAGAAATGCCATAACCTAAAAGCATATATACATTTTGTGACTTTGTTTTTAATAAATTCTATGTTTTATACTTTGTGTATAAGAATTTTGGCTTACCTGTTTCTTTATAAGTGGCTAAATAACGTAAATTGCTTCAAAACAAATATTATAAGATATCATTCATGAAGTATCAAAACTTATAGAATCATTAACTTGTAATGGGAAGATATTTGAATCGATAGGTTATTGAGAGATTTATAGGTCCATAATTGATGTTGAACCTTGGAGAATACGATTTTCAAGTTATTGGTTCGATAAGTAATTTTAAGGAATCTACTTATAAACCTTATTGGGCGTTGGTGAATACGGGCATAAATGTCCTAATTTTTAATATGCGACATTCGTAATTTATCTCATAGCCAACTCCGAATCAAAATCTTGTGGCTCACTCGATATAAATTGAATTATTTATTATCATTGATGTAAAGCTTTGTATATCTCTACTTTTATGAGAAATAGATAGTAATTTTTCGAACTATAAAAAACTAAATGCCGTATTTAACGCTCTAACTACCTCAACAAATTCGTAAAACTTTCGTTCGCTCGCCATGACTGGCGTAATCATAAATATGTTTAGACATAATGTGGATAAACATGAAGGAATGTTTGTAATTCATTTAAGCATAATACTAGACATTCAGAGGCTGCTTGTGTGACAAATATTTAGCATTCCATCCTGTCTGCTATTGCAATCCGCCGGATAATGTCACGACCCACATATCTAACATAATGAATGCTTCTTATCACATTACTTAATTGACATATCGCTGAAAATAATTTACAAGTGCTCTAATTGAATCATTTGAACACCTTGTGAAAACATGACAATGGACAATAAAATTGGGCCGTTTCCCTTGTTATAATTACATAATGATATATTATTGCAACAGCAGATAAAATTGCGAATTGTATGACACTAAAAACACATGTGTGTGCTGAACCTAAAATTAAATACAGTTTCAAATAAATTGGGATCGCATGTATTGTTATAATTATGCGCCAGATATTTTTTCCGCTGGAATCATTTCTTTCATAGGACATACAATAGGACAAAGTGTCACTGAACTTGTTGGTAACTATTTTTTAAATTAATTTGAAAATTGTTTATTTATTTAAATTCATTTAGAAAATAATTCACCGAATAGATCACAATTTGATTAATTAAAACACTTGGTTTTGTTTCACTACTTTTATTTGTCTCTCCGACTAGTTTCGACCTTAGGTCATTCTCAAGGATATTCTCCGACTAGTCTCGACCTTAGGTCATTCTCAAGGAGATATATCCTTGAGAATAACCTAAGGTCGAAACTAGTCGGAGAGACAAATAAAAGTAGTGAAACAAAACCAAGTGTTTTAATTAATCAAATTATATAATTATGGTTCACCACGGGTTAAGTGAGAAATTAATTAATCGAATAGATCACAGACTTCAGGGACCCGATCAGAGGCCTGCATGGGCCGGGCTTTGGCCCGGCCCGGAAAGCCCGGCCCGGCCCGACGTCGGGCCGGGCCGGGCCGCGCCGTATTTTTCAAACTCCGGGCCGGGCCGGGCCGGGCCGGGCTTTCCGATGGATAATTTAACCCGGGCCGGGCCGGGCCGGGCTTGGATAAATTTAATTTTATTATAGTTTGGAAAGTAACAACCAAGTGCAGTGAAAAATAAATTGGGTTATTTTTATTAACATGCATTAAATGTATTTAAGGATTGTATGGGAGTACATGGGTCCAGTAATTTAATTTATTTAATTCAACATTTTTCGGGGACGGGCCGGGCCGGGCCGGGCTTTGAATATTCAGATTCGGGCCGGGCCGGGCCGGGCCCGCAACACATTTTCATTTCATCGGGCCGGGCCGGGCCGGGTTTTAAATTTTCACTATCGGGCCGGGCCGGGCCGGGCTTTCAAAAACCCGCTTCTGCAGGGCTCTGGACCCGATTACTGTTATAATAAAGCTTTAAAAACTTATTTTTTCAACACGTATTGATTAATTAAACTTCAAAACTTACAGTAAAATTGTTGTTCACTATGACATTATTTTCATATTTTCTCCTCTCCGGTCGCACATCTATAGTAAATGTAAATAGAATTTGACAAATTTTTAAATATTTTTACACTTTTCCCTAAAATAATCATGGCAGCAAAATGCATAAATGTGGTTTTACATCTTAAATTTCTATGTTCGCATGCCAAACACATCTTTAATGTTTATGTATGTAATGATATGTTAAATGGCTTGTCCGTAAATTAATAAATACATGTTTTTTAGTACAATAATGCTACTATTTTAATCAATATAAGAGGTGGCAATAAGCTTGTATCTATTAAATTGTGCCGCTCTTAGTCTGCTTCACTACAAATTATTTAAACTCTCCCTCTAGGCAAATGTAAATGCAGACTTATTTAGACATATACATGCATTACAAGCCATTAAATGGGGATTGTGTGTAATAATGCGTCATGTAATACAGTTACAGATAGTGGTAACACCGTTGAGGTCTCGTGATGGCGGAGCAGAGATTAGAGTCTCGGGAGGCACTCCTCGTTCCAAACCCAACATGGGGAACATGGCGAACTCGAGGAACACTGGAAACATGGCGAACAAGAAACTTCCCCCAATCTATAATTCACAAGGTAAATAAGCAGTTATTTATTGCGGCCACAGAGCCCTGCATCTTACCTAAAGGCATGCTTTACTCTCGATCCACCGCAGGAGTTCATCAATTATGAGCGCCACCTGCACACCGCCAAAATTAAGTCTTAAAAAAAGAAAACCTCCACCCACGCAATTTCCTTTATATGCTAATACGTTGCTGGTGTTGCTCGTTCATTCTGGAAAAACAAATTGTTCATTAGTTTGATTTATTACAAAATTTACCATATGTAAATACTTCATCAAAACTTTGGTTCCGCCCGGGATCGAACCGGGGACCTTCTGCGTGTAAAGCAGACGTGATAACCGCTACACTACGGAACCACATGCTTTGAGTTGGAGCGTTGCCTGTAAACTAATATAATATTATTCGTGCAGTATAAATTTATAAGATATTCGATGCAATAACTTCCGGATTCAAATAGGTAAAGTTTATATTATGCGAGAAACAATTACATTTCTGAGTGTATACAGTGTGAATTTTATTACACGCCTACGCCTATAACTTCTTTATTATTGGAGATGAAAATAAGGTCAAATATAAAAGTTGTAGAATTTGTAATGTACTTAAATTCAACAATGAAAAGTAGCCTGAATATGTGAATATTTAACCTATTCGTTTCCAATTTTAATTATAATGTTGTTCATAGAAAATCAATTATTCAAGTAAATTATACCATATACACTTATGCGTTTATGCCAATCTAAAAAATAATTTAATTTAACCTTAATATCCTCGCAAGTGTCTGATATACCAGTTTTTATCGAATTATTAACTTCAGTGAATTATAGAAACATCAATGTGATGAAATATATTGTAAACTACTTATATCAACAGCGTATAAGAATTATATAGATATATTCTCTTCCAATGTTTCTACAGATCCGAAACAGTTTTGGACATTTCTAAACAATAAAAAGAAAACTGCTAGAATTCCTGGTGTTATGCACTACAATGGTTTGGAATTGATCTCTCCGGAATCAATTTTCAACGCGTTTGCTGATTTTTTTCAAAATGTTTATACAAGGAGCTTAGGTTTTAATGACATTAGAGATACTTATAATAATCTACCAACCATTAACATAACATCTATTAGCCCTGCTGATATTCTAAATGCCATAAATAGATTGAGTAGTTCCATGTCTTGTGGTATAGATGGTGTTCCAAATTTCATTTTAAAAGATTGTGCACTTATCCTGATTAAACCCCTAGAAACAATTTTCAATCTCATTCTAAAAAACTCTGAGTTCCCTTTAATTTGGAAATAAACAAAAATCTGTCCAGTATTCAAATCAGGCGATCCTAGTGACATTTTACGAGTATTTTATTTGTCAATTTTATAATATATTACTATTTGTAGATTCATTTGTAACTGACGAGTGTAAACTTATTACAAGTATGAACACGAATAAACTATATTACTACATTACTACATTACATTACATTACATTACACTACATTGCCGAATATAGGCCTATTGCCTTGTTGCCTAATTTTGCTAATGTTTTTGAGATGACAGTCTACGATTTCATTTACCCGAATGTCAAAAACCTTATTTCTCCATGTCAGCATGGTTTTATGAAAAAACGATCCACGGTAACTAATCTCAGCTGCTTTAGCGAATTTGTATGTAGCGAACTTGACCGTAAAGGTCAAGTTGATTGTATTTACACAGACTTCAGCAAGGCTTTGGATCGTGTAGACCATGGTATTTTACTTAAAAAACTCACTGAATTCGGCTTTCACGTTAATCTAATTACTTTAATTAAATCATATTTATCCGACCGTCGCCTTCAAGTATCTGTAAATGGGCACTCTTCAACTACATTTCTTGCCTATTCTGGTGTACCCCAAGGATCAAATCTGGGACCATTACTTTTCCTTTTCCTCGTTAATGATTTAAGTACCTCCTTACATCATCCCCACCTGTTTTTCGCAGACGATCTCAAAATATTTTCACCGATTTTAGATATATCGTCTTGTCTGTCTCTACAGAGTGCACTTAATACCGTATCTGATTGGTGTCGTATCAATAAATTATATCTTAATGTTACTAAGTGCAAGACAGTTACCTTTTCACGAAAAAATAATCCGCTTCTATTTGATTACCACATTAATGCTCAAACTTTAGAGAGATGTTCTATCTCAAAAGATTTAGGAATAGTTTTTGATTCACAATTCACTTTTAAGGAACATATCGTCTTTATCACTTCGAAAGCTAGCCGTGCACTTGGCTTTATCATTCGTAAAAGTAAATTATTCACAAATCAAAGGGCTTTGATTTTCCTGTACGATGCATTTGTGCGTCCTATTCTGGAATACGGGGCAATTGTTTGGTATCCGTTTTAGCAAAATCATATCAAATCAGTGGAAAACATTCAGCGTAAATTTTACAAAACAGTCTGGTTCAGGAAATTTGGAGTATATCCACCTCAGGGTTTTAACCATGATGCACTTTTGGAGGAATTTAATGGAGTTCCAATTGCTAAACGCAGCCAAATACAGGGGCAAATATTTCTCTTTAAAATCATTCACAACTTAATTGATTGTCCAGAACTGTTAATTAATGTAAACTTTCACACTCCTAGGTTGTCTATTAGAAATTTTAATTGTTTTTATTCTTCCCGTGCAAATTCTAATATTATTGAAAAATCCCCTGTTTATAGAATATGTAAATTTCATAACGGGATTGCATCTGAGTGCGACATATTCAATTGCAGCTTGAGCCAATTTAAAATGTTTTTGAACAATATCTAATTTCTGATGTATATGATCTCTGTAGCTTCGTTTATTTGTTGTGTGTGTATATGAACTTGTCTATATATGTATATATGTGTGCGTGTCTACATATGTACATATATGCAAGTATACTTATTATTTCTAGTTGAATTCCTTAGTTTTATTTAATTTGTAATCATTTTGTTTTTTTTCTCACTGTAATTACTCTGTAATTGGGCTTGTGCCTGTTGGGTAATAAAGATTATTATTATTATTATTATTATTAAATATCTTTGCTTCATAACGCCACACATATTACCTTTTACGTTGCTTATGAAAATGATTAGTCAATGAGGCTTCTTTAATACGCTGAGGTTAACATCGACCAGGAGGTTTCCTGAATACGACACAGCACATGTGACAAGCGGCCCAGCGCACGAAGGTCGATTTTAAAAGGCTAGCGTGCAGAAAATCAAACCAAGTTTGTCATGTGGACCAAATGTAATTTAATTAACTTGACTTTTCCGGATGAATTTAAATTAAGTTAGATGACTTTTCAAAAACGCAATTAATCATTTTTGTAACGTTCAGCCAATGTAAATAACGTCAGCTAAATTCCTCTTCATTCGACACATATGATTGATCCGTTCAGAATGGGACAGGATGAGACAGGATGGAGCAGAATAGGATAGGAAGGGACAGGAAAGGATAGTCCATCTGTAAATATTAAACGTGAAAGTGACATTTAAATGTCAGATTACAAAATATTGGTTTTAACATCGATACTTCCATCGCAATGGTAACTTAGTAGATTAAAACTGCAGAACGAGTAAAACGTAGACGTTTAGACGTTAAATTGAATAAATATCGCAATATTTTAATATAAAAAGTGTTAATTAAATCTTTGCTGTGATTTAAAAATAACTTTAATTATAACTAACAAATTTCTTAACAGAAATAGTCCGCCATGCAATATGGTTCAATTTCACACAATAATGTATATAGAGCATCCCTAAATTTCTTGTTTTCGGCAATGCTTTTTATGTTCGCCAGAAGATGGTTAAATAATTTCATACATGAGTAGAAACATCCGCTCTCGTATTTATTTAGTCTATGTTGAGGAAGGTTATATTGATTACCTCTTCGTCTAGTATATTGAGTATTATAAAAAGCACTATCAAAATATGTAGGATGTTTCCGAATGAACATTATACATTCATAAATATAAAGACCATATACTGTGAGTAAGCATGATTTTTTAAAGACACCTCTACAAGTAGAATTGTATTTTAATTTACACAAAATTCTTAATGCTTTCTTTTGTGTCACGAACATTTTTTTCAACAGAGCCCCCCAAAGAATTAGTCCAAATCTCAGATGCGACTCAATATTTGATAAATAAAATAATTTCGCAATTTTAATATTAGTGTTGCCGATTAATATACGCATTCCGTACGAAGCACTGCTTATTTTCTTGCATACATAATTTATGTGTTTTGAAAAACGCAGTGTCTCATCAAGAAGAACCCCCAAACAATTAGTGTGATCAGTGAAATAATTGATATTATTATCATTATCGATTGTGGTGTAGTTAGCCCTTGATTAGATTTAAATAATATGCATGCTGTTCTTGCCTTGTTTAGTAGAAGCTTATTTACCTGAAACCATGTCTCAATTAGGAACAAACCAGCGGAGCCGATATTCTTTATGTCTCACCCTCGACTATTAAGTTTGTGTCATCCGCGTAATTTAAAATTTTGCAATTTAGTGGCAAACCAGTTGAAACATCGTTAATAAAAATAACAAATAATAAAGGGCCCAGAACACTACCTTGCGGTATGGCTTTCGTAACTTTTAGTGGGTCAGAGAGTACACTTGTGCCGTAATTTGGGTGTTTAATCTAAGTGTAATTAATTCTAATTCTTAGTCGAATACGACTTGATTAGTTCATACACAACTCCCCTCACACCATACTGATATAATTTTGCTAACAGTGCTGAGTGATCTATGGTGTCAAATGCTTTTGACAAATCCAGGAAAATCCCACAAGTTAAATTACGAGTCTCCATATTTGAAAGTATCCAATTTATGTACTCAAAGAGAGCTGTATCAATACGTTTACCCTTTAGAAAACCGTGTTGTGTATTAGACAGCAAGTCGTATTTTTTTAAGAACTCAAGTAGCCGTACATATATTATTATATATTATGTTTATCGAAGGGAATATTATTAGAAAAAGTTCCAGTTTGGGTAGAATTCTGTGATAAGAATAATAATAAGAATTTATTGGTCTTTTTCATGTGTGTGTGTGTGTATGTGTGTGTGTGTGTGTGTGTGTGTGTGTGTGTGTGCGTGTGTGTGTGTGTCTGCCTGTGTGCGCTGTATCTCAAAAACTAATAGAGCAATTGATATGAAATTTTGAACATACGTCTTATTTGATAATCTGAAGAACTGAAAAGCTTTTGGTAAAATTTCGTACACTGGAAGTGGGCGTTTACCTTAACTGTTTTTTGTTTTTTGACAATATTTTCTTAAATATGAAAAATATCACAAAAACATTTAAACAAACATTGAATACAACAAAGAAATGAACATCTTTTGCTTGAAAACATTTTTCGTAAAATCATTTTTATTCGAGAAAAAAATTTATTATTTTATTTTATTTTAGGTTTATAATTATCAAACGATAATAGTTACAGCAAATTTATGTGAATAATAATTGTAGAGAATGCAAAAATGAACAACTTATACCGAAGTTTTTTTCGAAATCCCTTTAGTTTTTGAGTAAACTGAGTTTTTGAATTTGAAGTATAATTTTTCCATTTTTCATAATTTTGACGTTTCAAACGTCAGTTTCATCCGAGTTTACGAAACGCTCGATGTACATTTAAAATATGATTTCAATTGAAAATAAACCATGAAAACGTAAATATAAATGGCTATGATACCATCAAGTCGGAGAAAGTAACATGATGGCCACCATTTTTTCCTTTGATACGAGTAGTAGTTGCAAAGTAATTATCAAAATGTTCCAGGAATATGTTAATAAATGTGTCATATTTAGTATTTGCAGTTTTCATATAATGTATGGAATTAAATTATTCAATTGAGAGACGGTCAATAAACTGAGTGATGTTTGCATGTGAAAATAATCGTGCTTCGTACAGTTGAGGTTTGAAGTTTCCTTGTATAACAAAATTAAGGATTTGTGCTGTGTGATCCGACAGAGTTGTATGCAATACTTGCGTTAACGACTCAGAGATTGCGTTTGTAATTATATTGTCTATACAAGTCTGAGCTGTTTTACATATTCTTGTGAGTTCCCTTATCAAATAACTTAAATTAAACGAGTTTAGTATATTCATAAAATCTAACGCAATATTTGATTATTTTAGTAAATCTATATTTAAGTCGCCTATAATAAAGAATGTATTGTTTTTGTTAAAAAGTTCAATTATCAATTTCTCAAACAGTTCAAGAAATGTATTAATATCACCTTTTTGAGTTCGATATATACAAACTATTACAATTGTTTCTCCGATCGTAGTGATTTGTGCACCCGCGCACTCAAAGACTTTAGATTGCGAAAATGAACACACATCAACTGGTCTTGCGTCTATTGACTCCTCAATGTAACGTACCACCCCTCCGTGTTCTTTCTCATTCCTGCAGAAGCTTGAAATTAGATTAAAATTTTGTATTTTGATCATTTTAAGTTCTTCATTTGAAAGCCAGTTTTCCAAAATGCATAATACACTGGAGGAAAAAAATGAAACACTTGAAATTCGTGAAATTTCGACCATTTTCAAACCATCATAACTCGGCGTATTTTCAATCGATTTTGATGAATCTTTAAAGGCGAAAAACTTTAAAGTGTCTTCTTTAAAGTCGTGCATACGAACATAAGCGTAGCCCCCTTCGCCCAACTCTAGCACCCCTGCGAAAAAAAATTTTTTTTCAGGAAACCGTGTCCAACTTTGACGATCTATACGGAGTTGGAAAATTTTTGTCGACTCGATCCACCATAAAGGCAATTAAATTTGATCAATTCCCTATACAGGACTCGAAGAACAAAATTCCTACGACAATTTGGCACCAAGTTATGGGTGTTTGAAAAAAGTGCATTTTGAAGTTTTTCGCACATAACTCAGCGACTTTTCAATCAAATTTGATGATTCTTTCGGGGAATTTTTTTTATTTTGGCCCTACTTTAAGGGGGTAAACTCAGATTGGAATGATCCCTTTTCGAACCCTTCAACCCCCGAACAAAAAAAACACTAAGTTGGATAAAATGTGTTGAGTCGATCCACCAAAAGAAACTAGCATTTTAATTTTATTTCCTGAGGTTCTTGAAAATTTGTTTCATTGACGTTAGCTCTAGACTTAAGAAAGAACCGATTTATAAATATATTTTCTGGTCAAAAATCTTCATTGATTACAGCTTTTTCAGCAGCCAATGGCATACCAATTTTAAAAGATGAGTACGACGCATCTTCATACTTAGGTTTAAGTTTCTCAACCACGAATAAGAAATTGCCGGATTTTTTAAGATGCTCACTTATTTGTTCCGGTGTAACATCTTTATGGAGCCTAGATACAAATATCCACTTACGTGTAGCTATTTCTGCGACGGGAAGATCCAAATTTGTGGCTTTTCCATTGAATTTAAAGGTTTTTTTTTAATTTTGTGTCCTCCTTGCAACTACGTCTGTCTTTTCTGTGTTTATTTTATTTGTCGTATAAATTTTGTCGAGTTTATTGGCCTCATCCGTTTTTTCCGTACTATCATTTAATTTTGGGCATGTCTGCGATTTCTTCCACTTTACATTGTGTATCATTTGCGTGCGAACGATCGATGTGAGATCCCTCTCTTGCCAAATTCTCGTTCGTTTTAGTAACCTTATTTGTAGATTTCTTATTCGTGGATATTTTCCACTACTATTCCCATGGTTCGAGTCTCCTCTATGTTTATTTTTGTTAAGTTTATTTTTTCATCTTGATTTGTGATGATATAATTTTGATGACTTACATGAGTGGCAAGGTAGACTACTTCTCTCTTCAGTGCAATTAAGACTTGTGAGGAACACTTTTGTATTCCATTCTTCTCATATCTTGTACACGCGGACAAGCCAAATTTTGCACAACTTAGATGATACTCAGTATCACAAATACAACACTTGAAGAGGTCTCGTTCTATGACCTTATTACATAATGTACACTCTTTAATTTCACTTAAAACACTTGAATTTATTTCAGTTTCAGAGAGCGATCTATTAATTCGAGTCGCCATATTAAATGTTCAATAGTTCCTTCAAATTAGACAAAAAATCGACGTTTTACAGAAATTTTACCAACAGCTTAGAGACCTATAAACTTAGGTGTATTTGGACTGTCTGAAGACTATTTTCACCTGTCGCACGCATGAAAAAAGGGTGGTTTTAGACTAATCACCCGATATAAATGAATTTTCGCGTTTTTGAATGGTTTTTAATTTTTTTTTTTAGCGAAAGCTATGCATTTTGAGCAAAAATTACTTCTATTAAAAGTTGTAGAGCAAAAAGTTTCCAATTAATATAGGTCATTTGAATTTTCCTATAATTTCTCGTTTTTCTTCCACTAGAGGGCGTAGAAAATAAAGTATATTTATATGATTTCATTTTTTTGCACTTAGACAGAAACTATGCATTTTGGTGAAAAATTACCTGAGTTGAAAGTTGAAGAGTAAACAATTTCCGATTGATATTGGCCATTTGGATTTCCCGCCAATTTCAGCCAAAACTATGCATTTTCTGGAAAAATTATAAGTGACCAAAGTTGTAGAGCAGGAAATTTCGATTGATATAGGTCTTTTATTCAGCAAATTAAATGTTAATTGCTGCCTCTTACTAATATGAATAGACTGTAGTAATTATATAAGTACAGCCTTGAAAATTTAAACGTCACCCTGACAATATTCGGTTTCAATTTGTCTTTAGTTTAAGGGAATAAATGTAAAGTCGTAGGTACAATATAGTACATAACGCGAGTTAACGAAATTACGCGCCCGTGAAATTGCGTTACTCGCTGCTACTCGGTTCGTACGCGATTTCTTTCTCTTGCGCGTAATTTGCTATTTACAACTCTAGTTATGTAATATACTATAAAATAATATTTTAGATATGAAAACCTCAAACTTCTTACTTTCTTATAATGATAGAAGCGGGGGAATGGGCAAATGTACAAAAAAAACAACACTCGTCCCATAACGCCAGTAAATCTCCGGCCTAGCTCTGTGAAAAAGTCGTCAGCGCTAGAGTCACTAGATTATTGTAAATATGTATTACGTAATTTAGGAAAGGAAGTCGATTATTGTCGTGAGCAAGGTGATAGTGACATTTATATCAAATATATGGATAAAATGAATAATATTATTTATTTATAATATAGTTATCATTACAGACACCTGGTTAAATGATACATTTTTAAGTAGCAAATTATATTAGGCAAATTCTGATATTTACAGAAATAAAAGGTACGTGTTATTGTAAAGATAAACGCGGCGCGTTATTGTTATTATCTGATGATATTCATGAATTATTTATATACTAAAGGAAAAAAAAATGAAACACTTGAAATTCGTGAAATTTTGACCATTTTCAAACCGCCATAACTCGGCATATTTTCAATCGATTTTGATGAATCTTTGAAGGCGAAAAACTTTGGAGTGTCTTCTTTGAAGTCATGCATGCAAAATTAAGCGTTAGCCCTTCCTCCCCCCTCTAGCGCCCCTGTGAACAAAACAAGTTTTTTCTGGAAACCATGTCCAACTTGGTGATAGACGATGTCTTAGGAGTTGGAAAAATTTTGTCGACTCGATCCACCGTAAAGGCATTAAAATTTGATAAATTCCCTATGCAGGACTTAAAGATCGAAGTTCCTACGACGATTTGGCACCAAATTATGGGTGTAAAAAAGTGCAATTTGAGGTTTTTCGCACAAAACTCAGTAACTTTTCAACCAAATTTGATGATTCTTTCCGGAAAAAATCCCATTTTGACTCTACTTTAAGGGAGTAAACTCAGATTGGAATGATCCCTTTTCGAACCTTTCAACCCCCGAACAAAAAAAAAAACACGTTTTTGGGCAAAAAACGTCAAAACTTGCCAACGTGTACCGAGTTGGAAAAAATGTGTCGACTCGATCTACCAAAAGGGCATTGAAATGTGTTCAATTACCTGCGCAGGACTTAAATAACGAAGTTTCTATGGCGATTTTGAGCAAAGTTATGGGTGTTTGAAAATAGCTAATTTAGTGGTTTTTTGACTTATAAGGCCAAATTTTTTGGACGAAATTGTTTTCGTTTTCACGAATGAAATTTTCTCATATTCTTTGAGGTGTGCACGAAAATTCATTGTTTGCGCGAAATCATAAATATCGCATTTTGTACCTTGGAACTCCATTAACAAAAAACTTTATTTTAGGTCAAAAAAGGCTCACTTTAACAATTTCTGTAGGGCCCAGCTCATCACCATTCGTCTATTTTTTCATTCGTCCAATAAAAACAAACAAATTACACTGACATAAAAAATGAGAAAAGAACACTTGAGATTTGTAAAAATTTAGGTAATTTTCAAATGGCCATAATTCGCCTTCTATCCAACCGATTTCGACGATCTTTTGAGAAATCAAAAGCAAAATGTGTCCTCTTTGAGAAGGTTTATCACTCACTCAAAGAGAGGGCTCTACGCCTTTCCAAACGAAAAAAATAAATAGACCACAAAATGCACTTTTCTTTAAACACCCATAACTTTGTGCTATCGCCGTAGGAACTTCGTTATTTGAGTCCTGCGCAGGCAATTTAAAACATTTCAATGCCCTTTTGGTGGATCGAGTCGACACATTTTATCCAACTCGGTACACATTGGACAAGTTGGACTTTTTTGCCCAAAAGCGTGTTTTTTTTTGTTCGGGGGTTGAAGAATTCGAAAAGGGATCATTCCAATCTGAATTTGCCCCCTTAAAGTAGGGCCAAAACGATATTTTTTTCTAAAAGAATCATCAAATGTGGTTGAAAAGTCGCTGAGTTATGTGCGATAAACTAAAATCGTCGTAGGAACTTCGTTCTTCGAGTCCTGAATAGAGAATTGATCAAATTTGAATGCCTTTATGGCGGATTGAGTCGACAACATTTTTCCAACTCCATAGACATCGTCAAAGTTGGACTGAAAGTTTCTGAAAAAACATTTTTTTTCATAGGGGTGCTAGAGGGGGGCGGAAGGGGTTACCCTTAAGTTCGCATGCATGACTTTAAAGAAGACACTTCAAAGTTTTTCGCCCTCAAAGATTCATCAAAATCGATAAAAAATACGCGGAGTTGTTGCGGTTTGAAAATGGTCCAAATTTCACAAATTTCAAGTGTTTCATTTTTTTCCACCAGTGTATAATGGAAGAGAAATGATTACTTCCCTCCATAGGGAGAGATATGTCATAGGGAGAGAATAGTATATTATTAAACCAGTGAGAAAGTTGGCCATTGCTACGTAGGCGAGTGTTGCAATTCACTCGAGTGGCAATGGGCAACTTGTTCACGAGTTTAATACTATACTTTTTCGCATCATATTAAATAATTACCTAAAGATTTTTCTGTTTGTATTAAATTATAACGAAAAATTTTTCTCTTTGGAAATGCGGCAGTTCGCTGACAAAAAACGAATCGTAAGCATAGTAACAACTAAACTGTTGGGCAATGAAACCGCTATCATTTGATTGGACGTCACCTGTTGGGTAATGAAACCGCTATCATTTGATTGGACGTCACCTGTGGAGAAAATGATTCGGCCGAATAATGGACAACTTTCTTAATCAAAAACGATTTAACAACGTTTATATTATTTAATAAGATGCGAAAAATGTCATTTCTCTCACGATTTTGAAGGCTGAGAAATCGACTTTCTCTCCCGTTTCTAAAAAATAACGTTATTTGACGTTGGTGGAAGGAAAATTGTCAACTTTATTCGATAAATAAATTTAATCGTTGAATAACGTTTTAACTGACGTTGGTGAAACTGGCTCTAACATAAGCGTTCATGACAACACTTTCCACATACAATTTTATAGTGGCGTGAAAAAAAGGACCCGTATGATACTTTTTCGCGCTTTTTGAAGGCTTCAGAAAACACATTTTAGGATCGCAAATTAATGAAAAAAATTGTACATTTTATAACGGACGTAAAAAATAGTTATTTGTATATCAAGGACACGATATTATTCTTTAGCTACCGACAGAAAGATTGTCGCCGAAGCCGCTAAGCCGCTTGCGGCCGAGGCAAGACAATCTCGAGGGCGGTAATTTCGCGGCCGAGATGTACACACTATTTTTTGTGCAACCGCAAATATTTTAAATTTACTAAATATTTTAATACATTATAAATTGTAGGTGGCTTTTATGTGACTTTGATTAGTTATGTCAAAAATGGCCGCAGCTTCAGAATCTGAAAGTGATAACGATTTTGCCGTCCAATGTACTCCCCCGGAGTAGAGAACTACAGGTATTATCAACTCAGCGCTCTCAAACTTGATTTAGTCCATTTACATTCCGTATTAATTTTAATCAAGTGGTGAAATCAACGACATAAGAGTTACTTTGAGTCGAGATGCTGTTCTAAACTGCAGGATATATAGAAATCTTGTTTTACTTGTGGCTCCCAAAAAAAATTTGATGACATCCATGGACCCCTTCTCTCTTTCTCTTTTTACAAAATTGAATTAAATTCAATTTTTTTAAATCACATTATTTTCGACAAATGAAATACTCAGTGCGTAGAATTTAGTACCGTCAAAAGTTTTTTTTTCAATTACACTGTAAAAATGGCGTATTAACTCAATGGTATTTTGCCGAGGATTACATCGAGAGTATGGAAAAGTAATTTCAAAATCGTATTTTTTGTTAATCTGAAGACTTTAGTGTAATTTTTTTTCTCCTTAAAATCTGTATAATGTTAATTATTTACACTCCGACTTATCAAATAAATTTTGTAGAGAGGCGTACTTCCATTCTTGTCAATATTATATATAATTGAAGGGTTTAGAATAAAACGGATATAAGTGCACACATGCTTGTTTTGAGAATTGAATCCAAAGTTAATTATTCCCACAAAATTCCAAAACTAATTTGCACTAACAAGGATGGGGTTATGCTATTTCTTGGCACTGGGCACTAAAATTCATTTTAATTTAAATTGTACTACACTTAACTATTATAATCTGCACTCAAATTTAAAAAAAAATGCACTTATACCCGTTTTATTCCAAACCCTTCAATTGGTATTTTGAAATGCAATAATTTGAAAGTTTCATAACTGATTTTCGCATTCAAATAAACCTATTGGTAGTAAACTATGTTTATTTATTATTAACATTGCGGTCATATTGTATTTAAAGGTGAACGACCTAAAGCTCTTTTAAAAATACGAGATAAAAAGGGCTTTGTATAACCATACTTATAGACTTAACACAGCTGGTTAATTTGAGTGTCAAAAACAAACTGTACCTTATTAGCGAAATATATAGAGTTTTAAGTTTAGTAAACGCACGTTTTATATTTTATATAATAGGGCGGTAATATGTCAGAAGGATATACGCAATTTATTTATTGGTATCCGATTCTGTGCTCAAGCACTTGGCCCAAATCTTAAACAACTCTACAAAATACGCTACAATACGTTCATACAATTTACATCCACTAACAATAAAATGGTACTTTTGTGCACCCTCACACACCCTTCTCTGAATGCTTAATCCGCTACTGGTGTGTGTTTTGTATTAATTATTTATTCCTGAAAAAAATCAGATATATACGAACTTTAACTGATGAGTGTATGTTGGGTAGTATATATTACATAGTGGATTACAAAAAAATAGAGTAAATGCATAAGACAATTGAAATGAACTTTTTAGAATGCTCGTGGGGATTAAATGAGAGGATTATCAATTAACGAAATGATATATGTAAGGCATTTAAAATAGGTAATATTTGATTTAAGTTTTATTTTGCTTAAAATTTTATTATTAATGTGATTAAACCTATGTTGACATTAATGTTCAGGGTGGTATATCTAATAAGAATCAGATGCTTTCTGGCCTACGAATATGAATTTATAAGCTTTAAAATGGGATTACATATTGAAATGAATTAAAAATATTCTTCAATTAAATTAACTACAATATTGAAATATGTATAGATGGAATTAATTAGAGTAATTTTGGCTCCCTATTTGTTATAGTATTGTTTCACGAAATTTGTTTTCAAAGCTTCAAAGTGGCAGATTATTTCTACATTAATTAATGCATTGTTTGATTTCTGCCACTATTCTTGCCGGTAATGAAAATTTAAGTACGCACTCAAGATTGCATTATTTTAAGTATGACTAGCCTGAAAATTTGTTGTCCATTGGTGAATGCGAACAGGTCTGTATCTAAGATTAAAATGCCCGAAAAAACCAAATTGAATGCAAGATTTAAAATGCACTACATTTTATTTTGTGCATTTATTATCACTTTCCGTTAGAAGTATTGAAGTTTCATTGCATTTTAGGTATAAATACAGCTAAATTCCAGAATGAAATATTATAACTACGAAACGAAATACAATCTGATAATTTAAAATCTGCCATTTTGAAACTAAGATGGAGTGTATTTAATTCAAATTCGTAAGTCTAAAAATAACGCCAGAAAACGTCTGATTCTTGTTAGAAGGATCATCTCGTATAGATACATATAAAGCAATACAATTCTAACAGTAATAAAAAAATATATAATAACTTCTTTGCAACTTAACTCCGGCAAAGGTAGTTACATTCTTTATTTTCCGACATATCTCAATTTTCCCACTTTTATATAGACATTCCACGTCTTTTGTAGTTTTCATTTATCAACTTAAATTCCATGCAATATCTCCACGTCATCCTTACTTGTGTACAAAATACACACTTTGTATATTTCACCCTATCCATATTTTCTGCCTCTCTCTTTACTTCACGCTTGCATATACATTTCCACTCTTTCTACCTCACTGTAAATGTAGGCCGCGTTCATAGCCCAAGAGATGGCCCTGAAGGCCCGAACACCCTTCAAAATGCAGAAGAAAAAATGATTATTTATAATTATATTAAAATAGTTGTTTGTGTTTACACTTTTCCTATTGAATATTTCTCGCATCACTCCTGTCGAGCGGTCAAACCGATTCGATACAGATACAAATCAGAATTAAACTTCAATCTACCAAATTGTATAATATTCAGACCATGCCTACTATACGAAATAAATGGTTCGTGTTTAAGTCTCAACAACTCGGATGTCGCAAGTATCCCAAACACAAACCAGTATAATCAAAGAACACATAGGCGGATCGAAGCTGTAAATAAAAACAACAATGAACGTAATCATAAACCAGTATTTTGCACCACAAAATTTATTTTCATATGTCTTACTATGGTTTAAAATAATGCAAAAGTGTGACAGTGGCTTTTAAGTGCCCTTAATTGCATTGAAGATGTTTTAGCTCGTATATAAACGCTTCGAGAAACACCGCCGTCTTCTTATTTTAAGGATATTTATGATTTATGAAGAAGCATGTGTGTTACGACCAATTATTTTAAATTCGATATAAAGAAATCAAGGACTTACAAACATTAAGGTCTAACATTCCAGCTGATACTGTTAAGGATTAGCCAGGAGAACTATTTTTATTCACTTTGTTGATCAAATGTTTTTCACGTGGGGTTTCAACAATTCTGTCCTTATGCTTCATGTTCCCGGATCGTGGTGACGACCAGGTAAAGGCTATTTGTAGCAGGCAGAAGTTGGTGAAATAAAATACAAACATTATTATGAAGGAAAAAGCAAATTAAAAATGAATATATTTAACGACAAAGTAAAAGTATTTGCAGACAAAGGCAAAATGAAACTGTAGTTATTCACAGTAAGAGTGAGGAAGGTAAAGCTTTCGTTCACGCGGATTGTGTGTTCATAGACAAAGCGTAGCGAAAATGTGCGCTAAGAGCAACCGAAAGTTGAAAGTGATTTGTCAACGCAGCTTTCCACTGTCAATTAAATCTCCAACAACGTACTGCTACTGATTGAAATTGAAATTATTTTATCAAGGCCAAATGGGATATACTACCAGAATGGCGGTACAAATAGTGTAACATCGTTGGCGTCAAACTTATGCAAATAGACCACCGCCAGCTGGTAGTAGCTTAATTACAATTACTGAAAAATTGAAACAGCATGTTTTAAAGCTACAACAAAAGATAATTAGAAGACCAAGGAGCGTCGTCACCATTGATAACGCTTCGGAAATTTACAACCGCATATTATAAGAGCCAACACCTTCGCAAAGTCAAATTCCTCGAGAATTTAGCATTAGCGCAGGCGATCCTCATAAACGAATATTCGTAAAATTGGTTTGAAACGTTATCAGCCAAGATTAGAGCATTCGTTGAATGAAGATTACTTAAATCGCAGATTGAGTTTCGAAATGTATTTAGAGATGAAGATGAAGATCATCCTAATGTGATCCAATTCATTGGATCGACTGTTGTGGTCAGACGAAATCAAATTTAATTTATTTGGTCGAGTTAATCATCATAACTGCGATTATTTTAAATCCCCATTGCAACTCAAAAAGATTTTAGATCGACTGGAATTAACGTTTAGGCTGCTATTTATCTGCGAGAATTATTGGTCCCGTTTTTCTGGAAGAAAGCACTACCAACAATGCTTATCTTAATTTGCTCACGAAAGAATTATGCCGGCTATTTTAGAATACTGTCCTCCAAATTTAATTTTTCAACAAGATGACGCACCACCCCAATCCGACAATTTTGGATTGGGCGAAGAGGCTATATGAGTGGCAAGATCACCTGACTTGACAACCATGGACTTTAGTGTATAGGCAATTTTTCAATATTGTTACTCAGGGACCTGTTGGGAAAACTGATTTTACCTCGACCTTACATTATTATACAAACAATTACGAGCAAATGTGTAATATATTTTTATTAATAACACAATTTTGACAATTAAATAAAACTGAGTAAGTATGGTTGCCTACTTATTAATACGTTGAGGCGATTGTTCTACAATTGAACATAGGCGTTGGCGATCATATGTTCAGAGCTTATATAAAAGTCCTGTATATTAGCTATGGCTCGTTCGCTTGTAGCGCGTCGGCCTAACCCACCAAGCGGCCAGTCGCGCTAATAAACTGGGCGCAAATTTCAAACCACCTTGTTCAATCGCCTGTCAAAGTGTGGAGAGGCTTTAGCGGCGTCGTTAATAAATTTGGTTTTGTAACTGATGATGATTCTCGTCTTTTTTATCCCTCAGAAAATCCCCAGGTTCTATACCGATAACGTTAAGCAAGGCATTGAGACCTTGAAGATCTTTATTGCAGTAGCATTCGAATCGTTCTCTTCTGAAATTTGAAGAAACATTTGTAAAACTTTCAAATAAAGAACCCAAATCTGTTTAGAAATTCTGGGTCATCAATTCAACGACTTGCTTTTTTAAAAACTTTTGATTTTATTAGCATTCTGGTTCTTTTATTTTGTTGATGTTTCATTTATAAAATGTTTAATAATATTTTGCGTTGTATAGTCATCGAAATACCCCTGTTCAAAACACTTCGAATGTGACATTTTTTTAAGTAACTATTATTCCATGTATTCTTTCATTTTACACTGAATTCGTAAGTGTCAAGTATTCTGACAGATTAATAAATTCAATAAAGACGAAAGTAGCCTGAACATATGAATTTTCAACCTGTTCGTAACTCTGCAAAGCAAAATTAAGTCTTACTAAGACTATAAACAAATAACTTATTGAAATAAAAGTAAAAGTTTACACCATCCATACACCTAGAAAGTCTTGATCGGCTTGGATAAATTAAATCGTTTGATGACCGTGCAGCTGATGGTGAGTACCATATGAATCAACGTTTTTATAAACATACATAAGATATTCTGAAACGTATAAACTTGGCAATGTAGGGATTTTTAAAGTTTTAAACATTTCTTTGCAATTATCCCTATAGCTTATTTAGCTAGAATGCGCATCGCATGACGTTGTAAACGAAATATCCTAGATATACTTTGACCAATGGATCTTTGCGTGCACGTCATAGATAGCCGAACCCTGTCTCGACAATATTTTTATGCGTTTACTTCCTCTACGATAAGTTAAATTAAGCGCAATCATGTGTGTACGTATGTCGTCCAAGGCGAGAAAACTCAGATGCACACGCAAAGATCAATTGATCCAACTATATTATACTAGAGTGACCCCAAACTAAAATGCAATATTTTAAGTGCGAGTGAAATAGATCATGGTAAGCAGAAACTAGTGCAGGTAAAAGTAAATAATTGAGGAGTTGAACTGCAAAACTCAACTAATCCAATTTTGGGCCAAAATGAGCTTGGTATCGATTCTTACTGTCCAAACATAGATAAATCCGAATATGTGTGAATTACCTTTCAAAACGCAACAAATCATGTTTAAAAATGCGGCTAAACATTCATTTTTTTAAAGCAACAAATAGACTTCCTGAACGTTTTTCGCGGTTTCTGAACAAATTATAAAAGTGGATTTGTTGAGTTTTGCAGTTCAACTCCTCAATTACTCAAATTTCTCAGTAAGTAAGTAACTCGACTTAGCTTCAAACTGAGTTCTCTTTCATGCTCTTTCCAGCTAAGCTTACTGTCGATTTTAAGACCTAAGAACTTAACAAGATAAATATTTTTCATTGCCATGATTTAAGCTAAAAGTAAGGTTTACTTTTGTTTTTGATATATTTAGAGAAACCTTGTTAGAAGAAAACCATTTACAAACCTCATTATTTGTGACCTCTCTTTGTCTCAGCGCGGCCTCAAAATTATTAGATATATTGACCGAAGTTGTGTCATCTACATACATAATTATCATACCGTTCTCGGTATATGCAGGTAGATCATTAACATAAATTAAAAATAGTAGTGGCCCTAAAATAGAGTCCTGCGGTACACCGCACGATATATGACAGAAATCAGATGACTGATTTTTAAAAAGAACGCACTGTGTCCTATTTTGGAGATGGGAATTTATTAAGCGACAACTTTAAATAGTTAAAATAGTTATTTATGAAACAAGTGAGTAAAGTAGTACTTTTTTTTCACGAGTAAGAAAGATTGCAATTCCTACAAGTGAAAAAAAGTTGCTTTACTCTCGAGTTTCATACAAAAAAATTTCTACGTCCGTAACTTTAAATAAATTCGAGAAAACCTTAATCATTTTTTATAAGTAATAATACTTTTTTAAATGAAGAAAATAATAATCATCATATTTTCTTAATCGGAAACGAATGTTAGACGTTTATCGGCGGAACTGTTGTAATGGTATATTACATAACTAGAGTTGTAAGTAGCAAATTACGCGCAAGTGAAAGATATTGCATACGAGCCGCGTAGCGGCGAGTAACGTAATTTCACGAGCGCGTAATTGCGTTACAACTCGCGTTATGTATTATGCTTTACCTTCGACCTTACATTTATTGGCTTAAACTAAAGAAATATTGAAACTGAATCTTGTCAGGGTGACGTTTAAATTTGTATTAAATTAGCCGGTAATGGCAATGTAGGACGACTACCAACTAAGCAAACGAATTACCGTTCGAACAATTTTCCGTCGAATAATATATGAACAAATTTAGGGATACGGATCGTTGTACTCACTCTGAATTGTTAATCTACTAAGATACCATTACGATGGAAGTACCAATAAGGCACAGCGTGGAGTTTATTGTGTCGGTTATTCTTTTAACCAATAAGTTGCA
Organism: Ocypus olens; assembly: GCA_910593695.2. Lineage (NCBI taxonomy): Eukaryota > Metazoa > Arthropoda > Insecta > Coleoptera > Staphylinidae > Ocypus > Ocypus olens. The sequence goes on along the minus strand of OU343049.1, from coordinate 13,521,427 downwards.
ATCTGACGTTTAAATGTCACTGTCACTTTTAATATTTAAAGACGAACAAACGAATGCAGGGGATTCGGCGGACGTTAATTGTAATTGGCTAATAAGTATATAATATAGCGAGGTACATAAGTGGTAATAGTACATGTTATACATTTATGTACATCATTTAACATTTATACCGAGTGTCTGGGATAAGGGGCGAACATAGGGATTTAACATGTTAAATTAAATATATGTAATTATTAGCTCCCCTATTCATTTTGGAGAAAAATCGCAAAGGAATATTTTTTAGAGAATTAAAAATTGTAAATGAATCATCCATTGAATTTACGTTTGTACCAGAATTCACCTCAGAAATAATAAAAATAAGTTGAACAATGAATCATTTAAAAAAAAAACCTTGCCATGAGTCTGACAAATGTCATGTTATGGTGGGAATAATTTTTCTAGTCAAATATCATGTCACGCATTGTAATTACTATGAACAATAACGTTGGGCTCGTTGTACAGTGTGAACTAGCATTCTTCGGCAAAACAGACAGACTGCAAAAAGTTAAGCTTAGTTTAGTTTTTAGTTAGGTTATTAATTCGTAGCAAATGCTATTTTAAATATGTAAATGTATATTAATGTATGTTGTTCTCCTAAAGTACGGCAAGTCTCCAATCTAATTTTGTTAAAAATTAATCTTAATATTCTATTCTGGGCTATGAATATCCTTTGAATTTGACTTCTTTTCCACGCTGGTATATTATAGGAGAGATAAGGATATACCTATGAGTAGTAGAGAGTTATGATTGACTCTGGTGGTAAAATTGGTTTTAGTTTAAGAACTGTATAGTAAGCAGTATTTAATTTACAACACACATAATCAACATGCTGACACCAGGTGAGTTGCTCGTCCTCAGCAATCCCAAGAAATTTGGTGCTCTGATTTAAATTAACAATTGGTGTCTTTCTATGAAAAAACTGAATGTTTACTGTTTTATTGTTATATGGAAGTAAATTATTAGCATTCATTATGGTCTGTATTTGATCGATCCTCCATTATTTCGCAGAATACGCGCCTTCTTTCTTCATCCACTAACAGTATCTCCTGATGGCATTGATGTTTTTTAAAAGTGATAACCATGCTTCTTCAGAATTTTCTGTACAGAGAATTTAGACACGTTGCACTCACAAGCAATGCATCGTATGCTAGTTGTTGGTTCAGCATTTATCAAACCCAAAACTGTTTTTTCCAATTCGTCGTTGTTTCTTCTGTTCCTTTGCATGTAATGTCACGAACTCTGTGTAAACTGACGTCACTGCAAAATATTTTGATAATGAATACGCTCTCTTCATTGGAATAACTCAGATTATTGTTCATAGTAATTACAATGCGTGGATTGATATTTGACTAGCAAAATTATTCTCGCCGTGACATGACATTTGTCAAAGTCATGGCAATGGTTTTTATTAAATGGTAAATGGTTTAAACTTATTTTTATTATTTCTGAGGTGGATTCTAGTACAAACGTAAATTAAATGGATGATTCATCTACAATTTTTAATTCTCTAAAAAATATTCCTTTACGATTTTTCTTTAAAATGAATAGGGGAGCTAATAATTACACATATTTAATTTTACATGTTAAATCCCTATGTTCGCCCCTTATCCCAGATATCGGTAATTCATTAATTACAAAGTAGGAGTAGGTAATAGTATATTACGTAACAAGAGTTGTAAATAGCAAATTAATTGCTTTACAACTCGCGTTATGTAGTATACTTTATCTACGACCACTCTCACCTTAATTTATATTTGATTCTCCAGTCCATAAATGTTCCTTAAACATTTTTGTATCGCGAGGCGTAGCAGGGAGAAACTTGTTGGCCGCTTATTTAATCATTTTCGTTGTTGCTGTTACTGGACATTATTTATCTTGCAAGAATTGAAAAGAGTTTCATTAACAATGGTTACATACCTCATTATTTGGTACTTACTTCTGGATATCATTGCATTTGAATGAGAATGTGCGGAATAGCGAAGTGACAGCTTCGGGGTGCGTGATGTGACGTTTAACAATCGCGGACTACTATATTTAATAAAAACGAACAAACGCGCAACTCTCAACCAATCAAAAGTTCGTAAACGAAACTCACTAGTATGTTATGGCAAACACACACGTACCTTTAATTTACAAGCGGGCTCTAACATACGTGGGTGTTTTGGTGTATTTACGCAGTACGCGCATTGTACGATAATGGGCATTTACAGTAGTGGTCGTAGATAAACAATTTTATCTACGACCACTACTGTAAATGCCCATTATCGTACAATGCGCGTACTGCGTATATACACCAAAACACCCACGTATGTTAGAGCCCGCTTGTAAATTAAAGGTACTAGTGAGTTTCGTTTACGAACTTTTGATTGGTTGAGAGTTGCGCGTTTGTTCGTTTTTATTAAATATAGTAGTCCGCGATTGTTAAACGTCACATCACGCACCCCGAAGCTGTCACTTCGCTATTCCGCACATTCTCTTATATAAATTAAGGTGAGAGTGGTCGTAGATAAAGTATACTACATAACGCGAGTTGTAAAGCAATTACGCGCTCGTGAAATTGCGTTACTCGCCGCTACGCGGCTCGTACGCAATTTTTTCACTTGCGCGTAATTTGCTATTTACAACTCTTGTTACGTAATATACTATTACAGTAGCGTTAAAAAATGTACTGCTACGGCACTTTATTTCACGCTTTTTGTAGGGTTCAGGAATCACATATTTTATGAACCCAAATTGATGAAAAAAATTGTACATTTTAAAACGGACGTAGAAAAATGTAATTTACGGAGGAGGATATCATGCGAAATCTTAAATCCTAAATGTGGATTTCTGCTCCCATTATCTGAAAATAGATACCCGAGGCAATTTTTCAAACATTCAACCTTTTCCTTCATCAAAGTAAGATCTTTGCACTTTCTCTTCCACTCCTGTTTTTGCACATTAATAAAGATAATAATAATAATCCAATTTGTTTAATTAATATCTTTCTGACAAAATACTTTCCTAGCCCACCTTTTACTTCATTAGTTTTGTTTCAATGATATTGTCTTGACAACAACGTTATCAGCACGTGCCAGACTACATGTTTCTTTTTCTACTACAATGCTCCCCACCCGTCGTAATTGCAAAACTTGTTCCGTGTCGAATAATCTGCAGCTTTTAAATTAATAAATAACAGATATACGATATACGTTCATGCTAGTTCTTTATCCACAATTCAGTTTAGTGTAACTATTTGATTCTATTGTTGACCTGCCCCTCCTGAATCCAGTTGTATCTTAATATAAAATCTCTGTTCATGCATCTGCTGTTTTAACCTCATTCTCCAATGATTCCTTAATCATGTTACAGTTATTAATTCTTTGAAAGATCCCTGTCTCCTTCTTATATCCCTTCCTTCTACGTATCTGGATACTTTTCTTCTCTTCTTCACAACTTATTCATTGGCCAAAGCCTTTTCTCTTCTCCTTCCTCAGAGCACAGATTCAATGCTTTTGCCTTTATATCATCTGAGCCCGCTGTCTTCTCATTTTTTATTTTACTATGCAATTCTTCCGTATTAAAATCTGCGGTGTTATCAAACTTAAGTATCTCATACGATTCTTTCTATAACCCTGAATCATTTTTTAAAATCATCTATTTAATCTATTATATTGTCCATTTTCTCTTGCCGGTGTCGTCCTTCCCTTAATATATTTTCACATTTGCGATCCATTTATTTTTGCTATAACTGTTGAACATTTCTCTCACCTGTTTCACCTTTATTTTTATCGCCCTTAATTGTTAACCTTTTATCTTCTTTCTTGCTCATGCAAAACTGTGCAAATAAAATGTACGTGTGTTACATGTACATTTACATGAACAGTTCACCTTGCACAATTTGTTGACAGATTCACCAAAAGAGTGTTGGTTTTTGGTATAAAAATGGAAAATATTGACGAAAAAACACTTCTTTCTCCGGCTGCGGTTTGTTTTATTAGAGAAAAGATAAAATCGAAGAAAATTTTCTAGCAAACAGATTTTATTCAAGCCAAACTTTTTGACTTGCACAAACCTCATGCATACGTTTACATGCAACGATTTACTTGCGCAATTGGCACAAATTGCATGAGCGTGTAAACGTACCATTACAATTTTCATCCAACCATGTTTTTTTCTATACCTCTTATTTTTAATACTCATTACTTCTACTACTAAGGTAAAAAAACAATATTGGATTACAAATTAATACAAAAAACGAATTAATTTACTAATCTACTTAAAATATTTTATAATATATTATATTATGATATTATACATATAAACATAAATAAATAAACGTCAATAATAAATTGTTATACTTTATAAATATAGAACTGCTGGAAGTGTGGCTGCGATTCCCTTTTCTTGGTTATTAGTTGTTAGACTAATCTTCCTTAATAAATTCAAGGTCAATTTGGGAGATCTTTGAAACAAATTGCCTGAAATTAATTAAAAGTTATCATTTTATAATATTTAATAGTAATTGTTCCAAAGTGATAATCCATTGTTATTAGGTGATTTAATTGTTATAAAAGACTGAGTACTAGTAATGTTTCATCAAGTTGAGATAGCATTACAATTAATATTCAAGGAGAAATTGAAACGATGATATTATTAATATTAGAAAAAATGGCAAGATAAAATCACAAAGAGTTCTGGGATCAATTGCCGCAAAAAAAAGTTATCTGTCATTTATCAAATCATCAGTTGACAATGGTTCTTTGAGTCACAAGTGATCTTTAACTAATAGTACTACCAAGCTCTCGAGACGTGTGGTAGTAAAGTTTGCGCAGTGAGAAAGTATTCGGAGAACGCGACAATAAATCTCCGGAGGCAATTAAATTTAAGATGGTCATTGCGCAATATGTCTTGAGTGAGTACAACTCTAAATATCTACAGGATATCTAGTAAGGTTCGTGATTTTCCGAGGGTAACATATTAGATTAGACTTTTTTGACATCTTGAGTGGTAGAAATCCCACTAGGTTGCCGAACAACTCTCGCCACAAAAAGTAGTACTTACGAAACTTAATTTATTACGAAAATCGCACTCGAGAATCTTATCGCGTAGATGTGTAATTGGTTCGTCACATCATTTAGAACGTTCTTCATTGTGGAAATCAAGAACAATAACAATAACAAAATGTTAATAACGTATCTATTGGCGACGACGTGAATATATTGGAAGTATGCTTAACCTAACCTAACCTAACCTAACCTAATCTAACCCAACCTAACCTAACTCAACCTAACCTAACCTAACCTAACTCAACCTAACCTAACCTAACCTAACCTAACCTAACCTAACCTAACCCAACCTAACCTAACCCAACCCAACCCAACCCAACCCAACCCAACCCAACCCAACCCAACCCAACCCAACCCAACCCAACCCAACCCAACCCAACCCAACCCAACCCAACCCAACCCAACCCAACCCAACCCAACCCAACCCAACCCAACCCAACCCAACCCAACCCAACCTAACCTAACCTAACATAACCCAATCTAACCTAACCTAACCTAACCTAACCTAACCTAACCTAACCTAACCTAACCTAACCAACCTAACCTAACCTAACCTAACCCAACCTAACCTAACCTAACCTAACCTAACCTAACCTAACCTAACCTAACCTAACCTAACCTAACCTAACCTAACCTAACCTAACCTAACCTAACCTAACCTAACCTAACCTAATCTAACCTAACCTAACCTAACCTAACCTAACCCAACCTAACTTGCTGCAAAATTACATTTTTCTCATAGGCGTGATGGTACTCTTCATTTTTTAGTGTTTGTCACTAAAGATGTCAAAATAGTCTAATCTATAAGTAGATGGAGTATAGTAATTGGAAAATGAATGCGATTTGACGTACTCGTATTTGGTATCAGCAGCATCCAGCATCCTTTTCGAGGCACGGGTTTCGATCGATTGTGGATGCAAATCGACAAAATAAACGATTTTCTTGACACCTGACTGAATTATAATCTTAGCGCACTCGTTGCACGGAAATACGGTCACGTATAACGTGCAGTTTTTCGCGGTCATGTTGACCAGGACATCCAGTTCAGCGTGGCAAACTATAAAAGATAGAGCATATAAATAAAGCAATCACAAAATCTAACGTTAATGTAGTACACTCGGCGTCAAAAAAAAAGCGCCACTCGAAAAATCGAGAAAAAACTCGGTTCAATTTGGTCGAAAATCTATGAATCTTTCAGTTTGGGAAAGATTCAAGTTTTATCTTTAAGA